>JAZKJV010002170.1:0-600000 GCA_037367405.1 Ottelia alismoides | reverse complement strand
AGCACCTGCCGATTGAACTCCATCAGCATTGACCTTCTTCCATGTTCATCCAACCAGCTTCAAATGCATGATCGAGAGCACAAGTTCTATATTCAATAAGGACCATTGAGAAATTCCCAAAAGTATGTCGTTGATCTTACATCCAGATTGGATCCGATCTAGTCAATCAATCGTCAACATCCATCGTCCGATCAGAGCCTTAATAAATATGAACTGTCCAAAGCACCATGTGTATTAGAGGTACTTTTGTGCCCATACCCCCTAAACTTACTTATTTTGCAAATAAGTTGTGTAAAGACACATGTCTGTTTGTTTTTAATTAAACATTGTAATTCTTTCCCAAGCATTTATTTTATTTGCATTATAATCCTATTTGAACTACAAGGTGTGCTTCAGTCATGATCTTTGGGTTATTTGCAATAAAATCCCACATGATACGTGTAATTGACTGGACACTATGGTTATTTTATTTACAATTAGGTCCAATTCAATTAGGCTCACAAGCAACCGCACACCGATTTTTGGACATTTTGCATATTTCACCCTATATTTTGTATACGAGTTATCATTTAGTCTATAATATTATTTATTTGCATTTTGGTACTTGTGCATCTGTATTTATTTTCTTGTCAAAAGTTAAAGTAAAAATAGTAAAACCTTTTCAAAAAATTGAGTAAAAACACTTGGTAGGTCGCTGCTAAGTACATTTTTCATTTTTATTTCTTATATCATTTTCATTATTCTAATATTTTAAAACTCCATAAAATTCCCTGATTGCATTTACAAAT
The DNA here is from genome assembly GCA_037367405.1 of Ottelia alismoides. Classification (NCBI taxonomy): domain Eukaryota; kingdom Viridiplantae; phylum Streptophyta; class Magnoliopsida; order Alismatales; family Hydrocharitaceae; genus Ottelia; species Ottelia alismoides. The sequence goes on along the minus strand of JAZKJV010002170.1, from coordinate 599,212 downwards.
AAAAAATATCAGAACTTTCTCAAAAATTCTAAAAAGATTCTTTCAATTTATTTTCATTTCTGTTAGCTTATGTACCATTTTTTGCATTTATATTCCTCATAAAAATTAAGCAAATACAAAAGACTCAAAAACATAAAAAGGCATAGAAATTCATATAAAATCCTAAAAAAATCGTAAAAAACGTGTCTAGAAATAAAAAATTATATTTTTTGTATGCATATTTTAGCCTTTTTTGTTTCATTTTCTAATTTAGAAACCAAAAAAAACATTCACATTTATTTCTGTTTGTCATTTTATCCATTTTTTAATTTATTTCGCTTAAAACTTTAAATAAATATGGAAAAATTCAATCTTGCCATTAGTAGGTACGAATCATAATCAAAACTCCCAATATAAAATGTAAACTACTTGTATAATTAATTGTACAGTGTGAATCCAATTTACATTAATATTTTACTTAGAAATCTTGTTTATAATTAAATCTCTCCATTATATTATAAGTCATATTTATAATATTTATGATTATTGTGGATAGTGATATAAACATTAATCATATCTTTGATAATTAAATCTCATTTAATTTTCTTTGATGATTGCCTTCGAGTTTCCAAATAATTATTTCATGTTTAATCATCAATTTTCCAATGCTCAGATATATTGTCAACAATAGAAATATTGATGAACCCTTTCAAGAATAATATGCATTCTCTATGAATACTTGGTGATAAGGACAAGGCCATTTCAAATTCCACGTTGATAGATAGAATGGAGAGGGGTTCCAAAGGCCAAGTCTAGGAGGGCATGAAATGCTTGACAAATCAAGTCCAACAATAAAAGTGTCTGCCGCTCTCGTAGTACTCGGAATGTCACTAATTAGTCAAATCAACAATTAAACCATAATGTGTGAATAATAAGTGCAAAACCTGTGAGTAAAGTTTTATTTTATTTAAACTCTAGAAAAATATTTATGCAAAGTGTAGAGTGACCAACCACAGAGAGCATATATGTGGATAGGAAAATACTTATTTCTTATAAAAATAAGCAATAACTATTTCTTTGTACTTTTTCTCATTTTTATTTTTTATGGGTTTTTAATTGTTTTTTAATTTTTATGGACTTTTTATATTTAAATTTTTAAATTTTTTATTTTCATTTTTCATTTTAATTTTATGATTTTTAATTTCTTTTTAATAATGTATAATAAGTATATTAATGTTATATATAATAATATGTACAATATAAGCACTATAATATATATATATATATTCAGTAAATACAAAGAAGTACAATCTTTTTTATTTTTTAAAAGTTTTAAAATATATTTAAGAAGTTTATAATAATAATAATGTTATATAAGTAATAATACATGTATACTATTGTGTATATATACCTATATATAATCAAATTTAATAAAACAAAATTCTATTATCATTTATATTTTTTATTTTTAAGTAATTTTTACTAATGTTCAGGTTTTGTAAAGTCTGAAAGACTTCCAAACAAGGAATTAATAAATAGGCTGAATTGTTTTGAGATTTAAAAAATAAGTACAAATTTTCTCAAATTTTATTTTAATATATAGTATATAATATAGATAAAATATATATAGAAGAAAACTAATTTTGGGGGTTTTACAAATTTTTGCAAATTTTAAAGGGATGTCAGGGTTTTTTATATTTTAAGGTTTTCTTTTATATTTTTTGTGTTTTTTAATATGAAGTTATAAAATATAGTAATATATATCATTTTTTAAATTTTGGAAAAGTTTTATAATTGTTTGTATTTTTCTCTCTAAATAGGGAATAAATAGCTCCTAAATGATTTTTAATAAACAGAAAATGCAAGTAAATGCTTAATAAAATTTATGGCATGAATAAGCACAAACTAAACATTTACTATGATTTATACAGGAATTTACAAGCACAAATTCTATTTAAAAAAAAGATACAAATTATTTTTACAATACTAAAATGGGTAGATTTGCAATAAAAATTAAATACCAAGGGCTTCTTGCAAAAATCCCAAAGTCTTAGTGCTATATTACAATTTTTATATACTAAAATGAAATACAAAAACCCAGGAGGGGTTCATTGAAATTTTGCCAACTCACATGGGGGACCTTGTAAGCTGAGATGGTGTGGATCTGGATGTGATTTACAATAAAATCAGGGGTTTACTTGTAATTTTCACACAACTTTCTCTTAATTAATATTATAGGATCTTTTGATAAATACAAAAGGAATGATGGGGGCTATGTAAATTACCCAATTATTATGCATGATCGAAGGGTGGAGGAGGTTCCATGTGTCGTAATGAATGGTCGAGGTATGCTTCTCTTAAATTTAAGTTCAATGACCCAGATTAGATCTGGGTCGAAGGCTCGGTCGGATGGCAGGGAGATGGTCTTCATGAAATGCTCAAGAATAGTTGCTAGGGCGACATTCGATCAATGAAAGCCACCCCCTCCTGACCACCCCCGGTGACATTGACCAGCTCTTTGGCTTCATGGATGCCTTTCGTGTCTGCAGGATGACTTAGCAAGGTCAGGGGCCCATCAGAGGGACCTTGGGAGCTTCAAGGTAGATGGAGCTCTAACTTGGGATTGAGTGCTTCTTCTAGAAGCTCATTTGGACCCAAGGTGTACATAAATGGACAGAGGGGTACGAGGGGGTCATTTTCGACCATCTCCTAAAGTTGTGAATGTAAGGGAGTTGCGAATCAGTGGAGCTCTAGTGTGATGGAGGATGAAGCTCCGGTCATGCTCTATAATTGTCAGATCAATAGGAAAATATGAGGAAGTTGGAGAAACACAAGGGGTAAAAGATGAGGTTAATAGGGTGGTCGGAAACAGTTGTGCACATGCAAAATTTGGGGCTAGATCCTAGCGCTCCTGCCAACATCGATCTTGAAATCAAGCTAAGATAGACACTAATTGATTAAACTATTAATTACACTATGAAGCTGCATTTAAAACTGCACCAGAAATGCGAGATAAAAACTTCTCATATCTGTCGGAGACAAGGAGTAGATGGAGCTTACAGGAGGTGACTGGCAAAGCTCGGATGACAGTGATCCTAGCCTTTACCCATGATGATGAGATTAGGGAATTAGATCTGTCACCACCAAATAAACCCAAGGGTACTCTCTTACAATTATAGACATATGAGGATGATCGAACTCGAAAAAGCTTGGATTTTATATACAAATCAAAGGGGCAAAAATGTAGGGAGATGGCGTGTAGGAGGAAGAGGGTAGATTGAGATTCTGGAGAGGAGAAGGTGAGGGATGAAATGGGAGCATGGTTATGGAGCACTCATGGGAGATAGAGGTGTATAGATGGAGTTAAAAGTAGGACAAGTCAGAGGTCTTGTGACATTCTGAAAAGGAGGCTATTGAGGAGAGGACAATTGACCCGATGGTAAACTGTCCCAGAGCACTAGTTGATCCATGTGGACCAACTAGAAAAATAAGATTAAAAAATATCTTCTAAATTCCATTAAAAATAATAAATTATTTATTTATTTTTGGTTAAACATAAAAAATATTTATAATTTTATGTAGTATTTTTAGTTCATTTTTATTTCAATGTGTTTTATTTGGTGTTAGTTTTTACATGTATAGTATAGGGTATAAATACAAGTAATTTTCCTATTTTCTTATTTATATTTTATCTATTGTACATATAATTTATATATTTGTAACTTATTGAAATACATATTTATATATTTTATTGTATTTTCATAACTTTATTTATATACTAAAATAATTAAGTGAATATATTATGTAGGTATATAAGTATATTTTATTATATATTAAATAGCGTTATTTATTTTTATATATTCTAGTGATTTTATTCTATTTTTATTTTATACATGTATTTATAATAATATTGACAAATTTCTAAAATATGAGAAACTTAAAAATGTAAAGAATAAATATAATGCATATTTTATACAATTATACTACACAATGAGGGCCCAAAAACCCACTTTTGCATCTTCGCTTCAAAATTGAATGAAACCACCTTCATTAAATGGATAATTTAATTTTATGAACAATAAAGTGAGTTTGGTAAATTTTGAGTTTGTATGTAGAAGATACATGTCTGCAATGTTTTCTTTGTAGTCTTGTATTTTGTGCGTCCGAGGCACACCGTGCAATATTTTTAATGAGATATTGCATTTTTTTGTCTTTTTTATACAATATTCATGTTCAAAGATTATTGTTTTGAGGCATAAAATGGAGAAAAAATAGGTCCCAAAATAAAGATTATTATGTTATAAAATTAGGGTTTTTGGGATGTGTTTCTGTGCAATTGGTTGCCCTAACTCCCCCTACATTATTCCTTGTCGACCATGTCATCATCATGATTAGGTCTCAGCATCTACGGCCACTCAGTGTCTTTAAACACTTCATTACTTTTCTATTCTATTATTTATTCTTTTATTTGTAAGTAAATACAAAATTACTTATATTATTTTATAAAATATTTTATATGAATTTTAATGTTATTTTTCACAAAGTAATGTAGTATACATGCCTTTAGTTACAGATTTATGGCAAAATGAAAGAACAAAGGTGATGAAATGGAGATTCATCACCCCTTATAATTGTCTTTGCTAGTCCTAGCAAACATTTATGATAATAAGTTTAGAAAAAGAAAAAAATAGATTGATTTTGACATTTTAACTTATTTTGTAAATATAAAGTTAGAAGCTCGGTCGGACCTTTGAATTTTTGGTTCGATTAGTATCTTATAGGGAAATAGACTTGAAACTCAGTAACCTCTAATAACCACAAAATTCTTCCCGAGTCTCCTCAAAAACTAGGTCAGAACAAGTCTATGGCATACGCAGACCGTTATGACTATTTGTTTATCTTGTGCAGTATCAATGACATGTAGCTCCTCTCAGTTGAAGCGGTAAAGAGACAGCCTTCTCCAACACAATGACCGTAAATCCCCAATCCTCTTTCTTTGAGAAGCAGGATACTAACTTATAAGTTCAAGAGCAATCGGCTCAAGAAGAGGAGGTGGAGAAGAGAGTGGATGGTAGCCAATGTAGCTACCTATCCGAGGATGCTTGACCAACATGAATACTTTGACTTTAAAGCACCGTCTTACTTATTGAATACATAAATACATACTCTGATAGGAGTTGATTTTTCTTTGATTTTGGCCCATCTATTTTTTGATTTTTTGACTTAGTATTTATTCAATGCAATTTACAACAACATTTACATAACGACTTGTTCCTCTTTATCTAGTAGACTATCCCTCTTTTGAAGCATTATTGTAGCCTACAACATCCTATCCTGGACCTTGTCGCCACTCGATAGGGTGGGGGACAATGGACACAGATTGTGACTTTGTATATTCTCATAGCCTGTGTCTCATGCTGGCAAGTACAACCCTCTACCACTTTAATGAGATGAGAAAAGTGTAAGGTGTAAGTTTGCAAGTTTGGTCATTGTCGACAAGAATCATGCGCATGTTTTGAAATATTCCTACTTAGGCAGCTAAGATGACATTGAACCTAGTTGTTATGGTTTCAAAGAATTATGTCTAACATTGCTGAAGCGCCTCAATTCTAGTTCCTATAAGATTCGTGTGATTAAGTGGGTAAAGGCCCATCTAGGCTCCAATCATTAGATTTTATTTAGACAAGTTCAATTGTCATTCAAACAGAAAAATTCCAATGCCATACAATGAAAATAATATCTTTTTGTGAAGCATTTTTTTATTTTTTTTAATCTTTTTATTAATTTTTGAACAATTTTTACAAAATTTTTTATGGATTTTGAATATTTTGAAAATTTTAGGGATTTTAATAAAATTTATTTAAAAGATGTAGGTGCAAATATTTACACAAGAGTGCATCAATATTTATAAGAATTAGTTAGAGAATTTTATATTACAAATTTATACATGATAAGTTACTTGTTATTTAAAGGGGGATTATACAATATTTTAAAGAATTTTATTTGTTATAATTTTGTAGAAGGCTCTCAAATAGTTTAAAATGATTATCGGAAAACCTTTTGAAATATTATTTTTAAATAATTTTTACAAACAAATTGTATATATTTACAAAATTTGCAAATCATTTTGCAAATATTTTTCAAATAGCATGTCTAGATTTTTCAGACTATTTTTACAACCATTATCCAAATCACTTGAATATTGAATTTTTAAAAATTTATTGAAATAAATGAAACAAAAATAGCAAACAAAAAGTTTTTTTACAATGATTTGAAAAACATTTTGCAAAAGTTTTCCAATAGCCTTCAAAAGATTTTTCAATATATTTTCCAACCATATTTCAAATTTATTTTGCAAAACATTTTTAGCCAATATATTCAACGAATTTTGTAATTTTTCGTACATAAATATTATTTACAATTAATTGATTGTATAACATTTCTTATATAGTATATTATCCATATTAATCTAAAATATGAAACCACGAGTTATGGCTAAAGCATATACAATGTGTATACAACCCCCTTTACGTAGCTTGAGCTATGTTCTCATAGGTCGAAGAGGAGAAGGAAGACAATACCCATGCTAAGTATTTGAAAGACTATACTAAATCGACTAAAAATTAAGAAGTTGATAATCCTTCCTATACTTAGGATCAACTAATCCTAAGTATAGCAAACTGTACACAATTTAGGTAGGGTTAAGGGTGTGAAAAGGCAAATCATAGCTCCTCATATATCCCACTATACTTAGGGTAAAATATCCCTAAGTATAGATAAAAAAGTTGAGAATAGAAAAGAGGGGACAAATAGAATAATAAAAAGGAAAAAATATGATGCAGGAACGACCACTTCGCTCCCCCTTTACTTAGGGTAAGCGATCCCTACTTATAGGCAACAACAGTAGTGACAAAACAAACATGAATAATACAGTGGCTACACCCCTTATACTTAACAAAAAGTACATCCTAAGTATAGATACGAAGATATGCGAAAATTATATGAGGTGTAGGACATCATGTGGAAGAGGGTATAGATGAAAAGATGAAACATAGTATATACAAGCAGTAAGGAATGGTGAAGTGCACAACAATACCTGATAATCGGATACTGTACTCTTGTTGTTGTATCCCTATGAGATCTGTAGTGTAGTCAAAAGTAAAACAAAACTCGAATATGCAATCCAGTGGGTGTCTTTTGGACAGAAAAGAGGATAAAAAACTAAGATAGGGTCAATAGCGAGAAAGAGAACATGAGCTCCTAAGAACAACGTGAGGGAACAAAGTAGATAAATGCAGACGTAGAAGACAAGGGAATAGTACAAAATCCTCTGTGTCAGTCACAATATCAATAAGATACGAAAAGTGAAGAACGTAAGACTCTCTATGTAGCTCGATAACTGATGGACACAAGGTCGAAAGATCGAAGATAACACTAAATATCACAAGACACAGCTCATCCTTTCAAGGCTCATCTAGGCTAGTAGACTTATATGAGTTAGACATCCCAAAAACAACAGAAGACCCGATTTTGTGCTCTATCAGATTAGAGACACAAACAGAAATGAAACTAAGTAGTAATAAAATGATGCATCCTTCTGCTAATAACCCTCAAAGGGTGATACACACTAAGCAATGAATAATCAGAATAGATCTTATCCTTACGAGTGTCTTCAAGGAGAGTTGACTGAATGGAGTGAGATCCATCAGACGGATTAGAAGTAGTAGTCTAGGAAGGTGAAAGATTAACTACCTAACAGAGGAAGAGATCAAAAATTAGTAAAATGTCACAGTCTCTGACAGATAACGCTCGGGGAGTACTTTGAATTAAATGAGGAATAATCAAAAGAATATGGTTCATCCTTGCGAGGACCATCAAGGAGTACGGACTCCAAGGAGTCAAGTAAGCAAGAATAATCGGTCTCCTGATCTGATAGAATGGATATACAATCATACAGTGAGACTAAATGCCCACATCAGATGACTCAGTTTTGTGCTCTACCAGATCGGAGGCACTAACAGTGACTGAACTCGATTGTAAAGAAAATGTTGCACCTTCCTGCAGATAGTCCTCAGAGTATAATGCAAACTATGTAACTGAAATTCAGGGCAATGTTGGCATCTAGTCCTAGGTCCTCAAAAATTAGATCAATCATCGTTAGAAGGAGGGTGTAAGGCCATGGGTTGGACAAATATGATCAGATCAATTACAATGCAATCCATCAAGCTACCAGATCATCTAAAATGGCTCAAGATATCAAACAGAAATTCGTTATTTGCCTAATGGGTAAAGGAAATTCAGGAGACAGAGGATGGATCAGTCGAGAACATGAGTAAAACCATGTGGGCTCTAAGCACCATCTCTTTGAAGCACCTACATAGATCGTACATCAAACCGACAACAGTCATAGCTGAAGGTATCAGCCTCATCATCAAATAATTGGTGACAGATCACATCGTCTATCTAGTGTGTGAGATCAAAAATCCTCAATAAAGAATTACACATATAATCGTATAAAATCAGAATCATTGGTAATAACTATGTACATATCATATCTACGTTCCACCAAACAGAGCACACTCATTTCAGCCTCCTTAAATTTGATTGGCTTACTGATGAATCCACGATACATTAACTTTTCTATCACTTTTTGTTTTAAACCCTTAACAAATGCATGTGAATATCCACTAAAAATCATTTCTTATAATGTAATATTCATGAATAAAAATATTTTTATGCATTAAAAATGTGAATAAATAAATGAATAAAAAGTCTGAAAATAAAAAAGAGGCAGATTATAAATACGCATATACGCACAATATGATTGTAAATTATAACAATAACTGAAGGATATATTTATATAACATAATCCATGAAACCAAGTTAGCATGGATTATTTGACAAAGGATAAGTAGAGGGAGATAAGAAAGAAAACCATAAAAAGAAGTAATTATACACATATAACATTATTCAATATTTATCTAATATTCATTAAAACTTCTAGAATTTTAAATTATTTCATTTATACATATTTTTCACCAAACTCTTCTACTAATTATTTCTAAAAATGTATATAAAAAGATAAAAAATCCTAAAAATATCAACATGCTTTTGCGCTAAGAAATCCAACTTTCAATTTATCAATTTCTCAACATCCGAACATCATAACTTCTCATATGAATTCCAATTTCACTCTACTGACCTTTAAAGTTCATAAAATGATATTCTCTAACTAATGAAGTTGCTTTCACTAAAATCAGAGTCCGTTTGCAAAAGGTCGTTTTTGGGACCTATTGACAACTAGGTTTCTAGTCTATTTATTTTATTTTAAACATACTATTTATATTTTCATTAATTTTGTAATTTTTATTTATTTTTTTGGTCTTGTATCTTACCTATAAATTATCTTAGAATTCTTAACTTCATTTCATATTTAAAATAAATAAAAAACCATAATTTATATATGAAATCGAACTACGTAATATACACTTGTATTTACTAATATATATAAATTATTTTATTATTCTAATAATCGAAAACCCTGATCAAAATATCTAATCAAAAACCCTAATATATTTATTAATATATCAAAAAAATCATACATCTTTTATATTATTCTATTAATTTAAAAATACACAAATAATTTGTTACTTATTAAATTACTAAATTAAAAATTTAAATCCTTTTTAATACGTATACTATAGACCTATTTATAACATAATATTTATATTTCATTAAATATTTATTGTTGGTAAAATTAAATTCTATAATAAATTGGTTAATTTAATTATACATTTTTTTGGTTTTTATCACTTTTTAACATTGTTTGATATTTATTACTAATTTATACGTTATTTAGTCTCAGGCCTACCAGGTGCTGACATGACTCAACACTTGGAGCTTCTTCTTCAAGAAGAGGTTGTTGGGAATTTTTAAACTGGTCCTTTTTCAACGCTTTCTCCTAACTTCACCTTGATCCAAATTCCGATCTCCACCCTCCATTTTATCCATGTAACTGACCTTATCTTTGACGATACTAGGATCCTCAACAACCCCCATAATTACTCAATAACATGACCTAATGTTCGACCATTAAAACTAACCACTCCCACCACCATAATAGCCTGGTCGGTCCTCCTATTCATCCACCGTTCTCGAATTTCCTTTGGTTGTGACAGGGCTTGGACTTCAACCCGCATGGAAGATTGATCATCAGGGAGGAGGTTCCAAGGCCTCATCATGGCCATGCATCACTACCTCATGTGCTAGTCAGACCGACGATCTAAGATCGAGGGTCCCTACACCCTCAATCCCATGTGCATCATTCATTCTCATTCAATTTTCTCGATACACGTGCCCTAATTAATCTACTAATCATACAAATATATGCGCCCTAATAATCATTCTTCGATTCACATTTAATACCCATTGAATTCATCTTGATCCGTCCAAATTTCCATATGATATTCTCTATCCTAGAAACTATAATCTAACTGAAACTTGCCATAAACTTTGGGCTGATTCATATGCAAATCGAGAAATGAAAATCTTTTTTATCGGTCTTCAAGAACTCTGGATCATATTCCTTCCATATTAAGCAATTGGAGTCTTGTTTGTGTCACCATTAGATCGAGCAGCCACAGAAACATTGTCTAGGTCCGTAAACCCTAGACGGAACAAGGAGCTTCGACACAACCATTCTTCAACCACCGCCTCATCACAAGTAAGCTTAGAGGATGTTGGAGACCTCCTAGCCCTGCTGGAGGAGCTGCAGCCATCGCGTCACTATTCCATTGTCATGAAAATAAAAAAGCAGCATTGCCACTACGCAATTTGGGGAAGATCAGTGAAGAATAGGTGACGTATAGGTTGATGACACAGGCATGTTTGGACAGCCACGATCACAGAAGGTGTTTTAATCCTAGCCGTTAAATCTTGAAAGGATGGAAAATTTACTAAGTGTCCTATGCCATTCCATAGGAACGGATTCCTCCTCTATAAGTTCAAATAATTACATTTAGGTCCCTAAACAAGGACCTAAGTATAAGGTTTTCTAAATTTTTCTTGCAATTAGGTCCCTGACTAGGAACCTATTTGAATGAAACCTCTCATTCTTTTAATGTATTTTTTTACATATTTCTATTTTGAACATTAGACTATTTGGACACTTGTGATACTCTTGGACATTATTATATTATCATAGATTTTTTCTACATTTTATTTTTCTTTAATTTTCACGGATTTTATATTCTCACTCAAGAAATTCAAGTGTGATTTTTAGCCTCCTTGTGTTCATCCCATAAATACTTACCTATATAAAGAAAGAAAAAGTTAACATCAGAATTTAGGAGAGAAGCCAATAACTCTTTCTCACTATTTCTTTCTGCTGATTCTAGTGATTATATTTTATTTGATTAATTAGAGTTTACTTCGAGCGATTTTTCTATAACCAACAATCCGTCTTTTTAATCACCGGCAAAATTCAATTATAAAAATAGTGTCATTGATGGGGAAGCTTAGTCACGCTTGAGTTTTTTCAGTTTTCTTTTGTTATATTTTTCATTCTCTATTATCTTCTTCTCATGTTTTCTCTATCTTCTCGTTTTTCATGGTTTTTGAGTATTTCATTTTTTCTTGACTTTTTCCTATTTTATTTTATTTTATTTTATTTCTTAGTGTTTTTTCTGTGTTTCCTTTTTCTTTGATTTTTCTTTTAACTTTCTCACTTTTTCTTTTATCAGTTTTATCAATTTTTTGTTGTATCTTTTTCTCGGGTTTTGAGTCCTTTTTATTTCAGACTTTTGTTTCAGTTTTTGTTTGATTTTTCTTTTTTCTTCTATACTAACCCATTTTGTAGGTCTTGCAGGATAAATCACCTTCCTAGGAAGCCGACTCGACTTAGAGTCTAGAGATGAGCTTAGTCTATTTTGATCAGGTTATAGAGGAGTAGAGTGAGTTAGTCGGACCGATTTTTTGTGTATATTTTTCAGACACTCTAGACATTTTTTTCTTCTGATACTTAGTGCATCTGTCTATTTTTCTATTTTCATGAGAGAGGAGGGGCACTTGCCCGTTTTTCTGTTTGTAGAAAGTGTCCACTAAGGACATACTAACTTGTATAACTGGACTTTGACTTTTTCTTTTCGGGGCCTGTTTTGTCAGGTGCCAGTACACTTGGTGGACCTCATCACAAGATTTTGTTGTCTTCAACATTTTTTCATTTGCTTCATGCAATTTTGTGAAGCCTAGGGATGAATGCATGATTGATTAGATGAGTAAAATAAAACCTATCTCCTTAATCAACACTTAGGCATAATTCAGAATTTTTGAAAATTAATTCTTTCCTACGATAGAGCTACTTGGTTAGGACATTGTTTTACAGGTTTCTCATGCATTAGATTTGAATTTATATATCTGTGTGGATTACTGCATGTGGACTGATGGCATCAAGTATGATTTCTATCTCTACAAGCGTCATTGTTTTTCATCACATTCTATGATCCCCCTATATGAGACACTCTTTTCACTAAAAAAGAAAATCAATCTCTTGCTATAAATTGTTGAAAATATCAAAAAAAGTGAAAATAAAAAAATTGAAAATCAGTAGTACTAACTGAATAGGACTCTTAAAAATCAAATGTAATTGATTCATTCCTTGATTTTGGGAGAGCAAACCCCTCGTTATATGCAGGTACTCTCTTAACCAAGTGAGTCACGTACATATAAGGATTAACGCCCAAATCCGTGGACTTGTGCCCTAAACCACTTTGACGTACTCTTGGGTCATGTTCTTGCTGCAAGCACTTGCCTCAGACTTCATTGGAAGTAGACTTGTTTTAGTTGGAGTGATATGTTGATTCAAATCTGATATATTATAAGAGACTGCACTTATGAGTTTGCAAATATATTGTTTGATCACCTAAATCTAAATTTGTTAAGATTAGCAATTGATCTTTCATGGTCATCACCGAGTTGAGTAGGTGGATATGGGGTTTTATTTTTTTATGTGATTGATGTAAGTCTCTTAAATCTTCTATAGGTCTTTAGTAGTCACCTTTTATGTTATGTATTTTCTTCCTTCTATTTTCTTTTATTTATTCTCTCCCTCCCACAATTATCAGTCTTCTTATCTCATCATTTCTCCTGTCATCATGATGGGTCATTGTCCGTTTCATCCCAATCATGTGGCTCTGTTCTTTTCTCATTCCCATCATTATTCACCATGTCTCGAGGTAGGAACTCCAATTGACCTCATCCCTTTCTTCATCTTCTCTTTCTCTTTATTCATTCATGCCTTCTGTATTCCCTCTCGTTCTACTTCTATGTTTGACTAAGCATGTTGATCTAGGAATTGAGGCCCATAGAGACAATACTGAGCAAATGCAAGACCCAATCAGAATTTATGTTGGAATGACGATGCATTATTTTAGAGACATGGATGAGCAGCATGACTCAAGAGCACATTAGTTTCCACTATGAGTCTGTTGACTTCAATAAAAGAGATGATGGATGATGAGACAACCACCATGAGTTTACCTCTTCAGACACTAACCAAGTTTCCATGGGTTCCTCAGCCAGAGTTTGAGTCAGTAGCACACTTCATAGTCCAAGATTCTTGGATACCAACTCTTTAGGTATTCTAAGAGACGAAGGAGGAGCCCAAGTTGTTTCAGTCGTTCTTTCAACTATCTCAGTATGCATGCCATGACCAGCTAGAGTTAGATGAGGGATACTAGTTTGACATACAAGACATTTATAGTCCCATATTTGAAAATATTGTCCTCATGTTTGATGAGATTGATACATTTTCTGCGGACCAGACACTTGCCAGCATTACTGTAGCTCGAAGATCAATTTCAGACATTTCTACAACAGTTGCATGGTGGACTAGAACCAACTCTTGTTTCCATATTGTTCAAAGGTAATTTTTAGACAATGTAGCATTGTGGTGCGAGTAGTAGGTGCTCGATAGGGGCACAGATGCCTGGTTAGACTCTGATTCCTTCTTATTCACTGATGGGTTTGATTTCTTCCTCGAGGGTTATCTTTGGGAGGAAACACCATGTTAATGTACTCGATTTCATTTCCTTAATGTATATATGATTTGTCAGATGAGAAGACCAGTCTTTTGTTTCTAAGTTTGAGTTGTCTCTCCTTGACTACCCTCACAAGGATGAGACGTGTTTTGAGATATTCAATGATTTTATGATTTATCTACATTTGGAACATCGGATATCAGTTGCAAACTATCTTGATCTTGACCGGTTATACATGTTTGCAATGGTGATTGACATGGAGGAATCCTTGACTGATCCTTTTTTCTCCATGTTCAACTTTCTCAGCTCCGCTATTTCACTCTATTCTGATCTTGAGATGACGATAGCATTTGTGCTACAGGTTCCTAACTTTAGTTTCTCGTCTATTTACTCGGTAGTAGACACCAACCTAATCGATTATTCAAGTGCCATCGTATTCACTATTGACTTTTTTATTGTTCTCACACCGAGAGGAAAACAATAGTAAAAAATTCTCCTAATGAATGTTGTTTTGGATCTTTGAAAATATTGGTTTATCCTAACCAATGAACCCATCTAAGGGCATAAACTCTGGCGTTTGTTGAGAGGTGACAAATCGCAAAATGCCCTGGTTAAATGTTGTGAATTATCATTCGCTTAAAATTAATGTCGTTTCGATGTAGGCGTGAAATCAGAATCGGTCAAGAAATAACCACAAGAACATTTAATCAAATTTTATCAATGCAGTTTTATGTTTATTTTACTTGGGCAAGTCCCAAGGTCGAACTCAATGTGGCAAAGGAACAACCTAGAATTTTGTCTATCAAAGTTTATGCATGATTTATAAGGTTGTCTTTTTTTGTAATTTTTAATGCAATTTGAGATGCAAAATGCAAATTAGGCCAATTTTATGGACTAAAATGATTAGCAATCAAACGATATACAAAAAATATAAAACTTGGCCAAGATGACAATTATGATGAAATGAATGCACTGTATTTTTTTTGGAATTTTTGGATGCAAGATGAATTTTTTATGAATTTTACAATGCAAATGATGTGAATTTCAATATTTAATTATAGATTTTAAACTTTATTTATTTTCAAGAGATAAAATTATCTATGATCTATCACTAGGTGATTGATCTCAGAAAAATCCTAAACCTCGAAAATATGATATTTAATACTGCAAAATGATTTTTAAAGGCAAACTATGTATGAAAATGCAATTCATTTTGGGCACGATATAACCTACAACTAAATCTACCATTTGTGAATTTTCGGCAATTTTTAGAACAATGGTTAATTAGTTATGAATTTTCAAGCTCAAAATTTACAAAATATGCAATTTTCCGCAAAAAAAAAAATAAATATTAATTAACCCCTGATCAAAAATGTCAAACATATGCTAAGATGTAGAGAATTAGTTATCGAACAAAATGCCGATTTTTAATAAAAATAATGCAATGTAGCAGTTCAAAATGGAGGGGGAACAAAGGATGTTTATGCAATATTACAATAAATAAAAATAAAAATAAATGCAAAGAGGACTATATTGTAATTACTAAAAAGCTGGGGGTGGTTCTGCAAAATTACCAAGCGGTCACGTGCTTTCGGCGGGTTTGGACGGAGAATAGGAGGAAGTCGACAAACACTTCCTTGGTCTGCACGTGCCATGGTTTTTCTTATAAAAATGAAATAAATATCAAATCCAAAAAATGGGTGACACATGGAGGCTCCAGGAGCGACCACGTTTCAACCACAAAAAAATTAGAAAAATAAATAGAAATATAAATTCTTTAAAAATAGTAAATGACCTCGGATCGAAAATGTTTCTTCATGAAAATTGCTCGTCTCGATGAGATCTAGAACTTCCATGAAGGTACAAAACCAAAATTGCTCATTTGCATAAAGTGGTATTTTTGGGGTATCCCATGTACATAGAATACCATGATTTTTGGGATTTATATTTTTTTTGTCATTTTTAAACCAGATAAAATTTGGAAGAAAATATGATAAAATCAAAGATAAATATTTATACAATAATATTTTTTTTGGATTTTTATTAAGTAAAAAAAAGAAATAAAATAAAATATGAAAAAGACAACTTTTGTACAGAGAGTTAGTGAAAACTCGGACTCTGTTTCTACGATGTCAAGCACAGTTTGGATTTGGATTTTTGCGCATTTTAATAAAGCTTTCATCAAAGAATACAATTGAAAACAAATAAAATAAAATGAGTAAATTATGTAGACAAAATAATAGGTCAAAACATCTAAAATACAAGATGTACAAAAAACCAAACTTTCACATATGAGCTCCGATTCACTTGAACATGGTCTTATTTTGAAGGTAATTGAATGTACATTAGTTAAAAAGTGAGTAGGATCAAAACTGACACTGGATGGGGAAGATATTGATGTTTTAGTCAGGGAATCCTAGAAATAGGGTTTGGTTTTTTGGTCTATTTATTTAGCTTAGTGATTTTCTTGTATTTTTATTTATTCTTGTAAGTGATATGTACACAGTGGTGGTGGTTTTCGGTCAATTGAGTTAGCATGAATTTGTTATAAATTGGGGATGTTAGGATATTTACAAGTTAATTTGGTAGGGATTTTCGGCTTCTTATTTTGTGCGAAAATAAGTGATAAAATGCAATTCTTATCAAAACATGCATGAATTCTAATTATGCAGTATAAATGAAGAAATACCACTGATTTTTAGGGATTGGAACTTAATTCATGACTTTTAGAGAGATGAATTTGAGATTCATCATCCCCCTATACTTAAATCATGCTCATCCATGAGCATCAAAAGAAATGCCATGACGTGAAATGAGATTGGTTCCATACCAAGACCATGAGTTGAAGGTGAAAATGAAACTAGACTCAAACTTTGGATTATTAGTTTGGCGGGACTTCTGTGAGACATAGAATTTTAAAATTAACATCCTTCAAGTTCTATACATGATTGTCACAGTTTTAACTAAGAAGTCATCTTAAATCGATCCTCCTCCCAAAACATACCCCACGAACATTGAACAATTGACTCATGTGTGAAAGGTTTTAGCTCTTTCCATCCAGAATGCCGGAATACCATGCAAACCTCCTCTCCAGTAACTCGTCCTCGGGGAGTCAGGTATTTCCTTCTAAGTTCTACCGTGTTGTGTTCACAATCGAAATGTGGGAGAAGTTAGAAGGAGAAAAGAACTGGAGGGTGGCTGGTGTAGTCACCTCTCCTTGTGAAGCTGGCCAGTGTAGTCGAGTCCCCACCATGATCTGCAGATTTTCTTGAATCCTTGACCTTTTTGGTCAGATATTTATTTGTTAGTGGCTTCTTTGTATTTGGATTTTTGGTGGTTCTACTTGGATCTTGTTGTGCCCCTACGGATATAGAATCTTTTTCGTACATGTTTTGGGGTCTTAGAAAAAATTGTGTCCAGTCGTCCATCCCTTTTCCGAAGCTTTATTTCAACCCATACTCCGGTCTTTAGATTTCCACACTACCAAAAAAGAAACAAACACAGTCTTCCATTACCCCGTCTGAGTTGAGCTAAGTTCATAGTGCGAGAGTACAAATTAAATCCTTATTCTAGAGTTCTACCCAGAATGATGAGACCAGGTTAGACACTAAGAGTCAAACGTTGCACATTGTCATGTGGAACTCAAAGAATTATGTCATAGACCTGAAGCCTCTAAAATGCTATTTCTCGATGATGTTCCTCTAAAAATTAGGAGGATTAAGGTCAAGTCTAGACCACTCTTGATTTCTGCTCATAACTTGGTCTAGAACCTAAGGACTTTCCACAGATGCAAATGAATGTGATGTTGGATGAGGTGCAGGTGTGTGAAATGCAGACATAAATATTTTTGTGATTTTTTTTTTAATGCAAAAACGAATAAGAAGCCATTTTTTTCAAAAAAAATTTGGTTGTACACAGTCAGTGTTAGTAGCAAAACTCTTTTTCTTTTTCTTTCTTTTTTTTCTTTGTTTTGTTTTTTTTCAAGTTACTTACCCACCCCGTAAATACATATAGACTTACGCGAAAGTACGAGATATGGGTAAAATATATACATAGTATATATACATACACCCCCTATACATAGCAAGTGTTGTGTCCTCAGAGCACAAGAAGCATAAAGAAGACATAGCTCGAGATAAGCGTAAGAGAGTGAAAAAGAAAAAGAAAAAGATAGATCGGTCTGCCCCCCTATACTGTGGTTGTGAACAGTCTAAGTATAGAAGAAGAGAAAAAATGAGGCGGTCGGGATATGTGAATGAAGAGAGTATATACATATGGGTAACGGTTTCCCTATACTTAGCCTCTTGTCAGCCAAATTACAAAAGAAGGGTGGAAATGAGGCGATCGTGAGAAGGAGTATAATGAGGGAAATGGTATATACAAATGGCATCGGTTCCCCCCTATACTTAGGCCTTGGAATAAGTAGAGGAAGAAGATGTACAAGGGTACCAATGGGGTCGAGAGGGAGGGTGATCTGATGAGTCTTCAATGTGCTCGCTCTGCATGAAGTATATGTCCTCAACTTGAACTGTCTGTTCATTGGATGATTCTATATATGCCTTCAGCAATTGACCATTTACTGAGAAAGGTTGTGCATCATCTTTGAGTTCAGCAATATCTACACTTCCATTGGTATGCACATCGATGACAATGTAGGGACCCATCCATTTTGATTTGAGTTTCCCATGAAAAATCTTCAACCGAGCATTGAACAATCACACTGTCTTCCCAGGGACAAAGGTTTTATATCTAATATGTTTATCATGCCATCTCTTGACCTTGTCCTTATAGATCACGCTATTGTCATATGCCCGGTTTTGGATTTCAATTAGCTCATTCAGATTTAAGTCCTGGCATAATTTCCCAAAGTGACAACTCCAATTAAGCTTTTTGATCGCCCATTCTGATTTGTGAATGCAGGTAAAGGTGAAGTACCGAGTGGAGTTTTGTAGGTTGTCGTATAGGACCACAGAACCTAGTCGAACAGTTTAGACCAGTTCTTCCTATCTGGACAAGCCAACATCTGAAGAATACCCTTCACCTCTCTATTAGAAACCTCTGCCATGCCATTAGATTGTGGATAATATAGGTTGCCGATTCTATGCTAAAATTTATATTCCTTAGACAAAGATCTCATTTTCTTATTCACAAAGTGGCTACCCCCATCCTAAATCAAGACTTTTGGTACCCCGAACCTTGCAGTGATATTATCCTTGGTATACATACAGACAATTTTGTTATCTGTGGTTTCGGTTAGAATCGCCTCTACCCATCTCGATAAATAGTCAACCTCTAACAAGATGTACTCAAATCCATGGCTATCGTGAAAAGGACCCACAAAATCAATCCCCCATGCATCAAAAACATCACAAAATTTCATTGGTTGCATGGGCATTTCATATCTATAACCAGCAGTCCCTCCCATTCTTTGACAAATCGGGCATGACCATACAAAATCATTAGCATCTCAAAATAAGGTATGTCGGTAAAATCCACATTGGAGTACCTTGTGCGCGGTTCACTTTTCCGAATGGTGTCCTCCAGCCTCAAGTGAATGACAATGTGTAAGGACACTCTGGTATTCCTCCTGAGTTATAGATCTTCACCAGACGCAATTTGATCCTTCATAGAAAAGGAAAGGATCGTCCCAATGGTATTTTCTTGAATCCGACTTCAATCGATCAATTATGCTCTTGGTCCAACATACAATAACTTTCTTGGAGACAAGACAATTCACTATGTTGGAGTACCATGGGACTGAGTCAGTAACACAAACTGACTCATCTGGAAAAGTCTCTTTAATTGGTCCAATATCATAATAATCATTTTGCTCAATTCAGGAAAGGTGATCAGCCACAACATTCTTTATTCCAGGTTTGTCCTTGATCTCCAAATTAAATTCCTGGATTAATAATATCCATCTCAAAAGTCGTGCCTTGGCATCTTTTTTCTCCATTAGATATCTGTTTGCCATGTGATTAGTAAAAATCGTCACTTTGGAGACCAATATGTAAGATCTGAATTTTTCTAGGGCCCAAACTACTGCGAGCATTTCCTTTTCAGTTATCGTATAATTTCTCTGTGTAGGATCCAAAACTTTGCTCGCGTAATGAATCGCATAAGGTATCCGATTTCGTCTTTATCCGAGCACATCGCTAATAGCAAAATCTGATGCATCAGTAATGACCTCAAAGGGAAGAGACCAGTCAGGAGCTTGTAATATCGGCGATTCACATATTTTCTTTTACAGGAGTTCAAAGTCTCTAGACACTTGTGATTTACATTAAACTCGGTGTCTTTTCCTAAGAGCTCAATCAGTGGGAGGAAAATCTTTGAAAAATCAGGAATAAACCTTCAGTCGAATCCAACATGCCCTTGGAAGGACCTCACTGACTTAACATTGGTTGGTGGCTCAAGTCTCTTGATCACATACACCTTGGCAGGGTCGACCTTCATTCCCTTTTTAGAGATGACGTGCCCCAACACGATACCCTCTGTCACCATAAAGTGACTTTTCTCCCAGGAGAGTACCAAATTAACCTCCCCACGTCTCGAGGAATCAGTCCAAGTATGATAAACATGTATCGAATGAATCACCATGCACCGATAAGTCATCCATGAAGACTTCTAGGAAGTCGCCAACCATTTCGGCAAATACGGCAATAATGCACCGTTGAAATGTTCCCAGGGATTTACAAAGCCCAAATGACATGTCCGTGAATGCGTAAGTGCCGAAAGGATATGTAAATGTGGTCTTTTCCTGATCCTCGGGGGCGATGGCTACTTGATTGTAGGCAGAGTATCCATCAAGAAAACAAAAGAATGCTTTCACTGCAAGTCTCTCTAAGATTTGATCAGTAAATGGCAATTGAAAGTAATCTTTCTTGGTCGTAGCATTCAGGCGCCTGTAATAGGCACAAACGCGCCACGAAGTGGGTACTCGGGTTGCGATCTCTACCCCCTCTTCATTGGTGACCATCTAGATTCCCGACTTCTTCGGGATAAAATGAAGGGGGACCACCCACTCGGAGTCAGAAATGGGGTATATAAACCCTACTTTGTATCATTTCTCTATCTATTTCTTAACTACTTCCTGGAGATTAGAATTTAATCTTCTCTAAAATTATGAGAAGGTCTTGCGTTATCCTCAAAATAAATTTGGTGCGAGCAGGGAGCAGGATTGATTCCCACGGGATCCGACACGGTCCAACCAACGGCCTTACAAATTCGTTCAAGGACTTCAAGCAATCTAGATTCCTGGTCTTTGGTCAATGATGAGCTAATGATCACAGGAAATTTCTCTTTGGGTCTCATAAGAAATGCATACTTGAGTGTAGGAGGAAGTGGTTTCAGCTCCAGCAAATCTGAATCATCAATTAGGTCTGGCTGAATGGCTTCTGAGTCTGGCTCTGTGTTGGTTGACGGTGAATCACTCTATTATGAGTTGGCTACCCATTTTGACGAAAGGTGAGTCAGATCGCAAAAGTAGTGTGGTAATTCAGCCAAAGCCACATCCGACTCGTCATCGACATTTATTGACTATCCCGAAGAAGATGGGATTGACAAATCCGAAAGGATTTCTATGTCATCAACGATATAGGTATCTGTGTGTAGATAGGTTAGGCAACATCTCGCAAACTACACCGTGCATTGTTTCCTCTTCTGGTGAGGGGCTTTTACTTTGGATTTCCAGAAGTTGATACCAAGGCCCATTAGTGCTAAGGAATATGCACTCTGACATCTCCGAGTATTCAATGGTAAATTCGGAGTCTGTCCTTTGCCACTTTATTTGCTTCATCTCCAAGTCCACCTCTCCTCTTGGAGAGCAGAATTTCATCATTCCCGTACCGTAATTGAATACTGCTTTAGCAATCCGTAAGAATGGTCTTACAAGAATGATTTGACATTCTTTGAAATGGTTTGAGGTCTCCATATCAACGACAGCGAAGTCTACTTTGTATTATGTACCCTCGATCAAGATGACTACATTCTTTACTTCTCCCTTAGATCTTTTAGTGGATTTATTATCAAATTGGAGAAGAGGTAATGATTTTGTGAGAGTTCCTAACTCCAATTTGTAATATAAGGCTAAGGGGAGAAGATTGATCGAAGAACCATTATCGAGTAGTGTGCATGTGAACGTAATGCCGCAATGCGACTCTCCACATGATGAGCACTCAGATCCCTTTTTTTCTTGGTAAATGCTTATTTTTGACACATTTGGTAGTTTCCACTGTCAAGATATGAGTCTCCACAAATTGAATTGATTTCCTCGTTCGAGTCCTGGTGGGAGTGCATTTCACTTTCAAATATTTTTGAAATGCTGGATTGTTAGCCACATATTGATCAAATAGTACTTTGACAGTGATGTTCTACAGACAGAATTGTTCCATTTATGGATCATCTTAAATGTTTTTCTTTGGTTTTACTTTCTTAAGAGCATAGGGGGAACGAATGGAAGCAGTTGAGACAGGAGATTGAGAACCAGAGTCACAAATAAGAGCATCTTTATTAGAAACGGAGTTCTTATTACAATCAATATTCTCCTGATAATAATCAAAATCATGTTGCTAAAAAGGTGACAAAGGTATATTTGCAGCAACTAGAGGTGCAAGGTCATGTGTAGACTCTATAGATTCTTTTCCTTTCTTGTGTGTTGGGGTCTTTACTAGTACCAAATTCAGGTGTCCTTGTTCTTTGTTATCAAAAGTATCCTCTGGTTGATACTCTAAGACTTCTCAATCCAATTCTCGTGCTCAGTCAAGTGCATCCACGGTCCTTCTGCTCCTATGTGACACAACATTGATATTGCCAAATGAAAGGATCTCATTTTTAGATACGCAAAAATCTGAATTGTATACCTGGCCATTTCATTAGGAAGATTGAGATTTGATCATGCTAGGGTTAGCTTGAATTTGGGCGGGAATAGTTCTAGCAGGGGATGTCTGTTCATCTCTCCAACGGGACAAGCGATTAACATCAACCCGTTGATCTTGTTGTTCATTTCGAAAGTAGAGAATCTCCTCGAACATCTGTTTCTGGATATCCACAGGTTCTTCTTGAGAGTTGGTGGTTGAGATGGTTGTTTTGAGTTGTGACCTTGTGGAGCTTCATACTGCTGCCGGTATTGCTGAGGCTAGTTTCGGCGGTTGTATGGTTGTTGTTGCTGTTTCTGATGTTGGAATGATGCAATATTATGAGTGTGCTACGAAGCTGGTGGAAATTCGGTATTATAGAAAGTTGTGGGACGTTCACTTGGAACATATGTCCCCCATATGTCCCTATCGGGTAAGATCTTGAGTGTACCAGATGTCGGTTACTTCGAACATCGGAGGCAGTACTTCTTCGACAATCTCGGCTGGTGAGGGTGACTGCTGGGAAGGTTATGCATAGGATTGGTCCTGATCCCATTGTTATTATCCTAATCCTGGCTGCTCCTGGACGTGATGTATTCGATAGATCGGGACCGTGGATGCAGCCGGTATCCCTATCTTGGATACCTACTCGATCAGCTCCTCCATATTTGCTTCAGAAACTGGGACATCCCATTGTTGATGCCGTTCATACTCTTGTGAATTTGATATACAACTACAAACTTATCATCGATGATGCTCATGATTGGAATAAAATCCTCTGCTATTTCTACCACGGTTTTCTTTCCCATTTTAGACTGAAGTATGTTCAGAGAATCGATGTACGCCCTACTAGCGATTTGTGAGCGGCTTCTCTCAGCCATTTGCTCTAGTACTATCTAGACGGTTTAAGCCACTCATGACGTGTAGTTGCCACCGTAAGCAGCACTCACTAACCCATGTGTTTCATAGCTGAGGCCAGAATAGAGTCACTGGACCAGGATGTTTTCATCCAGATCATTGCACAGACACTTCTGTAGTAGATCTTTAAATCTATCCCAAGCCTTACAGAGTGTTCATTAGGCATTTGATAAAAACTGGTGATGCGTGTCCTCATCTCATAGGTCTGACTAAAAGGGTAGAATTTTTTTAAGAACAAGTTCTTGAACCTATTATATGTGGTCACCGTCACTCCTAAATTCTTCACCCAATGGTCTTCCTTTCATTTCAAGGTGAAAGGAAGTGCAGTAAGATGAATGTAATCTTGGCTGACCTGGTGATGCCTCAGATTAGAGCATACTAGCTTCAAATCTCGTAAGAATTCATATGGTTCTTCAGCAGCATTACCATGAAATTGTGGCAATTGGCTCAGGACATGTGGATTCAGTTCATAGTGTATTTCTAGTTCGAGAGGTTGCATATAATTTCTCACTCTATACAGGCCAGGGTTGTATGTTGCTTCCATTGGTTGTTCTCCCCCAGCATTCAACTTCTCTATTTGCTCTCTCAGTAAAAGATGTTGCTGCTCAGATGCAGCTAATTTCGCAAAAATCATCTGCATCGGATCTTCATTGGGTTCATCTTCATGATCTTTCTTGGGAGGCATGTGAGTTCTCTTTTTCTTCTTCACCTTCATAATATAATGGATTTGAGTTAATAGAGTGTAAAGAATTTGAACAAGAATCATTGAGGTAAGAGTTTTCCTTGAAGTGTTTTGGAGAGAGAGAGAGAGATCGTGTGGGTTTTACCTCCTTCTAGAAAAAAAAGGAATTGTATGAATAGGGTTCATGGGATAGGTGTCCCTGAACCCAAGTGGTCCTGAGTAGGAGTGTCTCCGAACCTTTGAGATTGACAAGTTTGTGACGATCAAAGGAAGGTTTACGGAGTCTGAACGAAAATCACCACAATCTTCTATTTTCGATTTCAATTGAATAGCAAGATGTTAATTATTCATGATCTAGGCACAAGTGTACGGTATTCGATGACTATCCTATATCTACACACAAAACAAATACAATACAGATCCTTGTTTTACCAGCTCACTCATTGAAGGACGTAAGGGTTCAGGCAGTTATCTTGTCAATTTTTAATTGGTGATAATTCAAATATTGCAAATATTTAAGCGAGCTGTTAGATATCTGTATTTCCCTACCGACTGGCCTGAATTCTTACAACTAGTTGCACCTACTTTCAGTCAGTGTGGATGTAAGTACGTACTTTAAGATGGCAACCCGTGTTACTTAAGGATGGAGCCTTACGTAGTGTCTTTTAAACCACCCACTCTGCTAAGGAAATCCAGACCATTTACTGTCTACCTATAGATCCTCACTGAGAAGTAGCTAATCGTTTTTAGTAGTATCAGTAATCATTATGAAAATCCTTGCTTGGCTCTGTACTAGTGTGCATCTCTCTCCTTGCTGCAAGATAAAAGAATACAATGTCGGGGTTGCTCTCCCGCAATAATTCTTGATTATATGGGTTATTTAAAATCAGCTATATTTAGCAGTAACAGTTTCAGTTAGGCGATCACTAAAGAATTAAGTTAGCACAAATACATGTCTACCGTCCAGTCCCAATTTCCTTTAAAATTATGTGACAAAATAGTAGCGAGAAATTCAGGAAAAGATGATGCATACGAAAAACGATGATGTATGCTCAGTTAGAAGACTTACAATGATTCCTTGCAATCTCCGCGTAGGATGTAATTTAAGAATTGAAAGATTCTTCTAAATGAATGCAAAGTGATGAAAACCACACATAGCAGAAAGTTCTATTAGCCAAGAAGAGTTGAGTTAAATTTTACTAAGTTGAACGATCTAATGCGCGTCTCGATTAGAGTGAAGTATGGTCCTAGGTCCTACGAGCACAATCAAAAATTAAAAAGCTCCAAGATCTGTTGGTGAAGTTCTACCCTAAATGCCACTCAAGTTGGGCCATACCCTCACCATAGAGTGAAACAGGCCACGGCACATCACAAAAAAAGTTTGAGGTCTTTTATACACGCGAGAGTCCAAACGGACACCGCTAAAAATAAGCAATTAATTACAAAAAAATAAAATTGCAGAAACAAAGCTTATACTCCACGCTCTCTCATGACTCGACTCGATCTTAAACTAATTGTGGCTTTTCATATGTTGGTCAAGATGCTTTGGTTTTGAAAAACCGCTTTACATGCATCGGGTACCTCACAAAAAAATAAGTGAGAATATGTAACAGAGTGACTGAAAAGTAATAAAAAATAAAACAAGAAAATAATTACTGAAAATAAAATAAAAGTGAATGGACAGGAAAACATGGAATTTATGCAATGAAAATTCAGGGATCAAACTACTCGAATGCGGAAAACGGAAAAAGTTTTAGACAAAATCTAAGTTGTTTGCTTCCCCAACAACGACGCCATCTGATCAATCGCAAAATGCCCTAGTTAAATGTTGTGAATTATCATTCGCTTAAAATTAATGTCATTTCGTTGTAGGAGGGCAATCAGAATCGATCAAGAAATAACCACAACAATATTTAATCAAATTTTATCAATGTAGTTTTATGTTTATTTTAATTTGGCAAGTCTCAAGGTTGAACTCAAGGAGGTAAATGAACAACCTACAATTTTATCTATAAAGTTTATGTACGGTTTTCGAGGTAGCCTTTTTTGGTATTTTTTAATGGAATTTGAGATGCAAAATGAAAATTTGGCCAATTTTAAGGACTAGAAAATGATTAGCAATCTAACGATATCTTAAAAATATGAAACGTGGTCAAGAGGACAATTATGACGAAGTAAATGCACTATAAGTTTTTTGGATTTTTTTAATGCAAGATGATGTTTTTATGAATTTTTGAATGCGAATTATGTGAATTGCAATATTTAATTATCAATATTAAATCTTATTTATTTTCAAAGGATAAAATTATCCAAGATCTATCACTAGGTGATTGATCTTAGAAAAATCCTAAACCTCAAAAGTATGAGATTTAATACCTATTAAAAATTAAAGATCGAAATATGCAAAATGATTTTTAAAAGTCAACCAATGTAAGTAAATCCAATTCTTTTTGGGAATGATGTAACCTACAACTAAATCTACAATTCATGATTTTTCGACAACTTTTAGAACAATGGTTAATTAGTTATGAATTTTCAAGCACAGAATGGGCAAGATGTAGAGATATAGTTGTAGAATAAAATGCCTATTTTTTATAAATAAAATAATGCAATGTAGCAGTTCGAATGGAGGGAGAACACAGGGGTGTTTATGTAATATTAGAATAAATAAAAATAAAACAAAAATGCAAAAGGACTATATTGTAATTATTGAAAAGTTGAGGGTGATTCTGCAAAAGTACCAAGCGGTCATGTGTCAGGCACATGACCCTTGGTCGGTAGGTCTGGACGGAGAATAGTAGGAAGTCGGCGGGCGCTTCTGTAATATTTCCAGCGGTCACAGTCTGGGGTGGCTTGTAGTTCAGGCAGATCTCAGAGGGGGCCTTGCAAATGTTCCCTCCGTTACGTGCCTTACACGCGGACAGAGCCTGGGTGTCACGTCCGGTGGTCAAGGTAGAGAGACTAAAGGGGTGGCTGAGCAACGCTGGAGCCCTGGCTGTGACCAGCTGAGACCACCTCAGGCGTCGCCTCGACTGGGCGACAAACGCCACATTAGAGGTGATGACGATGGAAGCGTGGTGCCGATGATGAAGTTGTTGATGGCGGAACAGGTCAGAGAAGATACGACATTGGGGGAGATGAACGTCGAAGAAGGAGTGGGCAGTGCTGCACGGTCGGAGTAGGCTTTGAGGCGTTGAAGCGCGATGCTGATGACGAAGGTTATCGAAGAAGATTTTGACGTTGATGTCCGAATGGTGGTTCCCCTTCAATGGAAGAACCACATACTTCGACGAGGACATGTTGTAATCGCAGCATCTGGAAGAGAAGCGATTGCTGGTCATGCTTGATGTGTCGGTGATGCTTCCGACGGAGCGCGGGCCTCAACTGGCTGGTGGACTGGAGTTGTTGTGTGGTTGAGGAAGATGGAGTTCGCGAAGGAGCGGAGCTCTGATGTCATTATGGGAAGAAGGTGGGTTGTGGTGATGATGATTGGAGAGTCGGTAAGAAGGATGAGAGGAGCGAGGCGAGGTTGGAAGAGATATCTGAGGCTTTACGGCAGGGAGTCAGAAGTGGAGGAGCAGCCCGAAGGAGGTTGCTGCAACGAGGTGACACACCCCGGATGTTACCGTAAGAAGGTCACTCCAGGCTGTCACCCTCGGGGTTGGACTCTTACGGAGATAAACAGCAGACGATGGCAAAGGTCAGGGCGGCATGGATTTTATAGGGCTTTGGTGATCATCCTAGAGAAGGAAGGTGGTTCATCGGGGATTTGACGAGGTGAAGCTTGTGAGATTAACGACGATCGATGAGATTTGGGACTGATCATGATTCGATGAATCTGGGATGAGACACGATTGAGGATTTGATGGATATTTCTGGGTGAGGAGATCGCGGATGAGGTATTCGCGGGGCAAACAATGACCTAAGGAATTGGGGGAAAGTAGAGGAAGAAGAAAGGCCTCAGCCATCCGATCGGTTGAGATCGGGCAGCTGAGGTTGCGACACGTGGCGATTAGTGGGGTAGCGGAAGAGGCACGTGCAGGACACTTACGTGAAGTGAAGTGGTTTATAATTTTTTTTTATAAAATCAAAATGAAAATATATTCCAAAAAAATTGGTGACACATGGTGGCTCCAGGAGCGGCCACATGTCAGCCCCAAAAAAATAGAAAAAATAAATAGAAAGATATAACAAATAGTAAATGATTTCAGATCGAAAATATTTCTTCATGAAAATTTCTTATCTCGATGAGATATACAACTTTCATGAAGGGACCAAAATCAAAATCAATCATTTGCATAAAGTGATGTTTTTGGGGTATCCCATGTACATAGAATACCTTGATTTTTGAGGTATTTTTTTGTCATTTTTAAACCATATAAAATCAGATAGAAAATATAATAAAATCAAGGATAAATATTTACACATTAGTGTTAATTTTTTTGGATTTTTATTGAGTAAGAAAAAGAAGAAATAAAATAAAATACGAAAAAGACAACTTTTGTACAGACTGTTAGTGAAGACTTGGACTCAGTTAGTTTCTTTGATTTCAAGCTCAGTTTGGATTTGGATTTTTGGGTATTTTAATAAAACTTTCATCAAAGAAGATAATTGAAAAATAAATAAAATAAAATGAGTAAATTATGTACATAAAATAATATGTCAAAACCGCTAAAATACATGTACAAAAGAGGCCCAAAACCCAACTTTCACTTATGTGCTACGATTCACTTGACTTGGTCTTGTTTTGAAGGTAAATGATTGTACATTAGTTCAGAAGTGAGTAGGATCAAAACGGACACTGGATGGGGAAGATATTGAGGTTTTAGTTTGGGAATCCTAGAACTAGGGTTTGGGTTTTTGGTCTTTTTATTGAGTTTAGTGTTTTTCTTGTATTTTTCATTTATTCTTGTAAGTGATATGTACACAGTGAAGGTGGTTTTGGGTCAATTGAGTTAGCATGAATTAGTTAAAAAATGGAGAAGTTAGGTTATTTGCAGGTTAATTTGGCTGGGATTTCCATCTTCTTATTTTGTGCGAAAATAAGTGATAAAATGCAATTCTTATCAAAACATGCATGAATGCTAATTATGCAGAATAAATGAATAAATGCCAATGATTTTTAGAGATCAGAGCTTGATTCATGACTTTTAGAGAGATGAATCTGAGATTCATCAAGAGGCACCTCAACATTGTCAACTTTGTTCATTAGTGGTTTATCTTGATTATTTTCGTCTTAGATTCTTATGTTCTCTTTCACATCCCTTATCTATTGATATTCTTTTCCATACTTTGGGATTCTTTTCACTAAGTATAGGGGGGCGAGCCAAGTAATCTATCACTTGTATGTCCTTCATAGATCACAATCGTCGCCATTTTTGGTCGTCTTTATTCTTAAGATACCAAATCCTCGGTATAAGGGGACTGATTGTCTTTTGATTTACATTTTCAATATTCTTCTTTTTCCTTTTTTTGTTTTCCTTTATTTTACACTAATCATCGGTCCCTAATTTTTGGCTACATTCTTTTTTATATATTTAAGATGTGTGGTCCTAAGTATTGGGGGATCGAGTGATTTCGATGATTTCGGTTCTTCATCTTTTTCTTTCATTTCCTCATGTGTATATTCCTTGACCTCAATCACCTCATTTTTGTCTTCCACTATATTTACAATGACATGATTGTACAGAGGGGTGATAAACACAGAGATCTAGCGGTCGTGCGTTTCGCACAAGGTAGGAAGACAGTCGTCGTTGTGACCGACAAAAAATCTGTATTAATCAACAATTAACCCCAAATAAGAATAAAGTAATAAATATAAAAAATGTGATGTTAAAATTTATTATAACTCTACAGTAAATGTGTATAGGCGTAAGGATGTGTAGAGGTCAAACTCATGGAGGAAACAGTATAATGAGGGCAAAAATAATGCACACAAAATTTTATCATTCATGTCTTATCAATTTTTATTGTCTTTGTTGGTTTGTAAATTTTAATATTTTTATTTTCTTTTTGTTTTATCATTTTTTATTTTATTTTTAATTTGCTATTTTCTATTTTTAATATTTTTTCCTAAATAAGGCTATTTATGATATATAGACTAATATACTTATAAATACTAATGAATATATATAACATCGAGACTAAAAATTTCTGGGGGGTTCTATTACTTTTTTTAATGTTTTTGAAATTTTTCTGGAATTGTTGCTAATTTTTATGTATTTTTGAATTCAAATATATCCTAAACAAGGGATTAGATAAATAGGTCAAATTTGATTTGGCTATTAAAAATAGTAAATAAGCTCAAAAATTATCCAAACTAATTTTAATATGTACATTTTTATGCAAAGAATATTATAAAACATAAACATATATTTTTGGATTTTTAAATGATTTTTTTTGATTTTATGGAAGATTTCGGGGTTTTGCAATTTTTAAGCTTTACCTTTTTACATTTTTAGTGTTTTTTGGTATATATTAAAATAGTAAAAAATAGACTCTAGGTAAATTTTTGGAATTTCTAGACATGTTTTTATATTTTTTTTGGTATTATATAATGTAGACAGAACAGAATTTAGGTCATTTTGATTTTTAATAAATAGTTACAATGCTCAAAAACGTGACATAAAAACGTGGAATGAAAGTACATGGCAAGAGGCATTTATCCCTATTTTTATGTATTTTTAGGAGTTAGGGTGCTAATTTTAATAAATGAAATCCAAGAATAAAAAATGATATACTAATTGGGGTATAAATTTAAATATATTAAAGTCTAAGGACCTTCCAACAAATTTCACAAAAATTTACAATTTAATTCAAAATTTATTGGACAAAGTATAAATTCAAAAAGTTGTATAGGCATACATGCAAATTTGCCCAGCTCATGTGGGATGACATGTGAGATGAGCTGGACTGGACTTTAATGCAATTCTAATAAATAGAGGGGTCTATTTGCAAAATGTGTGACATTTTATTTATAGTACTAAAAGGTAAATATACAAAAAGGTGGGTATGGATAGCTACTTACCCCATAACTATGTGCCATCCAACGGTCGTCATTTGTTTACTTATCTACACGGCGCGTTTTGGTGTGACAATAGCCCTTCAATGGTGAGCGCTCTAGATAAGATCTGAGGTCTTCATTAATGGCCGAAACGTGGCGAGGATGGACGACCACGATCAAATCTGGGGCGCCTCCCCAGGATGGATGGCTGCTACTTCGATCGAAGAATAGGGAAGAAGATCCCTTCCTCCGAGCTTCAATCATCGATTCCACCATCCACAGACAGGCTTTTGTGATGGTGATAGGTCTACATGTCAAGGGAGGCGGCCCACAGCTAATGGTGTACTCAAAATGGCACTTAGAGCTCCAACGTGACCACGTGGCGTTGTTAAAGAAAGGGAGATCCAGGTACCTGAAGGTTCTTTAAATTAGACCCTTCAAGGGTCCTTTAGATTTAGACCTTGCAAATGAAATGTGGTAAAGAAAAAGGAGGGTTCTGGGGCTCTGATTGGTGAATATTGATGAACATGGCTCGGGCGGAGGTGTGCTCTGGTGAAGGCGGTAGAGGAAGCACTGTGGACAAAATCAAGTGTTTATTTGGGGTGATTGGATAATGGAGTAATGTGTAGAAGCGACAGTGGGGGTGAAATGAGGTGGAATGGAGGACCAGGAAACATGCGGAGGCACGTTAGAACATGGTCGGAGCCCAAACGCTCTGACGAGGCTACCTAAGCTAACATCATTCAATTAGTTAACTAAAACATGAAATTAAAGCATAAAAATGATCCTACGATTAAACCTAATATAAAGAAACAAAAAGAGCGCAACCCTTACCTGGCCTGCGACCAAGGGGCAGAGGTAGCCAAGAATGGCCGCCTGGGTGCACCTCCTTCATCCATTTACCCGCTCAAACCCTCCAGTTGTTCCCTCATATCACGAGGGTTCATGCTAGGCCAGAGGCGGGGGTATTAGGACTCAGGTGATGACCAAAATTGGAAGGAGAAGGAGGTGGGGTTATTTATAAACATGGAGAAGCACCCTTATTAACTAATCGAGTATAAGAATTTTGAGCTATATACATTGAATCTAAGGGTTGGGCGTGGATGTATGTTGATCAATGATCATTTCATGTGAAGGGGTCGAAGGTGATGGGTGGATGGGTCGACCAAGTTTTTAGGAGGAAATGGGGGACTTGACACTTCTGAAGGAAGTCAGAGACTGAGGGGACAGTTGACCAAGGGTGAACCGTCATCACGATGTGATTGGTCTAGCTAATGCTGCTAAAAGACAAAATAGCATGCTTATTAGAAATTAATTAATTAAAATTAGTCAATGTTTTTATTAATATTCGATTATAAAATAAAAATTATTATTATTATGTAGTATTTTATTATTTCTTTCAATTATTTTTTGACTTTATTTATTTGTAATTAATTCTTAAGTGTTTATTTATAGGTATATTCATCTATATTTTGACCAATTTATTTTCATTTTATATATTTACTTTTATTATTTTATTATTTTTTATATATTTATAACTTATTTGTATATACATAAATATATTTTTATTATATTTTTATGATATTATTTGTACACTTAAATAAATAAGTATGTATAATTTATACGTATACTTATATGTATTTTATCTATGTATTAGATGCATTATTTTATTTAATGCATTTTATTGGGTTTTATATTAGACTTATATTTTTAATAGAATATAAATAATATTCAAAGAGTATATAAATATAAAAGAATAATAATAAAAGAATGAAATTCACTTTTATTTATATACAAGTAATCACATAGGTATTTTATCTATGTTTTTACATTGACTTATTGTATTTTGTATTTTCTTTTTGATATTATTTTGGTTTTAATATATGTGTAAGTTACAAACATTATTTAAAAAAATATAAAAATATGAATTTGTAAAAATAATAAAGAATGAATAAATTGAATATTTTAATCAGGTGTAGCGTACAATGAGGGTCTAAAACCTAACTTTCACATCTTAACTCCAAATACTATGAAACCACTCCATTAAATAGCTTATTAAAAATAATATACAATTAGAGTGATTTTGATATATTTTGAGTTTTTATTTGAAAGATATGGGTTTGTAATGTTAGGTTTTTGTTTTTAATTTTGTGTATAAATTGTACACAGTGTATTATTTTTGTACAAACTCAAATTTGTAATTTTACTTACATCATAATCTACAACTTTCATGTACAAAGATTCATTATTTAATGGATTAATAATAAAGAATAAAATAGGTGTCAAAATGCTTTATTAAATGAATAAAATAATTAGGTTTTATTTGTTTTTGCCCTTTTCTCCCCAACTTTATTCCTTGTCGACCAACTCAATTTGTGTCTTGATCTCGGAGTTTAGGGTCATAAAATATCTTCGATATTTTACTCCTTTTCTTTTCTTCTCTTTATTTTATAACTTTGCATTAAAAATAATAATAGTACACAAAAAATGCAATAAATGATTAATGCTATTTTGTAAAAATTAATGCCATTTACATGCGTTAGCTAGGGTTTTTAAGGACAAAATGATAGAATAAAGGTGATGAAATGGGGATTTATCACACCCCCTATACTTGCCTTTGTTAGTCCCTAGCAAACACTTTTACAAGAAGTAAAAAAGAATATAGAGAAAAAGAAAAAGAAATAATAAATGGAATTGATTTCAATTATTAAACTTGTCTTTACAAAATCAAAGTTTGGAGCTCATGTTAGACCTTGATGTGAAAATGTGTGTGGAACTTGGCTGAAACCAAATTAAAAACACAACATCCTTTGAGAGTCACATAACTCAGTTCAAACCACCTCAATAGCCAGGTCGGAACTAGCCTACATCATACACAAACCCTTATGACTATGAAGCTGACTTGTATGGTGTAAGTGATTTAGTTCTCCCCAACTGAAAAGACAAAGGAACTGACTTCTCCATAATGACAACCCAATGATTCCCCAATCTAGCACTCTTTCCTCAAGGAGCGAGGTATTCCCTTCTATGTTCAACTGGCATCCAACTCAAGAGGAGGGGTGAAGAGAAGAATGGACGGTAGCTAGTGTAGCTACCTATCCCGGGATGCATTACTAGTGTAGTCTAGTCATCCAACTGCATGCTCAAATGGTATAACCTTGATACTGAGGCATGCCTTTTTTCTATACAACATTTATACTCCAGCTGATATTTTATTTTCAATCTGTCCTGTCCACTTTTTTGGAGTTTTTTTGAGATATTATTTACAATAGCATTTAGATAAGCAGTTTTTCCTCTAGAGCCAGAAGACTATCCCTCTTTTAAAACATCATTGTAACCCACACTCTCTTGTCTTTAGACCTCATTGCAACTGAACTAGGTTGGGGTGGACTTCCCTCCCTAGATGAGGATGAATGTTTCCACTCGTGTGCATCTCAAACCAGAAAATCCAACCCCTCACCACTCTAACTTAATTGAGCCAAGTGAAAGGTGCAAGTGTCCAAGTTAGGTCTGGTCGACAAGAGTCAAGCGTGTGACTCGAGAAGTTCTAGTTAGTCAGTTGAGAAGAGTTGAACCTAGACTTGAGTATCAAAGAATTAAGTCCCACTGAACCTAAAGTTCCTTAAATCTAGTTCCCATAAGGTTCCAGTGTGGTTAGGTGCCCGCAACCATGCTCCAATCTTCGACTTTATTTAGACTAGTTCAATCATCACACTGAATCCGAAAGAATGTGAATGCTATCCAAATGCTATGTACAAAGATGCAAAGAATGATGTAATTTTTAGAGAATTTT
This sequence comes from Ottelia alismoides, assembly GCA_037367405.1. Taxonomy (NCBI): domain Eukaryota; kingdom Viridiplantae; phylum Streptophyta; class Magnoliopsida; order Alismatales; family Hydrocharitaceae; genus Ottelia; species Ottelia alismoides. Next base: position 563,946 of record JAZKJV010002170.1, on the reverse strand, counting down.
TGCAGAAAAAAGAATTTTGGCATGAAAGAATGTAAAATATGTACAACTATTTACACGGGCGTCCATCTTTTTATTTATTTAAAAGGATTAAAAGTTGAAAGAATTTATAGGTTGAAATTTCTTTTATTTCTATAGGTATATATATACTTTGTAACGAATTTTATTTCAATATTATTTATTTATTTAATATTTTAGATGATGTATATATTCCTTAAATTTATTTGAAAACATTTTTAAAACTATAGTACAAAATATTTTTTTGTAAATATTTACACACATTTGAAAACCATTTTGCAAAGATTTTTCAAATAGTATATATAGATTTTTCAAATATTTTTGCAACCATTTTTCAAACCATTCGCAAATAGATTATCAAAGTGCTTTATTTTACACAAAGAAAAGAATTTTCACAAATCAAAAATGTTTTTACAAAGGTTGAAAACATTTTACAAAAGTTTTCCAAATGGGTCAAACTATTTTTCAAATCATTTTGCAAACAATTTTTACCTGACTTATTAGTCAGTATATATAAAAAACAAATTAAGGAATAATAAGCATCATTCTATTATTTGCTTTAATGAATTGTATAAGTATATGTATAGTATGTTAGCCATATCTTTTATTAATAATACAAAAGTACAAGTTATGGATAAAGTATATACATAGTATATACAACCCCACTATACTTAGTTTGAGTTATGTCCTCATAGATCGAAAAGAAATAGAGAATACATAACTCGTACTGAGTATAGAAAAGTCTATACTATAATGACGAAAGAATTAAGGAATAAATGAATAAGAAGTTGATTGCCCCCTATACTTAGCATCAAATAATCCTAAGCATAGCAGACTGTACACAAAGCAGGGAGGGTCAATGATGGGAATAAATATATTACGCCATAGTCTATCTCCCCCTATTCTTAGGGTGAGATGTCCCTAAATATAGTAGAGCAAATCAATAAGAGAGGAGACAGTGAAGGGGATCAAAGAATGAAAGAACACACGGTGCACACCCCCTATACTTAAGACAAAGTAGGTCCTAAGTATAGAAAAATGACAAAAAGGGGTGACACCTCTTTTGGTAGAAATAGAAAAATCAAAACAAAAAGAAGAAAGGAAGAAAAGATATATCAAGATGGATGAAAAGATCTCAAAGAATGCATGCATCACTTCCCCTATACTTAGGGTAAAAGATTCCTAAGTATAAGCGATGACAAGAGTGATGAAACAGAACGGAAGAAGAACAACAGAGGTGTACCCCCTATACTTAGGATAATGTATGTCCTAGGTATAGACACACAGATATGGTGAAAGATCTGGGGGACACATGACATAAGGGAGAAAGAAGGAATGTAAGATGAAACACACATATATACTACAAGTACAGACTGGTGAAGTGCAGGATGGTTCTCGTATGCGAATACCATAGTCCAGTCATTGTCTCCATGTGAGAACGAGGATGCAGTCAGATAATAAAAGGACACCCGAGTATACAATCAAGTGGGTGTCAGCTACCGAGGGAAACAGATTGAAAACTAAACCCAAGATCGATAGCAAGAAGCAAATCATCGACTCATAAGAAAGGAGTTATAGATCAGAGCCGATACCGTAAGACAAAGAGGAATGTGAAGTGAAGAATGTTTCAGGTCAATCATGGTCTCAAAAAGGTAAGGGAGTGAAGAATAGGAGACTCTCTATGCAGCAGAGTATTCACTGCCCGTAAGGTCTGAACTCGCAAGAACACACTAAACACCACAAGACAAAGCTCAACCCCGTTAGGGTTGTCAAGTTGAGCAGTCTCAAATGAGTCATAGATATCAGTATACTTAACTTCGTGCTCCACCAAATAGGAGACACGAGAAATGAAACCGAGTACCAACAAAATGATGTATCTTCCCGTAGATAACCCTCGGGGCATGGTACATACTAGTCAATGAATAATCAGACAGAAACTCAAGCTTCTAAGGGTTGTCAAGGTGAGCAAACTCAAAGGAGTCAGATCCATCAGATGGATCAACGAAAATGGTCTTGGTAGGCGACAAATGGGCTACCAACAGAAGAGACCGATAGATCAAGAGAGTATGGCAACGTCCAACAGGTAACCCTTAGGGAGTGTACTTCTAACTAAACAATTAATAGTAGGAGGAAAATAGCTCATCCTTGCGAGGACCATCAAGGAGAGCAGACTCAAAAAAGTCTAGTCATAAAGGTCCCAAGATATGACTTATCAGATACAACAAAGTACTGGAGATCGGAAGCATACAACAGACGACTCGATTCTGTGCTCCGCCAGATCAAATACACAATCATCAAGGGGAATCGAGCATAAAGAAAATGTTGCATTTTCCCACACATAGTCCTTGGTGAATAATGCAAACTATTCAAAGAATAGTCAGAATATATCTCATCCTTGGGAGGGTTGTCAAGGAGAGAAACTCAAATGAGTCATGCAAGTCAGTCTTGGTAGATGTAGATCGGCTACCAGTAGAATAGATCGACAGATAGAGAGAGTGTCACAAACTCCCCCAGATAACCCTCGAGGAGTACTGTGAACTAAGCAATGAATTAACAGAAAAGTGAGACTCATCCTTGCGAGGATCGTCAAGGAGAGAAGACTCGAAGGAGTCAATGAATCTTTCCTCATGCAGGACGGGCACACAATCAGATAGAGAGGCAAATCACTAAAACAGATGACTCCGTTCTATGCACCAATAGATGGCAGCACAAGCAGTAAGGGAATCGAGCATAGAGAATGTGTTGCATTCTCCTACAGATAGTCCTCGGGGAGTAATGCAAGCCAAGTCAATCAAATCATGGGAGTGATGTCATGAAATCTCAGGTCATCAAGAGCAATCAATCATCAACAAGAGGAAATGAGATCATGTAGGGGGGAGAGAGTCAATCTCATCAATCGCAATGCGGTCCGTCAAGTCAATCCAATCAGCTGAGACGACCCAAGATGTAAGCAGAATTCCTCGAAATGTTATAAGTGGATCGGAGAGTCAGGAGATGGAGGATGGATCAATTAGATAAGTCGGATCATAGGGGTTGGGGTCACCATCAATCTGAAGTACATATCAAGATAATCAATCAAATTTCTATATCAAGATAGAAGGAACTGCATAATTAATTGCCTAATCATAGCTCATGAAATCATCATCAAAATACCCCACATCCTCAATCTGGTGTGCGTGATCAAAAATCCTAAATAAAGCATCAACCTAGTAATCATGCAATCATAAAAATCATCGATAAGCGTTATGCATAGATCCGAAGTCATATCCACCAAATGTAGTACACCAATCTCAGCATCCTCAAAAGGGGGCCCAGCTTACTCAAATAATCAATGTAATCTGAACTCCTTTATGTGGGCTCTATCGACAAGCACATCATTCCCATGTAAGAGAAGGGATCATACTGGGGGAACGAGGAGGTTGGGCGGGAGGAAAGTGGACATAGACAAAATTGTGGTCCAAGGAGAGAGTCTCCTAAAATCGGACTGGAGATATTGTGATATGGGAGAAATGAAAGCCGTAAAATCCGACTGAGATGATGATCATCATGACTTGATGCAAATGAGGAGATAAATATGGACAAGGGAGATAGAAGGACACAATGAAAAAATGATGACTTACAATAATGGGATCGGAAACTCAATTGGGCCCTAATCCTTAGCGTGTACATAAGAATAAAATGTTCAAAAATGAGGGGGTTGCTATCCCCAAAGAAAGGAATCCATTACAGTTTATTTTAAGGTCCAGTAGAGTTAGCAGTCCAAATTTTATCTAGGTTATCACTTTTATTGTTATTTTCAATGCATTTTCCTAACGATGTTCTCAATTTTCATTTACCATCCTAGATGAACAAAATCAGAGGGAGAAGTTCGGAAAAGTTGTGCAAGTCGGAAAATGGTGATGCATGCAAAGTCAGAAGACTTACAGTGCTTCGCATCTCTCTCCATGCATGATGCATAACAGATAGGAAAACTATAGTATATGCAATGCAATCCGATGAAATCTCGCTAGAGTAGTAATTGTTATTATTGTGAAGAACAATATGTTCATTATTTGGAAAGAAAACCTAAGTTTTGGTCATGGAGACATCTCGGTGCCCACCACAATGGGTTCTGCTAGCATTGTATGATGTCTCTCACAGTGCATGGGTTCGAATCTAAATAATCAACATTTGTTATTTGTCAAAGTCCAGAACCATATACATATGTACAAGAAAATATATTAGGACTTTGGACCTTATTCTATCGACAATCAATTCATAAATTAAGGCTCATCCACACAAAAAAATAAAAAATAAATAAAATAAAATAAAGCGAAGAAAACACGCTAAGGCCCCTAAGGGAACAATCCCTCGAGAAGTGGACCTCGTAAAGTAGCAGTGTCTGGAAAGTCCAAATTATTACATATAAGTGTTTATTCTATCGCATAAATTTACATAATAATGTATAATAAATAAAATAAAGAAGGAATTATCTTCAAAAATTCCTTCATGTTCTCCTTTGTTGCTCTATCCTATTGGTTAAGCCAGAAAATCGGCTCCACCTTGCTCAGGTGCACAGGCCCTTCTAAGAATTCCTCCCTCGCATTGCGGTCCGTCGCAATAAAGTCAAACAAAAACAAGTGTTTGACAGTTCACATATGTATCAATTAATAATGAAAAATAAATAAATGACAGAAATGCAAAGAAATATAAAAGTATGAACAACAGAGAATAGATAAAATAAAAGAATCCCCAACCATGTGGCGTTGCTCCATGGAAACGACACCATTTTATAACCAAAGAGATCTAGCAGTCGTGCGTTCCACACAAGACTAGAATACAATCATTGTGGTGACCGATGAGAAATCTGGATTAATCAACAATTAACCCAAACCAAGAATCAAGAAATAAATATAAAAATGTGGAGTTAAAATTTATTATAACTCTACAACAAATGTGTATAGGTGTAAGCATGTGTAGAGGTCAAACTCAAGTAGCAAATGATAGAAGGATGGCAAAAATAATGCAAACAAAAATTTGTCAATTATTTCTCGTCCATTTTTATTATTTTTGTGGGGTTTTAAATTTTAATAATTTTATTTTTATTTTATATTTTTGTATTTATTTTTTATTTTTTATTTTCAATTTTTAAATTTTCTTTTTATATTTTTATATTTTTTTCATTTAAATATATATACAATATATAAGGCAATGTATGCCATATAGAGCAATATACTTATAAATATTAATAAATATAAATAAAATTTAGAATAAAGTTTGTTTTTTTCTTTTATAATTCAATCTAATGTTTTATAACTTTTCTGGAATTTTTACTAATTTTATGTATCTTCAAAGTCAAAAATATCCAAAATAGGGGATTATATTAACAAGCCAAAATTAATTTGGATATTAAATATAGTAAATAGGTTTCAAAATTTTCCAAACCAAGTTTAACATATTGATAATCATGTCAATAAATTGTAGAACATAAAAACAAATTTCTATGTTTTTAAACAATTTTCTAGATTTTTATGAATGATTTCGAGGTTTTTCGATTCTTAAGCTTTTCCTTTTTCCATTTTTAGTGATTTTTGGTATGTAATTAAAATAGGATAAAATAGATTATAAATGATATTTTTGAAAATTTTAGACACCTTTCTGTTGTTTTTTGGTATTTTTATGTTGTAGAAAGAACAAAAATAAGTTTTGTTTGATTTTTAATAAACAATTAAAATGCTCAAAAATGTGAAATAAAAAGTGGCATGAAAGCACATGGCAAGAGGCATTTATCCTTATTTTTGCATATTTTAGGAGTTAAGGTCCTATTTTTAATAAATGAAATCCAAACATAAAAACTTATATACTAGCAGGGGCGTAAATGTAAATATATTAAAGTCCATGGGCCTTCCAACAAGTTCATAAAAATTTACAACATAATTAAAATTTTTGGACTAAATGTAAATTTAAAAAGTAATAGGGGTATACACGAAAATTTGCCCAGCTCACATGGGACGACACGCAAGCTGAGCTGGACTGGACCCAAATGCATTTTAAATAAATACAAGGGCCTATTTGTAAAATATCCATTTATTTTCTAATGCTACAATTTATTTATAGAACTAACAAGTAAATATACAAAATAGTGGGTATGGATAGCAATTTACCCCATAACTTTGCGCCATCCAACGGTCGTCCTTCGTTCACTTATCCATGTGGCACGTTCTGGCGCGACGATAGCCCTTCGATAATGAGCGCTCTGGATCAGATCTGAGGTCTTCATCAACGGCTTATATGTAGCGAGGATGGATAGCCATGATTAAATCTGGGGTAACGCCCCAGATCGGACGGCTGCTGCTTCGCTCGAAGGACAGGAAGAAGGTCCCTGCCTTTAATCTTTTATCATCATTCATCCATCCATAAACGATCTTTTGCGATGGCATTGGGCTCTACACATCCGAGGAAATGGCCCACGGTTGATGATGTACTCAAAATGGATCTTGGAGCTCCAACGTGACCTGGAAGCATAGATGAAGAAAGGGAGATCCAGGAACCTCAAGGTTCTTAAATTTGACCCTTTAATGGTCCTTTAGCTCCAGACCCTGCAAAGGAAGTGCGACCAATAAAATGGAGGGTTTTGGGGCTCTGACTGTGAATATGGATGGGGGATGGCTCTAGCAGAGGTGTGATCTAGCGAAGGTGGCAGAGGAAGCACGGCGGACCTGATCAAGTGTTGATCTGGAGTGAATGGATGGTGGTGCGAGATGGAAAAGCATGGTGTGAAATGAGGTGGAATTGAGGATCGGGAAATAGCCGGAGGCACGATGGAACACGGCTGAAGCTCAAAAGCTCCAGTGAGACTACCTAAGCTAACATGGTTCAATTAGTTAAATAAAACATGAAACTAAAAGCATAAAAATGATCCACAATTAAACATAAGCTAAAGGAATGAAAAGAGCGCAGTTCTTACCTGGCATGATGCCAAGGAGCAGAGGTTGCCAACGACGGCCACTTAGGTTCACCTTCTTCCTCCATCTACCGGCTCAAACCCTCCAGGGGTTCCCTCCTATCGCAAGGGTTCACAGTAGGCCGGAGGCGAGGGTATTAGGACTAAGGGGATGAATAAAATTTGAAGAAGTATGAGGAGGGGTTATTTATCAACATGGCGAAACACCCTTGTTGACCGACCAAATTTAAAAAATTTAAGCTATATACAATGGATCTAATGGTTGGGCATGTGTATATGATGATCAATGATCAATTCGTGTGAAGGGGTCGAAGGCGATGGATGGATGGATCAAGGGATTTATAGGAGGAAAAGGGGGACCTCACACTTCTGATGGAAGTTAGAGGATGAGGGGACAGTTGATCGGGGTCAACTCTCGTCGCGATGTGATTGGTCCAGCTAATGCTACTAAAATACAAAATACCAGGCTTATTAGAAATTAATTAATTAAAACAAGTAAATGATTTTAATAATTTTTTATTATAAAATAAAAGTTTTATTATTTAATGTAGTATTTTATTATGATTTTTATTTTTTTACTTTGTTTATTACTAGTTAATTATTAATTGTTTATTTATAGGTATATTAATCTAAATTTTGACAAATTTATTTTTATTTTGTTCGTTTAATTTTATTATTTCTATTATTTTATTTTATATATTTATAACATATTTGTATGTATATAAATATTTTTTATTATATTTTTATGATATTATTTGTATGCTTAGATAAATAGGTATGTATAATTTATAGGTATACTTATAGGTATTTTATATGTGTATTAGATACATTAATTTATTTAATGTATTTTATTGGGTTTTATCTTAACTTTGTATTTTTAATAGTATATAAAAAATATTTAAAAGTCTATCAAAACATAAAATAATAAACAATGAAAGAATGAAATTCATTTTTTATTTATATACATGTAATCACGTATGTATTTTGCATATGTTTTTACATAAACTTATTTTATTTTGTATATTCTTTTTGGTTTTAATATTTGTGTAAGTTACAAACATTATTTTAAAAATTATAAAAATATGAATTTGTAAAAATAGTAAAGAATGATTAAATTGAATATTTTAATCAGGTGCAGTGTACAATGAGAGTCCAAAAACCAAACTTTCGCACCTTAGCTCTAAACATTTTAAAACCACATCCATTAATTAGCTTATTAAAAACTATATATAATATGAGTGATTTTGATATATTTTGAGTTTTTATTTGAAAGATATGGGTTTGTGAATTTGGATTTTTGGCTTTTTATTTTGTGTATAAAATGTACATTGTGTATTATTTCTGTACAAAGTCAATCTTGTAATTTTATTTACATTATTATCTACAACATTCATGTAACAAGCTTATTTATTCAATGAATAAATAATAAATAATAAAATAGGTGTCAAAATGCTTTATTAAATGATTAAAATAATTCGGTTTTTAATGGATTTTCCCATATCTCCCCATACTATATTCCTTGTCGACCAATTGAATTCTTCAGTTGGTCTCAAGGTTTAGGGTCATAAAATATCTTCGATATTTTATTCTTTTTCTTTTCTTCTCTTTATTCTATAATTTTGGCATTAAAACAATAATGTTTACACAATAAATGCAATAAATGATGAATGTTATTTTGTATAAATAGATGTTATTTACATACATTAGCTAGGGTTTTTAAGTCGAAAATGATATAATAAAGGTGATGAAATGGGGATTCATCATGGGGTGATTGACTTCACGTCTTTTTCTTCTTTGTCATCCATTTTACTTTGCGTGAGTTATGTCCTCCTTTTTCTCTTTTGACGCTATGAGGGTATATCACAAGCTAAGTATAGGGGGTGCGTATATGTTGTATGTATACTTTTGTCCATAACTAGCACTTTTATGTTTTTTATATATCTATAAAGTGCATAAAAATTAGGTAAGGGTTAATTTAAAATCTATTTAATTATTATTCATAAAATCCTTGTAAATAAGTAAAATATTTGTAAAACTCTTATTTAGAAATCTTAGTTTAAAACTTAAAATCATTTAAAATATGTATTTAATATGTATAATATTTATTTAAATCTTATTTATTAAAATATGTGTGAATAAATTAATATTTTTAAAGCGTTTTTATACAAAAATTGTAAACTACATTAGTTATATAATACAAATGAAATATTGGTAATTTATTTGTAAAATCCTTGCAAATATGCTTGTTTATAAAAAATGAAAAATCGTAATAATACAAAGTCCTAAAATTCATAAAAATTATAAATTCTTTAAAACCTATAAAAATGAGTAAAATTCATAGAAATGTACTTCACAAAAACATGACTGCATTTGCATTGGCGTTTCTCAGAATAAATTCGATTTCTCAAACTAAAGATTGGGACTAGTTTAATGGATGGAGCTTGATTTTGGCCTTTGACTTTGATTGTAAGGAGTATAGTTAGGTATTAGATTTTAGACTCTTCAGGTCTATGACTTAAATCTTTGGGTTCCATGAGACCATGTTTGGGAATTTGACTTAAAATTTCCTAAGTAGAGCACTTGGTGTCATCTGTTTAATTCTCCAACAATTAACCAATTTTGTACACATGCAGTTTGCATTTTGCTCGACTTGCAAGGGGTTGCGAAGGGCGGTTCATTTTAGGGATGCATTTTCATCCTTACCTAGTGGCATGGACGTTTAAAGACAGGAGTTGTGGGGAGGAAATAAAACTTTGGATGAGGGAGGGATCTGCTGGCACAATTTTTTCAAGACCTCAAAAAATGTACGGAATGAAAAGATGTTATATCCATCACAAATGATTGATGCAGTGCAAGCAACATTACAAACTCTACAAAAAAGAAACAATCTAACATTCCAAAAAGCATGTACATCTTAGTGGAGACTTAGATATATTGGATGTGCTTCACAAGGATATGTGACAGCAATGGTCATACTCCAATTCTTTTATCATTCTTATACATTCACTCTATTCGATTGTGGACACATCACGACCTGACCTTAGAAGGAAATATTCTTCTTCTCAAGGAAAGAGTAGTGCTATGAGGAACTAATGGGAGTGTATTATTGAGATGGGTGATTTCTTTGCTTCTTTAAGTAGGAAGAGCTAACATAATTCATACACTATACAAATTGAATTCAAGGTAGATAAAGTTAACGATATGGATAAGTCGATCTAAGTTGGATATTGAGGTAAACTTAAATAAGGATTTGTGGAGCTTGAGGACTATTGAGATTTAAATCCTAATCCTAGGTAAGGCTTCAACAAAATGCTTATTTTAGTCCCAACCAAGCTCTGTCCTATGTCTTTTCTCATGAATTGGTTTAGGAAAACAAATTCATTCTAACTTTCTTTCTTTTTACCTTATTTTTCAAATAAGTGTTTGTTAAGTAACTAACAAAGTTCAATTATATAGGGTTGACGAATCCATGATTCATTAACTATTTTGTCGCATTTTGTCTTAAAACCCTTAACAAATGCATGTAAATATCCATTAAATACCATTTCTTATAAATATACAATTCATTAATAAAAATATGTTCTTCATAAAGAACATGTAAATAAATAAATTAATAAAAAGAAAGTAAATAATCAGAAGAGGCAGATTGTAAATATGTATATATGTACTTTTATGACTATAAACTATAATAATAACCAAATGATATATTTATATAAACTAACCCCCGAGACCAAGTCAGCATTGATTGGTCGACAAACAACAAGTAGCTGGAGGGGAGGTGACAAAGAAAACCATAAAAAGAAGTAATTATACATAGAACATAATTCAATATTGATCTAATATTTAGTAAAACCTCAAGGATTTTTAATTGATTTATTTGTCCTTATTTTTGACCAAATTCTTGTATTGATTTTTTTAATAAAAATGTATATAAAAATATAAAAATCTTAAAAAATCTCAAGTTGTATATATGCCAAAAATACAGCTTTTAAACTATCAATTTCTCAACAACCGAACATCATAACTTCTTCGTACTTGCTCCAATTTCACTCGACTCACCTTTAAATTCATAAATGATATTCTCTAATTGATGAAGGTGATTTCACTAAAATTGGAGTCTTTCTCCATAAAATAAAATCGATTTTGGGACCTATTGGCAACTAGGTTTCTATGATATATATTTTATTCTAAACATATTATTTATACTATTATTGATTTTATATTTTTTTATTATTTTCATGAACTTGTAGATTTCCTATAAATTATCTCAAAATTCTTAACATTCATTTTGCATTTTAAATAAATAAAAAACCATAATTTATATATGAAATTAAATAGTGTAATATATACTTGTATTTATTTCTCTCTCTCTATATATATATATATTAATTTATAAAATTTAAGAAAAATCATACATTTTTTGTTTATTATTCTATTAATTAATAAAAATAATAATGTGCCATTTATTAAATTAAAAATCAAAATCTTATTTAATAAGCATATTAAAAAATTGTTTTATACTATTATATTTATATTTTACTAAATATATTTATTTTAAAAAATATATGACAAATTATCTAATTTAATTATACATACTTTTTATTTCTATAACATTTTAATATAATTTTATTTGATATTTATTAATTAATTTATATGTTATTTATTCTCTTTTCCTAATAGATGTTGATACGTGTCAGCAACTGGAGCAATTTCTTCAAGAAGAGGATCCATAGGTTCTTTTTCAACCCATTATGTCGACTTCACCCTTGATCCAAACACCAATCTCCACCCTACATTTTCTCCACCTTACTACCCTCATCATCGGACACTCTAGAATCATCAACAACCTCTTATTGGTTAGTCTGTAAAATGATCCAATGTTTGACCGTTAAAACTAACCACTCCTACCATCAGAACATCCTGGCCAATCCTCTTATTCCTCCACTGTGCTTCGATATCCTTCTATTGTCACAGGGCTTGGACTTCGACTCAGGTGGAATATCGATCATCAGGGAAGAGGTTCCAAAGCCTTGCATCGCCACCTCACGCGAATGGAGCTCGGAGTACCTGCCTCGTCAAGGTAAGTTCGAGGGTCCTTACACCCTCAATACTTGGTGCATCATCCATTCTTGTTCGATTTTTTTGATACTCGTGTACTAATTAGTCGATTAATCATGCAATTATATTCTAGCTAATCATCATTCTTTGATTCACAACTCACATTCCCATCAAATTCTTCTTGATTAGTCTGATTTTTGATCTGATATTCTCTTTCCTAGAAAATGTATTTCATATTAAACTTTGGGTCGATTCACACAAGAAGAGAGTAACTAAAATCTTTATTGCATGTCTGCAAGAAATATGGAGGGTGTTTCTTCCATCTTCAGCAATAGGAATCTTGTTTGCTTCACCACAAGCAGCCACAAAACCATTGTCTAGAGTCTAGAAACCCTAACTAGACTAAGGAGCTTCACCATAACCATTATTTGACCACCACCCCACTACAGGAAAACATAGAGGAGGTAGGAGACATCTCCTGTCCCTAATGAAGTAGTTGTAGTCATAGTGCCACTGTTACATCGTCGTGGAATCGCACAACCGTCGTACGATTTGGGGAAGAACAATGAAGAACATGCGACGTATTGGCTGACGACATGTGGTGTGTTTAGATGCCCACAATCATAGGAGGCATTCTAATCTCAGCGGTAGGATCTTGAAGTGATGGAAAATTTACTAAGTGGCCACTGCATTTCTGGAGGAACTATACCCACCTTCAGAAGTTCAGATAATTACACTTACATCCTTGACCAGGGACCTAAGTCTATAATTTCCCAGAGTTTTATTGCAATTAGGTCCCTGACCAAGGACCTAATTGAATGAAACCCCTCATTATTTTACTAATTTTTTGCATACATCTACTTTTAACATTGAACTAATTGGGCAATTCTAATACTCTAGGACAATATTCCATCATCATAGTGTTTTTCTTACATTTTTATTTGCTTCGATTTTCAAGGATTTTCTATCTCTTTTGTATTTGAAATTTGATCTTCAATTTGCGATGCATTTTCGATTCTTTCAGTGTTATTTCTCAAACTTGCTCCTCGAGCATTCTATCTTTTATAAAGTATCATCTACCTCTACTATTATTTTCACATACTATATTGAAGATTAATTGATTGAAAAATATTCCTTTTGAAAATTAAATAAAAATAAAAAATAAAATCAAATAAATAGAATAAAAACTAAAATCCAAAAAAGAATATTCTCATTAAAGAAGTGAAAAAAAAGAAAATCTAAAAATCACAAAAATATCTTTCTCACTCGAAAAATTCAAGTGTAATTGTCGGCCTCCTTGTGTTCGAATGAGAAACACTTGCATAGATATATAAAGAATGTGAAAAATATTAGAATTTAGGAGAGAAGTTGATTTGACTCTTCTCTCTATTTTTCTCTCTCTCCTGATTTGTGTGATTGTTTTTTGTTTAATTAATTAGATTTTTCCTCGAACATTTTTTCTACATCCGATAATCCTTCTTTTTAACCGCACAATGTTTCAAAGAGAGAGTCTTCATGAACTAGACCAGAGATCTAGTGATATGGGTGAGAAGAAAATGGTGACATCTGACTGCTAAAATGAAGATCAAGACTCTATACCACAACATGGATGAAAAATAAAGAAAACAACAATATAGACAAAGAAAGGGGGAAGGACTCAACAAGAGAACTCAAAAACTCAAGGGTCTGAAAACTCAATGAATGGTGAACATGAATTGATCCTAAACCATAATCATTGTACAAAGCAAAATGTATGTTGACCTACTCAACACAATGAAGACCGAAGATAACGATCATTTATATTTTCAATTTTAGAGTTAGGTGATTTTCATACAATTATACAAGTTCACTATTGTAGTCTCTTATAGTGATCATGCCAAGTCGGTGCAATATACTGGCTTGAACACGAGACACTTCGTTGAAGGTCAAAGGAAAGTGCTTGTAACAAGTAACGAGGCCCAATAATTGACCCAAGCGCTTACGGCACAAGTCCAAAGATGGGGGCTGTAGTCCTTAAGCGTAAGTGCCTCACTCAGTGAGAATACAACACATGTCCAATGTGGGACTTGGGAAAACATGTATCCAATGTGGGACTTACTCTTTCCAGAATAATGAATTTATTACATTTATTTTAAAAGTTAAGTAGAGGTAGCATTCATGATTTTATTTAGGTTATCACTTTTTTGGTATCTTTTAATGCAATCACCTAACGAGTTTCCAATTCTGTTAACATCCTTAGTGACCAAAATCGGAGGTAGAGATCGGAAAAGCAATGCAAGTCAAGAATCTATGATGCATACATAGTCAGAAGAGTTATAATGCTTCCCATTTCTCTCCATGTGCAATGTTAAATGGAATTGAAAACTATCCTATATAATTTCAAGACCATGAATTCACCCTAAGATTGTTAATGTTATTATTGTGAAGAACCAAATGTTCTCTACTCATACGAGAAACCCTACATGTTGGATCTTAGAGGCTCGTTTGTGTCTGCCACAACAGATTCTACTAGCATTGTATAGAGTCCTCTTGTGGCACTTGACAAACGTATCAGAGACTATTAGCACATGACTTCATTAGGAGTTTGGACCTAAATATATGGAGCAAGCAATCCTAAGTCTAAGGGCTTCATCACACAAATCAAATAAAAATAAAGGAGAAAAACTCAAATCATGGGAAAATAAGAGAAAATAAGGAGTAATAAAAGGAAGAAGGCGAAGAAAATTGTGAAAATAGATGAGGCTCCCAAGTGAACAATCACCCGAGCAATGGACCTCAAAGAGTTCAAGTGTCTCTGAGTATTAGTCCATGTTTATTACAATGGTTATTTCAAAAATAAAATGTCTTTCTCACAAAAATAAAAATTCAAATAATTTATATGTTGGTCTTTGATGATCGTCAAATTTTCCTCTTTAATGATCAGGAATTGCAGTAGTATAGGAGGTAAATTTGGTTCGTCAAAAACCACAATCTTTGAATGTTGTGGAATATTTTTTTACTTGGCAAGTCTACCATGGTCGAACACAGAGAACGATGATTCTTAGTTGTGTGGTCTTGAATCAAATTAAATAATTAATTAATGTTGAATAATTTCTGTGTTGAGAAAATATATAATGCAATGATGAAGATGCTACACGAATAAAGTAAGCAGAGGGAACTATTCAATGTAGGATCCGTGAAAAAAATCAATCCTCAAAGAAATTCAACATTTAATCCTCAAAAATTGATCACATGTCAAATAAGAGTTCTCAGAAGAAAAATATAATCAATTTAAACCAGAAATAGGTAAGAATCCGGATAGAAATATAAATAATCTTCCATCGATTTTATCTCCAAAATATTTCTAATTTTATTCTCAAGAAATGTTTGCAGTCAATATCCACAAGTCAATAAGTCTAATCAATCTCCTTGATTTAACTCCTGCAAAAATTAAGTCCTCAGATATTAGTTCAACTCCATCATTTTCTTAATCAAATCTCTGCAAAATAAATCGTGAATATCTTAATAAGGCACAAATATGTCAAACTCAACCTACATAAGTCCAGAGACCCTCAAATGATAAGTATCAATAACAACCTCAGATCTGTTCCCAAGCGATGCTAAATTGTAGAGCATGGAAATAGCTTCAAAATGACATATTGTATGCTAAAAATGGAGATCGTGTGAGAAAGGTATGCTAAAATGAAATTGAAGGGACTAAACTGTAAATAAAATAAAGTTTGTCTCTCAAAAAGTTCCCTGTAGGTGCTTATCTGTAATTTATAAAAGTTGGAGGGGCCTTTATGCAATTTACCTTTGGCGAGGGTGTATTTGGAGATTATAAAAATTCTAGGGGTATGGCTGTAATTTTCCCCAAGCACACGTACGTAGCACGTGTGCCAGGACACTTGGTTGGTGAGGTGGAGGCTCGGGGGTCCCGATCCTGTGGTTTGGCCCGAGGCTGAGACTCGGGCAGAGGGTAACATGGCTGAATCGGGGCTCTTAGATCGAGGGCTACCGCCCGATCTAACGGCACCCCCGGCGACGGAAGCGAGGCGACGATCGATGCACGGGGGTCGCTGACATGTAAGGATACGGATTGTCAGATCAAGGGCTGATCCTTGATCCTACAGTTGCTGAATGTCGAGGATGAGGGGCGGAGCAGCCAAACGGTGGTGGTGCTAGACATGTTGTGGCGGTTGAAGCGGAGGGGTGGTCGAGGCGCGACGGGTTGGGCGGGGGGGGGGGGGGGTCGGATGGACTTTAGCCAGTCGACACACGACCGACGGAGAAGGCGGAGGCGCTCGGGGTACTTCCTGCAAGGGTCAGTAAGAAAACCCAAAAAATAGGGAGGGCAGTTTGGGCCGCACTCGGCAACACACTGGGGAAGGTGAACATAGCTCAGTCCTGTGCGAGGCCGGAGGAGGAGAAGGAAGGACTTGTGGTGAAGATGGGTGTACGAAGAACCCGGGATGTCGGAGGCAACTCGGGTTGTTGCCTCAATGGCTGGCGATAGGATAAAAATCTAGAGAAAAATCGATAAAATACAAGAAAATTAATTACACATTAATCTATTTTTTTAGATTTTTAATAAATAATAAAGTAGGAAAATAAAATAGAAGTATGAAACACACAAATTTTGTACAGACTCACAACAGACACTTGTACTCAGTCAGTTTCCTTGATTTCAGTTTTAATATAGATTTGGATTTTTATGTCACTTAGTAAAACTTTCATCAAAGAACACAAATGAAGAAAATTAAAATTAAAAGGGTTAATTATGTACATAAAAGCTAAGGTTAAAAATAGCAAAAAGTCAAAAGGCGCAAAAGAGGCCCAAAACCCAACTTTCATATATGAGCTCCGAATTTTACGAAATTGGTCTCTTTTGAAGGTATTTGAAAATGGAGTACTTTAAATGTGAGTAGACCAAAATCAGACTCTTTATGTGGGAGATATTCTCATTTTAGTCTTTCAGACGTGAAATTAGACTTTGGGATTATTTGACACTTATTTGAGTTAGTATTTTTCGTATTTTTTTATTTAATGAAGCTATTAATATCTACACAATGGAGGTGGTTTTGGATCAATCGAAGTCAGGATGAATTAATTACAAATGTGAGAAGTTAGCGGCTTTTGGGTTAACGTACACTTGATCTTTTTAATGCAATTATGCATGACGAAATGCAAATATTTTTTACACATGAATGAATACAAAGTTCTCAAAAGGAAGATATAATCAATTTAATCCAGAGGTAGGTAAGAATCCATATGGAAATATAAATAATCCTGCAATGATTTTATCTCCAAAATATTTCTAATTTTATTCTCAAGAAACGTTTGCAGTCAATATCCATAAGTCAATAAATCTAATCAATCTCCTTGATTTACCTCCTGCAAAATTTAAGTCCTTAGATATTAGTTCAACTCCATCATTTTCTTAATCAAATCTCCGCAAAATAAATCGTGAATATCTTAATAAGGCACAAATATTTCAAACTCAGCCTACAAACGTCAACAGAGACCCTCAAATGATAAGTATCAATTACAACCTCAAATCTATACACAAGTTATGCTAAATGGTAGAGCATGAAAATACCTTCAAAATGACATATTGTATGCTAAAAATGGAGTTCCTATGAGAAATATATGCTGAAATGAAATTGAAGGGACTAAACTGTAAATAAAATAAAGTTTTTATCTCAAAAAGGTCCATAAAGGGGCTTCAATATAATTTATAAAAGTTAGAGGGGACTTTATGCAATTTACCCCTAGGGGAGGTGTATTTGCAAATTCTAAAAATACCAGTGGTATGGCTGCAATTTTTTCTAAGCCTGTGGTTCGAGAGGCTTGGTTGGTGAGGCGGAGGCTCGGGGTTCCCGAGCCTGTGGTCGGCCCAGGGCTGAGGCTCGAGTGGAGGGTAACGTGGCTGAACAGGGGCTCTCTGATCGAGGGCTACCGCCCGATCCGACGACGATTGCCCGGTGGAGCGCGGAGGGTGGCATCTCCGGAAACAGAAGTGAGGCAGCGATCGAGGCGCGGGGGCCGCAGACGTGTAAGGAGACAATCCGTCGGATCAAGGGTTGATCCTTGATCCTATGGTTGCTGAATGTCGAGGATGAGGGGCGGAGCAGCCAAGCGGTGGTGGCGCGTGACGTGCGGTGGCGGTTGAAGCGGAGGGACGGTCAAGGCACGGCGGGGGGGGGGGGGGGAGGTGGGGTCGGCTGGACTTTAGTCGGTAGACACTCGACCGGTGGAGAAGGCGGAGGCGCTCGGGGTACTTCCTGCAAGGGGCAGCAAGAAAACCAAAAAAATAGGGAGGGGCGGTTTGGCCCGAACTCGGCGACACGCTGGGGAAGGTGAACAGAGCTCAAGCCTTTGCGAGGTCGGAGGAGGAGAAGGGGGATGCGTGAAGATGGGTGTACGAAGAACCTGGGATGTCGGGAGGCAACTTGGGTTTCTTGCCTCAATGGCTGGCGATGAAACCACGAAGCTCGGCTGCACAGAGCAGCAGAAGAGTCGGGACGACTGCTAGATCACGCCGGGTAAGAGTGGTCCGCTGTCTACGGCAGTGTAGGGAATGGGTGGATGATGGCGAAGTGGGGATTGCTGGGTTTTGTACAGAGCTGGAGGGAGTAACGGCCGTAAAGTAATGGGAGCGTTGCGGAGGTCGGGCAACGGTGGTTATGGTGGATTGATGGAGCGGAAGGGGCGAACGGCTGGGGGGGGGAGGGGAGGGGGTGATCACGTGCCACACATGTGCCCGCCGGAGGAGAGAGGCGACACGTGCATGGCACATGCGCCTGGAGAGAGAAGTGCAGCAGGTGGGGGTGCCAGGCTGCCACGTGGCACCCAAAAAAATTTCATATTTAAAGGGTAAAGAAAAACTAGAAAAGAAATAGAAGGAAACCTCGGATGGAGAAAATTTGTTCAAAAAAGTTGTTCGTCTCGATCAGATCCACAACTTTCGTGAAGGACCTGTGAGCAGAAGCGGTCATCTGTGCGAAATGGTATTTTTGGTGGTTTTCCATGTATATAGAAAACCGAATTTTTGGAGGTTTGTAATTTTTTGTGGTTTTAGAGAGGATAAAAATCTAGAAAAAATACGATAAAATAAAAGAAAATTAAGTACACATTAATCTATTTTTTTTTGGATTTTTAATAAATAATACAATAGGGAAATAAAATAGAAGTATGAAACACACAATTTTTGTATAGACTCACAACGGCCACTTGTACTTAGTCAGTTTCCTTGATTTCAGTTTTAATCTGGATTTGGATTTTTATGTCGCTTACTAAAACATTCATCAAAGAACACAAATAAAGAAGAATTAAAATTAAAAGGGTTAATTATGCACATAAAAACTGAGGTTAAAAATAGCAAAAAGTCAAAAGTCGCAAAAGAGGCCCAAAACCCAACTATCACATTTGAGCTCCGAATTTTACGAAATTGGTATGTTTTAAAGGTATTTGAAAATGGAGTACTTTAAAAGTGAGTAGACCGAAATCGGACACTGTATGTGGGAGATATGCTCGTTTTAATATGTCAGATGTTAAATTAGACTTAGGGATTATTTGACACTTATTTGAGTTAGTATTTTTTTTTGTATTTTTTTATTTGATGAAGCAATTAATATCTACACAATGGAGGTTGTTTTGGGTCAATCGAAGTTAGGATGAATTAATTATAAGTGTGAGAAGTTAGCGGCTTTTTGGGTTAATTTACACGAGCTTTTTAATGCAATTATGCATGATGAATTGCAAATATTTTTTACACATGTATGAATCCAAAGTTGTCAAAAAAATAAAATCAATTTAATCCAAAGGAAATTAAGAATCCAGATAGAAATATAAATAATCTTGCAATGATTTTATCTCCAAAATGTTTCTAATTTTATTCTCATGAAATGTTTGTAGTCAATATTCACAAGTCAATAAATCTAATGAATCACCTTGATTTAACTCCTGCAAAAATTAAGTCCTCGGATATTAGTTCAACTCGATTATTTTCTTAATCAAATCTCCGCAAAATAAATCGTGAATATCTTAATAAGGCACAAATATGTCAAACTCAGCGTGCAAGTCAATAGAGACCCTCAAATGATAAGTATCAATGACAACCTCATATCTGTTCACAAGCTATGCTAAATGGTAGAGCATGAAAATAACTTCAAAATGGCATATTGTATGCTAAAATGGAGTTCGTGTGTGAAAGATATGCTAAAATGAAATTGAAGGGACTAAATGGTATATAAAATAAAGTTTTTCTCTCAAAAGGTCCCTAGAGGGGCTTAAATGTAATTTATAAACGTCGGAGGGTCCTTTATGCAATTTACCTCTGGCGGAGGTGTATTTGCAAATTCTGAAAATGCTAGGGGTATGGCTGCAATTTTCCCTAAGCGCACGGCGGGAGGCTTGGCCGGTGAGGCAGAGGCTCGGGGGTCCCGAGCATGTGGTTCGGCCCAGGGCTGAGGCTCGGGGGAAGGGTAACATGGCTGAACAGGGGCTCTTGGATCGAGGGCTACCGCCAGATCCAATGGCGGCTGGCTGGCACAACGCGGAGGGCGGCACCCCAGGAGACGGAAGTGAGGCGACGATCGAGGCGCAGGGGCCGCTGACGTGTAAGGAGACGGTCCGTCGAATCAAGGGCTGATCCCTGATCCTACAGTTGCTTAATGTCGAGGATGAGGGGTGGAGCAGCCAAGTGGTGGTGGCGCACTGATGTGCGGCGGCAGTTGAAGTGGAGGGGCGGTCGAGGCGCGACGCAGGGGGGGGGGTCGGCTGGACTTTAGTCGGTCGACACACGACCGACGGAGAAGGCGGGGGAGCTCGGGGGTACTTCCTGCAAGCGTCAGCAAGAAATCCAAAAAATTGGGAGGGGCGATTTGGCCCACACTCGGCGACACACTGGGGAAGGTGAACGGAGCTCAGGCCTTTGTGAGGTTGGAGGAGGAGAAGGAGGGGGCTGTGGTGAAGATGGGAGTACGAAGAACCTGGGATGTCGGAGGCAACTTGGGTTCTTGCCTCAATGGTTGGCGATAGGAACACGAAGCTCGGCCACACAGAGCAGCAGCAGGGGTCCGGCCGATCGTTGGATCACGCCAAGTAAGCGTGGCCGCTGTCTCCGACACTTTAGGGAATGGGTGGATGATGGCGAAGGTTGGGTCGCTGGGTTTTGTAGGGAGCTGGAGGGTGTAACTATCATGACCCCCAATTCCAGGCCGTCAGATCCTCCCATAACCGGATCTAGTTACTCAGCAATAATTTATTTAACAATCACGACTACCATTTAGAAACAGACTGCAATTAAAAGTACTCAGAAGAAAGTATTTCAACACTTTGCAATTCACAAAATAAAGTTTACATGATACATTGTCCCACTATAACCATTTACATGTACATCAGCTGGAAAGGAAAATACACAAGAGATTACTAACTACCTTACAACGTAAAGCTACTGTGGTTGGTTGGATGTCTACTAAGGTCCTTGCGATGTCTCACCGACATCTGTTGGGTTTTCCTTAAATCATAGGATAAAAATTAGTGAATCCTAAGTAACGAAGAAGAGAAAAGCAAACAAATTGTGTAATTTTGCAAAACTTGTTATCACTAAATATTTCATTCTTCTTGTTAATTTATGTCCTATTCCTTTCTATTCCACATCAGGGATTAGTTCAGGGGAATTACATCGCCATTATACTGTGGCCACTTCGGGATTGGAGATTGCATTGATCTTGGTAAGCTTATGCTGTCGCACATCTCCTCAACCAATACTCCAATACTACCCTGACAATTTTTCTTTTCTTCTATTAAACAAGGTCTCAAACCTTCGGCCTGTAAAACAAATGACCACACCGTCCTCGAGGACTCGGTTGCTTAAAACCTCAAGATAACATTTAATCATATAACCTAGCGGCTTTAAATACAAATTATCGTGACCCAGCCACTATTGAACCACCTGTGCCTCTACATGGAACAACCACATCTTCCGTTGTTTAACTCGAAGATATTGGCTCCCGTTACCACGCGTTGCAAAACATTCTTTTTGTTGGACATGCGAGCCCACGGCGAGCCACTATGCAATAAATGTTATTGCAATTCACTCCTTAATCTGAAATAAAGAGTACATAATTTGCATAATAGGTCCCTTAGTACAATTAGGGTTATGTACCATGGCCGTCTTAATGATCATATAGTTGTTGATTCAGATTTTCAATCATAGAGGCTGGTGCTTGGATGAATATCTAAAGGGTTAGATTGAGGACTCATCAAGCACCATCAAATGATTATTAAAGAGACGATCTCCAGCCTGAGAAGGAGATGGCAATCCTTTCTCTAAAGGCTGATATCTGATCAACCTCTTGATGCAGGTCCTCTACATAGGAATAGAGATTCGGAAGTGTCAGACTAGTTAGGTCAAAGATTTGACGAAACGAGATCGAGATAACCAAAGTCCTATATCGTATGCCGTCATGATATAGGCACCCATCCTCAGACCGGAGACAGATGTGTTACTATATGTATGAGTACGTACATTTGGCAGACCAATAGGTTGATGACCTAATCAAGGTCTATACACCGACGCGCTGGTGTGCATATAAGGGCATATGAGTAATACGATCTCTCAAAGGGATCATACAGGTTCACTACTGAACCGGAAGACAAGAGCTCACTCATAAGATATTGGGAAGAATCAAATTCCGTGCTCACGGTCGTCTTGCTTTGGAAGCTTGAATGAATTTGTTGGTTTGATATATACTTTTGGAAAGTATATGATCAAGACCTAGGTATGATATATGCTTTTGGAAAGTATATGATCGATATCCACTCCCAATGATCGAATGAGAAATTTTCTGATAGAACCATGAAGTAGACAGTATAAAGTTGATCCAATACTTCGGGTTTAATCTGAGTCTTCCAGTATGCATGATATATAGGTATTGGGAATACCTGAGGGTGATGTGATCATAAACGATTGTATAACCATGACGCTTCCATTCCTAGGGAGTGATGAAATGGGTCTGGATTTTAGTGACTCCTCTCAGTAGAGAAGTAACCTAATCTTAGTCCAAATATTGGACATTGATCTGAATGTGATTCAGATCCAATGAGAAGATTAGATTTACGGTCTTGATTTAATCAAGCATCTATGTGAGGCCCGAGATCTAGATTTGAGATGTAATCTCAATATCCAAGTCACTATAAGTGGAACAATACAATCGCCATGTCCTTATCTTCATGTATTCGCGGAGAAAGCGCATTATCCTTGAAAGAGTTCATGGGTAATTCTATTGTTGATATATGCATCCGAGCATTGAGACAATTGATAATTAAATGTGATTTAATTATCATGATTAATATGAATTTGATTCATATTACAAAGAGAGTTATCTAAGATATTTGAATATGATTTAATTATCAAAGATGTGAATAATGTGAATGTGATTCATATTATTTGAACACATAAGAAAAAGAGATCCATGATGATTTAATTATAATGGATAAGAATAATGTGGATATCAATATCCAATTATTCATAATATATTTTAAATGTGATTTATAATGTATTAGAGAGAGCTAATTATAATTTATATTTGTTGATTAGTTATTATCTGTATTGGATACACATTGTGTAATTAATTGACAATATAAATTATATGTTGTTTTGGGGTTGTGAATGTGATTCACAATTTTTTCTGTGGCAAGATTGAAATATTCCCAAAATTAATTGTGAATTATTTTTGATAATAAATCCCAACAAAAGTTGTTGGAAATAAATATTGAGAGAAATTCAAGGAGGAATGCAATCTCATGGAGATCCATGAGATTGCCCTCCATGGAATCTGAAGGGCGGCACCCAATTCCTATATGGAATGGGTGGCCGTCACTTTGGATATACATGGAGATGAAATCTCCATGTATATTCTCTCTCCTTATTTGTTGATTTAATTTAGGATTGAATTATATTTGATTTTGTCAAATATGTTTTGATCTAACTTAGATTATATTTTATTGGTTTTACATGTTAGCCATTGGATTGACATAAATCAATCTCATCCATTGATTTTACATGTTACATGGATTGAGATCCATGGATCCCAAAACCCTATAAAAGGAGATGCACCCCATTACTCTTCTTTTCAACACATAATGCTTGAGAAGCATCTCTCTCTCTTTCTCTCTAGACGTCATCCCTCTCTCTCTCCCTCTCATGGTCGTCCACCATGGATGCCATGGAGAGGTTCTCCATTGCCGCAGCATTGTCGTTATGCTGCCCAATCGTCTGCTCGTGGATCTCTGTCTCCTTCGGTGTGCCTCGCTCGTGAAGAAGATAACAGATCTCATGTGTCGAGATCAGGAGATCCGCCGCTTGGATCATCAACATGGATTGCGAGAAGCACGCGGTTCATCCCCGCGCTCGCAAGCATCTCCTCCGTCGGATCAGACTTGAGACAGGAGGTCTCTTCGTTTAGAGACTTGATCGCAACCACGCTTCAAGAGGTAATCCTATTACTTGTTCGTGGTTTAGACGAAACGATCCGAGAAGTGTTCTTGGATCATGTGGTTTCGTCGTATGAAAATTTTTAAAATTCCGCTGCATCGAGCAACTAGTGCGACTAGTCGCTCCTCGTCGTATTCGATATGACACTCACGCTTCCGTGATGCGCTTGAGGATCTAACCATATCCTTCAAGTGGTATCAGAGCCAGGTTGACGGTTTCGAATATGATTCGAAAAACCGAGGACGACTTGGGTTCGTTAAGGTCGTGAAAGTTTTTATCACATTTGATTTCGCAGATCTGTTTAGTAAATAAATTAGGCACTGTTTAAATTGTTTAAACACGAATTTAGTACTTATATTTTGTTTCCCATTAAATAAGGAAACCATAGGATCTGAGTTTGCGTAAATCGGTTTTCGTATGCTCGAGATATGGTTGTTTTATTGAACATGTATGCACTGTTGCGGGAACTGTAGATCTGAACGTGATTAAAATGTTAATTACTGTTTATACTTGCCTCGAAATGCGTGAAACATCACTTGACTTCTGTCTTAAATCAAGTTAGCAATCAATGAAAATTGAGTTTGTCTAATTTGGATTTAAATTGATTGAGATATGTTAATTTTAGTGAGTAGGGGTCACTGCTGAAATTACTGTCCTAATCTAGAACCAAGTGATTGTCAATTAGTGAAATTAATTGTTAATTTCGTGAAGTAATATTGAAAAATATTTGTGAAATTTTGGAAGATGATTATTTACCTAATTGACTTGGTCTCAATCAATTAATTGATTAAGATGTGATATAAATCATAATTGGAAACCACAATTTTCAAACTTGATGCTTGAATAGGATTTGGGAATTTGTGTAGCAAATTTCTTTATAATAAAAAATGTTTTAATATTACTATATGGTACAATTTCGGTTGAAGAACCGATGATCATCTCAAGTACAAATTAATCAATTTGGCATTATCCTTTCCCGAGGTGGATATGGAGTCTAGTCGGGGATCGCTGGGGTAGCGGGTTGCAACATATGCGGTCCGTCCCACTCCCGTCGGTACTGGCCATGACAGCGGGAAGGGCTGGGATAATGTCCGAGGGATTAAGTTGTATTTTTCTAATTATTAAAATTCGAATTTACACGTATTTGTAGATATTACCATATATATATTCAAGTAAAATAACCAAGTTTGATTGATTGAATTGGATTGATAATTAATTTAATATGATTAAATTGATTATGTCCAATTAAAATACTCTAATATGATTGGAGTTATTAATTCCCTTGAAAGAATTGATTATATGAATGTGATTCATAGTAGTTAATTAAATTTGAATAAGAGATGGAGGATCACACAAGAGACATCCATGGTCTCCCGTCAAGGCGAGGAGTTTCGTCGCCAGATATTATGTGTAGGAGACGCCTGTCCGAAGTGACATCTCCTGCATATGATCCATTTGGATCGGGCTCGTCACTTCTCGAAAGAGTAAGGACGTATGCGTAGTGACCCCAATATCGAGTCCTCATATTATTGGGGCGATATTGGATTGTGCATAGCGAGTTGTATTCCTGTTGACGGTTGGTTCAATTAATGACAGGTCAATATTGCCTTAGGGGTGGTGGGCCCGGGTGTTAAAGACCGAATTGGGAGATGCAAGTTGGACTTGCAATGCAGAATGTGTTCCCGCTTCTTTTTATCTGAGTTGTAAGTTCTCATATTATTGGGATGCAACAAAGATAAGGAAGGAGATCCCAGACCTTGCTTGAGATATAATGGTAAGTACATCTCTTACATTGAAAGTGCTTAAGGGAATGAACTTTCATTGTTGACATGGCAAGATGACTTTTATATAAAAATTCCTAAATCAAAGTAAAATATGTATATATATAGATATATACACTTATGCAAATTTATTATTTCAGATAATCCTTCATTAAACCCACTCAATGTTATACTCATTAATAACCAGTAAAATATCATGGATTGGACTCACGATCCAGATATCGTACTTGCAGTTGGACACATAATGTGTGTGGTTGCAATGTGCAAGTTTCCTCAAAATAATGATGAATGATGATTAAATAAGACAATAGGACTGAAACCCTAGGGTTTGTATGTCTCTATAAGTCTTGATCTTATCGAATGTACTTTCGAAGTGACATGTCGATAATGATCGTAATTGTCAAATAATATTTATAAAATTCTAAGAAGATGTTATGGCATACATATGTGCTCTCGACATTTAATCATGAATGATGTGGTTCTCTGCATCATGCAGAATGGTGGCTTTATAAGAGATGATGTATTCAAATTGTTTGAGTACCTACCTGAACCAATATTTTAAGAATCTAAATGGATGTAGATACGATGAGTGTCATCATTCTACTATTTTTACTCTAGTCATTCCTGAAGCTTCATAATATTCATATTGTATGAATTGAATGAAGCATGTATAAATGTTGAAATTCTCTTATATTGAAAATTTTTGATTTTAACATAAGAGATCCTCTATCTTGAGCAATGGTTGCTTATAGATAAAGGGAGCGCAGTGGAAGCATGGGTTGGACCCAAGTAAGAAGTATAGTCAAAAGAGTTGAATGTACTTCTGTGACTTCCATGTAACATCCAAAGAGTTGGATGAATGCCAATACTGCAATAAGTTTATGTGTTGATAGTATGACTATCATATCTATCTAGAATCCTTAGAGAAGGAATCAGATAGTACATCAGAATAATCTACGTATAATCATTGAAATTGACTTACTTATTTGATAATATAAAGTCTAATAATTGTATCTCAATCTTCTAATGACACTTGCAATTAGTTGCATATTTATTAGAATATTAGAAATTTGATCTTAAGGTTTAATGGTCATCTAAGTTGGAATTGATGCAATTGTTGCAGTAATTTCCACCTGATGAATATACTTCATATTTTCAGTGGGAGTCCTTAATCTTAGAGAATGTCTCTATGACCTAGATATAAGAATACACTCATTATTTATTTCTGAATGTTGGAAATAAACATGAATTCTGTAATAAATCTATCATAAAGAGTTATGATGGAGATATTTAAGATAGTGATCTAAAATCTTGTGGACTCTACTAAATTAGAAAATTAATGAATGGTTCATTAAGATTTCTAATGCTGAAAAATAAACCATTAAAGATCAATAGGAGGATGAAGATCATTTGCTAATGATCTAGCATCATGTTTTGGACATATGTCTGTTGATATGATCAATTGACTGATAAGAGATGAAACTTTAGATTGTCTAAAGGTTCAAATCTTACATACTTGTGAATACTGTATTCAAAAGTAGAAATGTTCAATACACCCTCCCTTGGGAATGGTGTAAAATGTCAAGGTATTCAAGATCTCATACATATTGATGTATGTGAATCATCAATATCATAGTAAACATTATGGATATGAGATATCTATTGATGATTATGTGTGATATGAGATTTCTTCTCTTCACTTAGAAAACTTTGAAATGTTCAAAGATTTCACAATTTTGGTTTAGAACAAAAGTTTGAAGGAAGATGAAATGAATTTGATCTAACCAAGGTAGCTTGTACCTATTAGATGAATTCAGGGAATACCTTATGGAGATGTGAATAGCATTCCTATCTCAATCCTCCTAATGAACCTTAACTCAATAGAGTTGTAGGAAGATACAATTGATCATGTATGACATGATTTGATCAATGATTAATCTTAGCATAATTATCTCTTAGTTTCCAGGTATATATATGTGGTAGAGACTTCATTATATATCCCTCTTAAGATTCCATGCTAGAAAGCTGGAATCTAGCACCAGAGAGTGCTACTTCATTAGGAAATTAAAGGATGGTATTGGATACCTACTTTATGATCTTGAGATTCTCAAAAGATCTCATCTTTGAGAATATGATTCTTATAGGATGACTCTCTTGAGAATCAATATGAAAATGAAGTAAAGGAACTCATTTAATCTTGAAAAGATAATGAGGCTCCTGAAATCGGAATCTAAAATAGATAATTAAAGATGAAACATTAATACCTCTTCAAATAAGTTTGAGGATGGATTCCATGTGTCAGTTAAATCTGACAATGATCGGACTTCATGTGATGAAGCTCCTGAGGATCATGACATGGAAAGATGGATGTTAGCAATAAAGTATAATGTAGACTTCATATACAAGTGTTGTATATGGACCCCCGAGGATCCACCTATATGGGTAATACCCATTAAGGTGTAAATGGATCTTCAAGAGAAAGAGGGAACCTGATGAGAAGGTAGAGACTTTCAAAGCACGGTTCGTAGCCATGAGCTACACACCGAAGAGAAGACATCGCTTACGATGAGCCTTGCTCTCCCATGACCTTGCTTTAACTCATCATAATATTGCTAAATATAGCTACACAACTTGACTATGACATCTTCATGATGTGAGTCAAAATTGCATTCCTCTATGAATACCTCTCTGAGGATATTCATATGAAGTAGCCGCAGGGCTTCATGGTTGAGGAAAGCAAGATGTGCAAGCTAAAGAACTCCATCTTTGGACTCAGATAAGCTTCTTGTAGTTGGAACATAAGATTTGATGAAATAATAAATGTTATGATTTCGGATAAAAAATCTTGATGAACCATGTGAAGCTTAGTAGGAGTGCCATTGTGTGCATCGTGCTAAATGTTGATATTATTCTAATCATTTGGGATGATATAAGAATAATAGTAAGTGTTTTATAATTTGGTTGTTCTATACCTTGAGATACGATCTCAAGGATACCTCTTAGATCTTAATTCTGAAGTAGTTCAGAAGCAAAGAGAAGAGGGTATTGGGACTGTCGCATTAGTAATGCACCTTGGACTTATTCCATTTTATGAAAAATTCCAAGAAAAGATTTCTTCCCTTAAGATGTGGTAGTGACCTGTCTAGAGGGATATCACCTCAAAAAGTTGAGGAAGTGAATGCTAGAACTGCTTGCACTTGTGCATCAGTTATGAGAAGTTGAATGTATGATAGATGTGTACAAGAACCAGATGTCTACCATGCAGTGGGAGTAGTAAACTCTTACTAATCCTACTATGGAGATAAAACACTTGATTGGAGTAATAATAATATCTTCATAGATGATGAAACTTAGAGATAGTGATCTCAAAGTCTTATCTTCAAAAGCTTAAGACTTTATAGATAGAGATCTAGAAGGTCTTAACTGTAGATACCATAGGAGATAGGGATCTCCAGGAATGAAGGTATTCTGATAAGGATTATGGGAATACTGGTTATAATAATTAATAAGATGTAGTGTCAAGGACACTATAAATAACAAAATTGAGTATCGGTTGCATAAGATGCAACATTCGCATTGGATGCGAGCACTGTTACTAGGAGATATGCAAGTGCCGTAAAAGGACTTGGCATAGTCTCTTGGGATCGGAGTGACTGATCAGCTTACCTTGCATATTTCTAAATAGCCTATGATTGTCACATGAGTGTGGGTTTTAATGATTAGCCCATTAATGGCTCTTTGGGCTAGTGGGAGATTGTTGGACATGCGAGCCCACGGCGAGCCACTATGCAATAAATGTTATTACAATTCACTCCTTAATCTGAAATAAAGAGTACATAATTTGCATAATAGATACCATAGTACAATTACGTTATGCACCATGGCCACCTTAATGATCATACAGCTGTTGATTCAGTTATTGAATCATAGAGGTCGATGCTTGGATGAATATCTAAAGAGCTAGATTGAGGACTCATCAAGCACCATCAAATGATTGTTAAAGAGATGATCTCCAGCCTGAGAAGGAGATGGCAATCCTTTCTCTAAAGGCTGATATCTGACCGACCTCTTGATGCAGGTCCTCTGCATAGGAATAGAGATTCGGAAGTGTCAGACTAGTTAGGTCAAAGAGTTGACTTAACGAGATCGAGATAACCAAAGTCCTATATCGTATGCTGTCATGATATAGGCATGCATCCTCTGACCGGAGATAGATGTGTTACTATATGTCTGAGTACGTACATTTGGCAGACCAATAGGTTGATGACCTAATAAAGGTCTATGCACCGGCGCGCTGGTGTGCATATAAGGGCATATGAGTAGTACGATCTCTCAAAGGGATCATACATGTTCACTATTGAACCAGAAGACTGAAGGATATGGTTAGATCCAGAAGCGCATCACAGAAGCATGATCGTCGTATCGGATACGATGAAGAACGACTAGTCGCACTAGTTGTTCTATGCAGCGGAAATTAAAATTTTTTATGCGATGAAACCACATGATCCAAGAACACTTCTCGGATCATTTCGTCTGAACCACAAACAAGTATTAGGATTACCTCTTGAAGCGTG
Organism: Ottelia alismoides; assembly: GCA_037367405.1. Lineage (NCBI taxonomy): Eukaryota > Viridiplantae > Streptophyta > Magnoliopsida > Alismatales > Hydrocharitaceae > Ottelia > Ottelia alismoides. Next base: position 533,094 of record JAZKJV010002170.1, on the reverse strand, counting down.
GTTGCGATCAAGTCTCTAAATGAGGAGACCTCCTGTCTCAAGTCCGATCCGTCGGAGGAGACGCTTGCGAGCGCGGGGATGAACCGCGTGCTTCTCGCAATCCATGTTAATGATCCAAGCAGTGGATCTCCTGATCTCGACACACGAGATCCGACGTCTTCTTCACGAGCAAGGCACGCCGAAGTAGACGGAGTTCCACGAGCAAAATATCGGGCAGCATAACGACGGTGCCGCGACGATGGAGAGCCTCTCTAGGGCATCCATGGTGTACGGCCATGAGATGGAGAGAAAGAGAAAGAGAGAGAGAGGTATGCTTCTCAAGCATTATGTGTAAAGAAGAGCAATGGGTTGCCTCTCCTTTTATAGGGTTTTGGGATCCATGGATCTCAATCCATGGGACAACACAAATCCAATGGTTCACATTGATTGTGTTTCTTTTAATGGCTAAGATTTGTGTTGGGAAAAAACCAACAACAATTAATTTAATTTAGATTAAATCTATATTGATAAATCAACATCATTCAATCACCAAATTAAATCAATCCACATTAGAGATAACGGAAAGGAGGCTCCTCCCTTCCATATTAGTGGTCGTCCCCCCTCTCCTACTAGGAAAGGGAGATTCCAATGCAATCTCCAAGATTGCATATATCTCCAATATTTGCGACAACAATTATTGTAAATTATTCTACAAAATAATTCATAATTATTTTGTGAATATTGCAATCTTGCCATTGAAAAATTGTGAATCACATTCACAACCCAAAATAAAATGTAAATTACATTTTCAATTTAATGTCCAATGTGAATCCAATTCACATTAACATTTAATTAACAATTGTAAATTACAAATAGCTCTCTCTCATACATTATAAATCACATTTATAATATACATAAATAATATGGATATTGCTATCCACATTATTCATATCCATGATGATTAAATCACATTTAATCATCTTGGATCTATATTCTCTTGTGTCCAAATAATATGAATTACATTCACATTATTTTCATCTTGGTAATTAAATCACATTTAGTTATCTTAGATTACTCTCTTTATAATATTTATCAAATTCATATTACTCTGGTAATTAGATCACATTTAAATATCCATTTTCTCAATGCTCGGATACATATATCAACAATAGAATTATCCATAAACTCTTTCAAGGATAATGCGCTTTCTCCGCAGATACAAGGAGATAAGGACATGGCGATTGTATTGTTCCACGTATAGTGACTTGGATATTGAGATCATATCTCAAATCCAGATCGCGGGCCTCCCGTAGATGCTTGATTAAATCAAGACCGCAAATCTAATCTTCTTATTGTATCTGAATCACATTCAGATCAATGTCCAACATTTGGACCAAGATTAGATCACTTCTCTATTGAGAGGAGTCACTAAAATCCATACCCGTTTCATCACTCCCTAGGAATGGAAGCGTCATGGTTATACAATCGTTTATGATCACATCACCCTCAGGTATTCCCAATACCTATACATCCTGCATACTGGAAGACTCATATTAAACCCGAAGTATTAGATCAACTTTACACTTTCTACTTGATGATTTTATCGGTATGTTTCTCATTCGATCATTGGAAGTTGGTATCGATCATATACTTTCCAAAAGCATATATCATACCTAGGTCTTGATCATATACATTCCAAAAGTATATATCAAACCTACAAATTCAATCAAGCTTCCAAAGTGAGACGACCGTGCTCGAAATTTGATTCTTCTCAATATCTCATGAGTGAGCTCATGTCTTCTGGCTCAGTAAATGAACCTGTATGATCCTTTTGAGAGATCGTATTACTCATATGCCCTTACATGCACACCTGCGCGCCGGTGTATAGACCTTGGCTAGGTCATCAACCTATTGGTCTGCCAAATGTACATACTCTGACATATAGTAACACATCTGTCTCCGGTCAGAGGATGTGTGCCTATATCATGACATCATTTGATATAGGACTTTGGTTATCTCGATCTCGTTAAGTCAACTCTTTGACCTAACTAATCTGACACCTCTGAATCTCTATTCCTATGCAGAGGACCTGCTTCAAGAGGTCGGTCAGATATCAGCCTTCAGAGATAAGGATTGCCATCTCCTACTCAGGCTGGAGATCATCTCTTAACAATCATTTGACGGTGCTTGATGAGTCCTCAATCTAACTCTTTAGATATTCATCCAAGCACCAGCCTCTATGATTCAATAGTTGAATCAACAGTTGTATGATTATTAAGATGGCCTTGGTACATAACCCTAATTGTACTAAGGGACCTATTATGCAAATTATTCATTCTTCATTTCAGATCAGGGAATGATATTTGCAATAACATTTATTGCATAATGGCTCGTCGTGGGCTCGCATTTCCAACAATCTCCCACTAGCCCAAAGATCTATTGATGGGCTTATCATTTAAACCCGCACTCATGTGACAATCATAGGCTATTTAGAAAATAACTAGGTAAGCTGATTAGTCACTCTGTTCCCACGAGACTATGCCAAGTCCTTTTATGGCACATGCATATCCCCAGTAACAGTGCTCGCATTTAATGCGAATGTTGCATCTCATGCAACCAATACTCAATTTTTGTTAGTCATAGTGTCCTTGACACTACAGCTTAACAATTATTATAACCAGTATTTCCATAATCCTTATCAGAATACCCTTATTCCTGGAGATCACTATCTCTTAAGGTATCCACAGTTAAGACCTTTTAGATCTCTATCTATGAAGTCTTAAGCTTTTTAAGATAAGACTTTGAGATCACTATCTCAAAAATCTTGTCATCTATGAAGATTTTGTTGTTACTGCAATTAAGTGTTCTATCTCCATAGTAGGACTAGTAACAGTTTACTACTCCTAATGTATGGCAGATATCTGGCTTTTGTACACATCCAACATACACTTAGCTTCTCGTAACTAATGCACAAGTGCAAGTAGTTCAAGCATTTACTTCCTCAACTCTTTGAGATGCTATCCCTTCAGATAGGTCAGTACCATATCTTAAGGGATGGAAGCCTTTCTTGGAATTTTCCATAAAATGGAATATGTCCAAGGTGTACTACTAATGTGATAGTCATAATACCCTCTTCACTTTGCTAATGATCACCTTCAGAACTAAGATCAAAGAGATATCCTTGAGATCATATCTCAAGTTATGGAACAACCAGATAATAAAACACTCATTATTATCCTTATATCATTTTAAATGATTAGGATATCATCTACATTTAGCATGATGAACACAATGGCACTCCCACCAAGCTTCACATGGCTCATCAAGATTCTATCTGAAATTATAACATTTATAATCTCATCATATCTTATGGTCCAACTTTAAGAAGCTTATTTGAGTCCTTAGATGGATTCCTTAGCTTGTACACCTTGATTTCCTCAACCATGAAGCCCTGGGGCTACTTCATGTGAATATCCTCAGAGAGGTAATTATAGTGGAATGCAATCTTGACTTACATCTTGAAGATGCAATAGTCAAGTTGTGCAGCCAAGGTTAGCAATATTCCGATGATTTTAAGCATGGTCACCGAAGAGCAAGTCTCATTGCAAGCAATGTCTTCTCTTTCAGTGTGTAGCTCATGACTACGAACCGTGCTTTGAAGGTCTCTACATTCTCATCAGGTTCCCTTTCTCTTGAAGATCCATTTACACCTTTACAGGTCTTACCCATATAGGTGGATCATCGGGGTTCTATATACAACACTTGTATATGAAGTCTACATTAGACTTTTATTGCTAATCATCCATCTATCCATGCTATGATCTTCAGAAGCTTCATCACATGAAGTTCGATCATTGTCAGATTTCTCTGACACATGGAATCCTTCCTCAAACTCATTTGAAAAGGATTTAGTGTTTCATCTTTAATTGTCCTTTTAGTTTCCAATTTCAGATTCCTCGTTATCTTTTCAAGATTAAATGAGTTCCTATACTTCATTTTTCATCTTGATTCTTAAGAGTCTCTACCTCTAAGAATCTCATTCTTAGAGATGAGATATTTTAAGAATCTCAAGGTCATAAAGTAGGTATCCAATACCATCCTTTATTTTCCTAATGAAGCAACACTCTCAAGTGCTAGATTCCATCATGCATGGAACCTTTTTAAGGATATACATTGTAGTCTCTACTACACATATATATACCTGGAAAATAAGGGATAATTATGCTAAAATTCATCACTGATAAGATCATATCACACATGATCCAATTGTATCTCCCTATAACGCTATTGAGTTAAGGTGTGTTAGGAGGATTGAGATAGAAATGATATTCATATCTCCTTAAGGTATCCTTTGAATTCATCTAACAGGTACAAGCTACCTTGATTAGATCAAATTCATTTTATCTTCCTTCAAACTTTGCTTGTAAACCAAAAACGATGAAATCTTTGAACATTTCTAAGGTTTCTAAGTGAAGAGAAGAAATCTCATATCATACATAATCATTAGTAGATATCATATATCCATAATGTTTACTATGATATAGATGATCTGCATACATCAATATGTATGTGATCCTGAATACCTTGACATCTTACACCATTCCAAAAGAAGGGTGTATTGGATATTTCACTTTGAATACAATATTCATAAGTATGTAAGTTTTGAAATGTTAGACATTCTAAAGTTTCATCTCTTACTAGCCTATTGATCAAATCAATAGACAAATGTCCAAGGCTTGATGCTAGATCATTGTCAAATGATCTTCATCCTCCTATTGATCTTAAGGTTTAATTTCAATGTTAATGAATCATTTAATAATTTTATATTACTTTCTGAAATATCTCTATCATAACTCCTTATGATAGGTCCATTCCAGAATTCATGTTTATTTCCAACATTTAGAAACAAACAATGAGTGTATTCTAATGTCTAAGTCATAGAGACATTCTCTAAGACTAAGGGCTCTCCCACTGAAATTAACAAGTCTATCAATCCAACAGAGATTATTGCAACCATTGCATCAAAATCCATGTGGATAACTACAGAACTTAAGATCAATTATTCCAGTCTTCTAAAACATATGCAACCCATTGCAAGTGTTGTAGAAGATTGAGATACAATTACAAGACTTTATTTTATTTAATAAGCAAGTCAATATCAATGATTTATGTAGATTATTCTGATGCTCTATCTGAGTCCTTCTCTAAGGATTCTAGACAGACTTGATAGTCGTACTATCAACACATCAACTTATTGCAGTATTGGCATTCATCCAGCTCTTTGGATGTCATATGGAAGTCACAGAAGTACAGTCAACTCTTTGACTATACCTCTTACTTGGTTCCAACCCATGCTTCCACTGCGCTCCCTTTATCTATAAACAACCATTGCTTAAGACTAAGGATCTCTTATGTTAAATTCGAAAGAATTCAATGTAAGAGTATTTCAACATTTATACAAGCCTCATTAAATTCATAAAATATGAATATCATGAAGCTTCATGAATGACTAGAGTATAGATAGTAGAATGATGACATTCATCATGTCTACAACCATCTAGACCCTTAAAATATTTGTTCAGGTAGGTATTCAAACATTTTGAATACATCATCTCTTATGGAGCCACCATTCTGCATGATGTAGAGAACCATGTCATTCATGATTAAATGTTGAGAGCACACATGTATGCCAGAAAGTCTTCTTAGATTTTACAAGGATTAATTGACAATTGTGATCATCATCGATATGCCACTTCCAAATTACATCCGATGAGATCAAGACTATAGAGACATACAAACTCTAGGGTTGTAGTCCTACTATCTATTTAATTGTCATTCCTCAATATTATGAGGAAACTTGCACATTGCAACCACATACATTATGTTTCCAAATGCAAGTACAATATCTGGATCATGAGTCCAATCCATGATATTTTACTGGTTATCATTGAGTATTTATTGAGTCGGTTTTAATGAAGGATTATCTGAAATAAGAAATTTGCATAAGTGTACATAGTTATATATATACATATTTTACTTTGATTTAGGAATTTTTATATCAAAGTTGTCTTGCCTTGTCAACACTGAAAGTTCATTCCCTTATTTACTTTCAATGTAAGAGATATACTTACCAACATATCTCAGCAAGATCTGGGATCTCCTTCCTTATCTTTGTTGCATCCCAATAATATGAGAACCTACAACTCGGATAAAAAGAAGCGGGAACACATTCCGCCTTGCAAGTCCAACTTGCATCTCCCAATTCGGTCTTTAACACCCAGGCCCACCACCCCTAAGGCAATGTTGACCCGTCATTAATTGAACCAACCGTTAACAGGAATACAACTCGCTATGCGCAATGCAATATAGCCCCAATAATATGAGGACCCGATATTGGGGTCACTACGCATATGTCCTTACTCTTTCGAGAAGCGAAGAGCCTGATCCAAATGGAGCGTATGTAGGAGCTGTCACTTCGGACAAGCGTCTCCTACATACAATATCTGGCTACGGAACCCTTCGCCTTGACGGGAGACCATGGATGTCACTTATGTGATCCTCCACCTCATATTCAAATTTTAATTAATTATCATGAATCATATTCACATAATTAATTCTTCCAAGGGAATTATTAAATCTAATAATATTAGAGTATTCTAATTGGACATAATCAATTTAATCATATTGAATTAATTATCAATCCAATTCAATTTCACTAATTGACAATCACATGGTTCTAGATTAGGACTGTAATTTTAGTAGTGACCCCTACTCACTAAAATTATCATATCTCAATCAATTTAAATCCAAATTAGACAAAATCAATTTTCAAAGATTGCTAACTTGATTTAGGACAGAACTCAAGTGGTGTTTCATGCATTTCGAGGCGTATGATAACAGTAATTAACTCTTTGATCATGTTAAAATCTACTGTTCCCGCAACAGTTCATACATGTTCATTAAAACAGCCATATCTAGAGCATACGAAATCCAATTTACGTAAACTCAGATCCTATGGTTTCCTTATTTAATGGGAACAAAATCCAAGTAAATAATTCGTGCTTAAACATTTTAAACATGGCCGAAATTATTTACTAAAAAGATCTGCGAAATCAAATGCGATAAAAGCTTTCGCGACCTTAACGAACCCAAGTCGTCCTCGATTTGCGAATCATATTCGAAACCGTCAACCTGGCACTGATACCACTTGAAGGATATGGTTAGATCCTCAAGCGCATGACGGAAGCATGATCGTCGTATCGGATACGACGAAGAACGACTAGTCGCACTAGTTGTTCTATGCAGCGGAAATTAAAATTTTTTATGCGACGAAACCACATGATCCAAGAACACTTCTCGGATCATTTCATCTGAACCACAAATAAGTATTAGTATTACCTCTTGAAGAGTTGTTGCGATCAAGTCTCTAAACGAAGAGACCTCCTGTCTCAAGTCCGATCTGTCGGAGGAGACGCTTGCGAGCGCAGGGATGAACCGCGTGCTTCTCGCAATCCATGTTGATGATCCAAGCGGTGGATCTCCTGATCTCGACACATGAGATCCGATGTCTTCTGCACGAGCAAGGCACACCGAAGTAGACGGAGTTCCACGAGCAAAACATCGGGAAGAATAACGACGGTGCCGCGGCGATGGAGAGCCTCTCTAGGGCATCCATGGTGGACGGCCATGAGAGGGAAGAAAGAGAAAGAAAGAGAGAGAGATATGCTTCTCAAGCATTATGTGTAAAGAAGAGCAATAGGGTGCCTCTCCTTTTATAGGGTTTTGGGATCCATGGATCTCAATCCATGGGACAACACAAATCCAATGGTTCACATTGATTGTGTTTCTTTTAATGGCTAAGATTTGTGTTGGGAAAAAACCAACAACAATTAATTTAATTTAGATTAAAACTATATTGATAAATCAACATAATTCAATCACCAAATTAAATCAATCCACATTGGTGATAATGGAAAGGAGGCTCCTTCCTTCCATATTAGTGGTCGTCCCCCCTCTCCTATTAGGAAAGGGAGATTCCAATGCAATCTCCAAGATTGCATATATCACCAATATTTGCAACAACAATTGTTGTAAATTATTCTACAAAATAATTCATAATTTTTTTGTGAATATTGGAATCTTGCCATTGAAAAATTGTGAATCACATTCACAACCCAAAATAATATGTAAATTACATTTTCAATTTATTGTCCAATGTGAATCCAATTCACATTAACATTTAATTAACAATTGTAAATTACAAATAGCTCTCTCTTATATATTATAAATCACATTTATAATATACATGACTAACATCGATATTGCTATCCACATTATTCATATCCACGATGATTAAATTACATTTAATCATCTTGGATCTCTATTCTCTTGTGTCAAATAATATGAATTACATTCACATTATTTTCATCTTTGATAATTAAATCACATTTAATTATATTAGATTACTCTCTTTATAATATGAATCAATCTCATATTACTCGTGATAATTAGATCACATTTAATTATCCATTTTCTCAATGCTCGGATACATATATCAACAATAGAATTATCCATGAACTCTTTCAAGGATAATGCGCTTTCTCCGCAGATACTTGGAGATAAGGACAGGGTGATTGTATTGTTCCACGTATAGTGACTTGGATATTGAGATCATATCTCAAATCCAGATCGTGGGCCTCCCATTGATGCTTGATTAAATCAGGACAGCAAATCTAATCTTCTTATTGTATCTGAATCACATTCAAATCAATGTCCAACATTTGGACCAAGATTAGATCACTTCTCTACTGAGAGGAGTCACTAAAATCCAGACCCATTTCATCACTCCCTAGGAATGGAAGCGTCATGGTTATACAATTGTTTATGATCACATCACCCTCAGGTATTCCTAATACCTGTACATCCTGCATATTGGAAGACTCAGATTAAACCTGAAGTATTAGATCAACTTTACACTGTCTACTTCATGGTTTTATCAGTAAGTTTCTCATTCGATCGTTTGAAGTTGGTATCGATCATATACTTTCCAAAAGAATATATCATACCTAGGTCTTGATCATATACTTTCTAAAAGTATATATCAAACCTACAAATTCAGTCAAGCTTCCAAAGCGAGACGACCGTGCACGGAATTTGATTCTTCCCAATAACTCATGAGTGAGCTCATGTCTTCCGGCTCAGTAAATGAACCTGTATGATCCATTTGAGAGATCGTATTACTCATATGCCCTTACATGCACACCACCGCGCCGGTGTATAGACCTTGGTTAGGTCATCAACCTATTGGTCTGCCAAATGTACATACTCAGACATATAGTAACACATCTGTCTCCGGTCAGAGGATGCGTGCCTATATCATGATAGCATATGATATAGGACTTCGGTAATCTCGATCTCGTTAAGTCAATTCTTTGACCTAACTAGTCTGACACCTCCGAATCTCTATTCCTATGCAGAGGACCTACATCAAGAGGTCGGTCAGATATCGGCCTTCAGAGATAAGGATTGCCATCTCCTACTCAGGCCGCGGATCATCTCTTAACAATCATTTGACGGTGCTTGATGATTCCTCAATCTAACTCTTTAGATATTCATCCAAGCACCAGCCTCTATGATTAAATAGTTGAATCAACAGCTGTATGATTATTAAGATGGCCATGGTACATAACCCTAATTGTACTAAGGGACCTATTATGCAAATTATTCATTCTTCATTTCAGATCAGGGAATGATATTTGCAATAACATTTATTGCATAATGGCTCACCATGGGCTCGCATTTCCAAAAAAGACATGAGCTCACTCATGAGATATTGGGAAGAATCAAATTCCGTGTGCACGGTCGTCTCGCTTTGGAAGTTTGACTGAATTTGTTGGTTTGATATATACTTTTGGAAAGTATATGATCAAGACCTAGGTATGATATATGCTTTTTGAAAGTATATCATCGATACCGACTACCAATGATCGAATGAGAAACTTAATGATAAAACCATGAAGTAGACAGTATAAAGTTGATCCAATACTTCGGGTTTAATATGAGTCTTCCAGTATGCAGGATGTACTGGTATTGGGAATACCTGAGGGTGATGTGATCATAAACGATTGTATAACCATGACGCTTCCATTCCTAGGGAGTGATGAAACGGGTCTGGATTTTAGTGACTCCTCTCAGTAGAGAAGTAACCTAATCTTAGTCCAAATATTGGACATTGATCTGAATGTGATTCAGACCCAATGAGAAGATTAGATTTACGGTCTTTATTTAATCAAGCATCTATGGGAGGCCTGAGATCTGGATTTGAGATGTAATCTCAATATCCAAGTCACTATACGTGGAACAATACAATCGCCCTGTCCTTATCTCCAAGTACTCGCGGAGAAAGCGCTTTATCCTTGAAAGAGTTCATGGATAATTCTATTGTTGATATATGTATCCGAGCTTTGAGAAAATGGATAATTAAATGTGATTTAATTATCATGATTAATATGAATTTGATTCTTATTATAAAGAGAGTTGTCTAAGATATTTGAATATGATTTAATTATCAAAGATGTGAATAATGTGAATGTGATTCATATTATTTGAACACATAAGAAAAAGAGATCCATGATGATTTAATTATCATGGATAAGAATAATGTGGATAGCAATATCCAATTATTCACAATATATTATAAATGTGATTTATAATGTATTAGAGAGAGCTAATTATAATTTATAATTGTTGATTAGTTATTATGTGTATTGGATACACATTGTGTAATTAATTGACAATATAAATTATATGTTGTTTTGGGGTTGTGAATGTGATTCACAATTTTTTCCGTGGCAAGATTGAAATATTCCCAAAATTAATTGTGAATTATTTTTGAGAATAAATCCCAACAAAAGTTGTTGGAAATAAATATTGAGAGAAATTCAAGGAGGAATGCAATCTCATGGAGATCCATGAGATTGCCCTCCATGGAATGTGAAGGGCGGCACCCAATTCCTATATGGAATGGGTGGTTGTCCCTTTAGATATACATGGAGATGAAATATCCATGTATATTCTCTCTCCTTATTTGTTGATTTAATTTAGGATTGAATTTTATTTGATTTTGTCTAATATGTTTTGATCTAAATTAGATTATATTTTATTGGTTTTACAAACAACAATCTTAGCCATTGAATTGACATAAATCAATCTCATCCATTGATTTTACATGTCACATGGATTGAGATCCATGGATACCAAAACCCTATAAAAGGAGATGCACCCCATTGCTCTTCTTTACAACACATAATGCTTGAGAAGCATCTCTCTTTCTCTTTCTCTCTAGACGTCAACCCTCTCTCTCCCTCTCATGGCCGTCCACCATGGATGCCATGGAGAGGTTCTCCATCGCCGCAGCATCGTCGTTATGCTGCCTGATCGTCTACTCGTGGATCTCTGTCTCCTTTGGTGCGCCTCGCTCGTAAAGAAGATAACAGATCTCGTATGTCGAGATCAGGAGATCCGCCGCTTGGATCATCAACATGGATTGTGAGAAGCACGCGGTTCATCGCCGTGCTCGCAAGCGTCTCCTCCATCGGATCGGAATTGAGACAGGAGGTCTCTTAGTTTAGAGACTCGATCGCAACCACGCTTCAAGAGGTAATCCTATTACTTGTTCGTGGTTTAGACGAAACGATCCGAGAAGTGTTCTTGGATCATGTGGTTTCGTCGTATGAAAATTTTTTAAATTCCGCTGCATCGAGCAACTAGTTCAACTAGTCGCTCCTCGTCGTATTCGATACGATGCTCACACTTCCGTGATGCGCTTGAGGATATAAGCATATCCTTCACATTTCGTGTGGACTTAACATAATAGGGCAACCGTTACCACCTAGGTAGGAAATGCCAATACGGGTTCCTTCCGACAAACCTACAGGTTGCATGCCCGACATGTAGTTCTCCTCCCAGTCATCCTTAACGTGACACACGATCCTTTTCAGGATCGAACTCAAACCACATCAATTCCCATGATATAATTCTTTTGATAAGTCTTCGATTTGCATAATCAACAACACTTAGTGTAGACTCACATATATATTTTTCATATGCATATATACTCGTATTTATGCCTTATTTGACTCCCAAACCCTAACCTTCAGAACTACCACATCAATTTGATGCTTAACCCTTATTTTAGTGGAAATCACAAAGCAACTCTTCTGACTTTTTCAAAAATAGCCAAAATTAGGGTTATTCATAGCAAAGAACATAAAATCAAGAATTTCAATAATCTCTTATGAAAACCCAACATCAAAAGGAAGGATTTCGTTACCTAATCGAGCTCTCTCTCGCATATGCGAGGCTTTATCGTGTTTCATTTTCAGAAAAGATGTTTTACAGCTCCTGACAAGATCGAATTTCATTTTCGTATCAAAAATGCTAAGAACGTGTCAAGAACGCGAAGAACGAACGAAGAACGCGAAGAACGCGAAGAGAACGAAGAACACGAAGAACGCCAAGAACATATTTTCTCTTGAAATTTCAGCAGAGCTTCCCCTTATACGAGATGATATTTCTAGGAAAATTTCGACAGAGTTTCCCCTTTTATCGGGACATATTTCTCAGAAAATTTCGACAGAGTTTCCCCTTATATAGGGACATATTTCTCAGAAAATTCTGGCATAGTTTCCCCTTATATCGGGACATATTTCAAAATAAAAAAGAAAAGAGTTTCCTCTATGTTGAGAGGAAAATAACAACGAAATTGAAAGAATATACTCAAACAACAAGAGGTGAAGAATCAGTAGACACCATGCATCCTAGGTGAGTGAACGTGTGACGAATCACAGGGTTCACTAACGTGCATAGCCGCCTGCACCTAAGTATGGTATTACACAGATTTCTCCATCAAAATAACTATAAAAGCATAATTAAAAGAATAGAAACATAAACGATGGACAATTGGTAGACACCACGCGTCTTAGATGAGTAAACATGTGACGAATCATGGGGTTCATTGACGTGCATCACCGCCCGCACCTAAGTAGGGTGTTACACAGATTTCTCCTCGAACCACAACAGGAAAATGAATCTGGAAGAAAGATGAATCAAGAACAAAACTTGGAAGAACAAGAGGATGAATTGAAAGCCTAGCTTACGAAGCAAACTAAGAGAGGATCATACCTCTCTCCTCCTCGTTATCCCGGCAACGCTTCGCTAGCGCTCCTCCCTTGCCTCCCACTCCTCCTCCCGACCTCTCCACCCTAGCCCTTGGTGTAGTGGTGGTAGTGAAAATCGTAGAGAATGAATGGGTAGGGACGTCTATTTATAGACCACAGAAAAACACTAACCATAGTTAGGAAACCATGGTTTAAACCTTAACCATGGTTTGGTGGCCCATGGTTTTGGCCAAAACTTATCCCAAACTTGAGGCTTAAGTTAGAACATTCTAGAGGATTCTAGATTCGTTAATGATGCTTAATTAACACTAATCGTGATTAACTTTCACTAATCGCGGTTTAACTTTCGTAGCTTACGCTCTTCTTTTGCTAACTATTGATTAGTGTTGTGGTTTTCAATCCATCATTAGTTTCTTTAATCATGTTTAATTAGTATTAATGATAGTCATTATGGGTTAATGATGTCTTAACCCTCCTCCTTCTTCCGAAATTCATAACAAATCGAAATGAAGTCTGATTCACACGAAACAAATTCCGTTGGTTTTCTCTTGATGAGCTGGATCTTATTATATAGAATCCTAGATATGCCAAGTTCAAGGCTTTACAATTATAACAACCTTAAAGGATGTATCATCCTTGAGACTAGAAATGCAGGCATAACAACCTTAAAGAGAATGAACACCTCTTCATTTATAAAGAAGATATACAACACATAGTTTTATTACTCAAACAAGTAGGGGTATTTATCTCTCATTTCTGCCTCGGGTTCTCAAGTGGCTTCTTCAAACTCTTGGTTCTGCCACAATACTTTAACTAGAGGCACCTCTTTGTTTCTCAACTTGTTGATATCCCTGTCAAGTATTTGCACATGTATCTCTTGATATGTCAAGTCTGGCTCAACATGTAAATCATCATAACTTATCTTATGATCTGGATCCTTAATGTACTTTCTTAGATTAGATACATGAAAAACATCATGTACTGCCGAAAGATGTGGAGGAATTGCAAATCTATATGCCACTTTTCTAATGCGTTGAATAATTTCAAAGGGACCCACGAACTTGGGTGCTAACTTCCCATGTACACCCAACCTCTGAATTCCCTTCATAGGTGATACTTTGAGAGATACAAAATCACCTACCTCAAACTCAAGGTCTCATCGTCTAGTATCACTATAGCTTTTCTGGCGTCTTTGAGCAGTCAATAGTCTTTTTCGAGCAAGCTCTACTTCTTCCCATGTCTCTTGCAGTGTATCTGAATCATAAAGGTTTTTTATCCCGACCTCTTGCCAACACAAAGGAGTAGTACACCTACGTCCATAAAGTGCTTTAAATGGTGCTATGCCTGTACTGTATGGTAACTGTTGTTGTATATGAATTCTGCAAGAGGTAAATGTTTAATCCATGATCCCTTCCATTCTAAGGCACATGCTTGTCGCATATCCTCTAGTGACTGAATCGTACGTTCTAACTGACCATCTGTTTGTGGATGATATGTTGTACTCAAGCATAGTTGTGTACCTAAGGCTTTCATGAAGTTCTCCCAATAGTGTGACGTGAATCGTGAATCTCGATCGGAAACTACTTCCCTTGGGATACCATGGAGGTGAATCACATGTGTAATATATAATTCATCAAGACGGTCTAGAGTGAAAGATAAGCTTATCGGAATAAAGTGTGCTACCCTTGTCAGAAAATCTATAATAACCCAGATACTATCTTTACTACCAGTTGTCTGAGGTAAGTGACGAGTTCGATAAAGCCGCATTAAGAAGTTGTTTTTAATCTTTGTTCGTGGAAATAATTATGTGTCGTTCGTTGTAGGCGGCAATAGGAATCAGTCAAGAAATAACCACAAATAATAATCTATGTCAAACAAGTGGTTTTATGTTTATTTTACTTGGGCAAGTCCCAAGGTCGATCACAATGAGGCAAAGGAACAACCTAGAGTTGTGTCTATCCAATTTCGAGTTCGGTTTTCGAGGCGGTCTTTTTTTTTGGAATTGTTAATGCAAATGAGGGATGCAAGATGCAATTTTTGGCCTATTTTAGGGACTAAAATGTGAATTTCAATCAAACAATGTCCAAAAAATATGTAAATTGGCCACAATGTAGATTATAATGAAGTGGATGCAGTGTAATTTTTTTGGAATTTTCGGATGCAAAATGAATTTTTTATGAATTTTTAAATGCAAACAAATTAATTTTCAATATTTAATTTTATTAAATATTAAACCTACTTATTTTCAAGAGATAAAATTATCTAAGATCTATCACTAAGTGATGGATCTTAAAAAAATCCTAAATCTCGAAAATGTGGGGTCTAATACCTATTAAAAATTAAACAATGAAATATGCAAAATGATTTTTACAGAGTAAGTTATGCATGCAAATGCAAAGATTTTTGGGCACAATGTCAAGCAAAATAATCTCTACGATATGTGATTTTTCCGGGATTTATAGAGCAACAGTTAACCAAGTAGAAATTTCAAAGCATCAAATGGGAAAAATATATCAATTTTCACAAAATAATTATTTATTAATTAACCGTTGATCACATGAATGTCCACAACATATCAAAATGTAGAGAATTATATGAGGAACACAGTGCTATTTTTAAATAAATAAAATAATGTAGAAAAGAGGTTCGAAATAAAGGTAGAACACAGGGGTATGATCGTAAATATAATAAATAAAACAAATAAAGAAATATGCAGTGGGGGGGGCTAAGTGCAATTACCTATACCCTTGGGGGTATTTATGCAAATTTTTCAGGGAAGTACAAGCTCTCTGGTCTTGGACTGGAATGTAATACGGCGAAGCTCCAGGGGTGCACTAGCAAATTTCCCACGGTCACGTGCCAGGCACGTGACCTGGGGTGGCATACAAGAGACGATCCCCACACACGTGCCTCGCGCGTGCTAGGGCCTCGGGCGTCACGCCCGGTGCTGGTGGTGGCGGGCCGGTCGAAGCAGAGGGGGGTCTGCGGAGCTTTGGTGCGGCACCTGGCGTTGGTGATGAAGGTCGGAGCCCGGCGAAAGGCGGAGGTGAGCCGGGCGGAGGAACGCTAGAGTCGATGGGGAGCTCTTGGACGGTGGCGGTGAAGCGTTGGCCAGTGGGGGAGCTCAGGCGGTGTTGAAGATGGAGCTCCAGGAGGAGGCGATGTTGGTCGGGGAAGAAGATGGAGACTGACGTTGGTTGAAGAAGCTGCTGGAGATGGCCGGTGAAGCGCGGAGACAGCGGAGACGATGATCGTAAGGCAAAGGAGGGCGTTGTGCGATTGCCGACGATGATAGTGCACGGCGGAGGCGCGAAGGTGATGATGATGATGAAGTCGTCGATGGTCGGCTCGACGAAGATCGGAGCAGGGCAGCAAGGGCCGCGAAGGTGGCGCTTCAACAAGGGGCGTGGCCCTCGGATCTCACCAGCGAGGGCCACACGAAGATGTCACCTCCGATGGCCTGCAATTCGGCGGATGATTGGCGTCGATGAGGCGAGTCCCTTTAAATAGGAGAGGGTTACGGGGACTGCGGAGGTTGGTTGGCCGGTGCGGGAGGCGAAGATAAAGGAGAAGAGGTGACCGGCGAAATCGCGAGGAGTCGTTGGCAGAGAAATCGGGGAGATGAGCGGCGGCGGTTTGGCGAGGATTGCGGGGGAGGAGGATGAAGGTGGATGGCCGTCCGATCGGCCGAGATCGGACGGCCATTGAGGTGACATGTGGCCTGGGGGTAAAAGGAGATGGGGCACGTGCGGAGCACGTGACGAGTCCGATAAAGCCGCGTTAAGAAGTTGTTTTTAATCTTTGTTCGTGGAAATAATTATGTGTCGTACGTTGTAGGCGGCAATCGGAATCAGTCAAGAAATAACCACAAATAATAATCAATGTCAAACAAGTGGTTTTATGTTTATTTTACTTGAGCAAGTCCCAAGGTCGATCACAAGAAGGCAAAGGAACAACCTAGAGTTGTGTCTATCCAATTTCGAGTTCGGTTTTCGAGGCGGTCTTTTTTTTGGAATTTTTAATGCAAATGAGGTATGCAAGATGCAATTTTTGGCCTATTTTAGGGACTAAAATGTGAATTTCAATGAAAAAATGTTCGAAAAATATGTAAATTGGCCACAATGTAGATTATGATGAAGTGGATGCACTGTAATTTTTTTGGAATTTTCGGATGCAAAATGAAATTTTTATGAACTTTTAAATGCAAACAAATTAATTTTCAATATTTAATTTTATTAAATATTAAACCTACTTATTTTCAAGAGATAAAATTATCTAAGATCTATCACTAAGTGATGGATCTCAGAAAAATCTTAAATCTCGAAAATGTGGGGTCTAATACCTATTAAAAATTAAACAATGAAATATGCAAAATGATTTTTAGAGCGCAAGTTATGCATGCAAATGCAAAGATTTTTGGGCACAATGTCAAGCAAAATAATATCTACGATATGTGATTTTTCCGAGATTTATAGAGCAACAGTTAATCAAGTAGAAATTTCAGAGCATCAAATGGGCAAAATATATCAATTTTCACAAAATAATTATTTATTAATTAACCGTTGATCACATGAATGTCCACAGCATGTCAAAATGTAGAGAATTCTATGAGGAACATAGTGCTATTTTTAAATAAATAAAATAATGTATAAAAGAGGTTCAAAATAAAGGTAGAACACATGGGTATGATCGTAAATATAATAAATAAAACAAATAAAGAAATATGCAGTGGGGGGGGGCTAAGTGTAATTACCTATACCCTTGGGGGAATTTATGCAAATTTTTCAGGGAAGCACATGCTCTCTGGTCTTGGACTGGAATGTAATACGGCGAAGCTTTAGGGGCACACTAGCAAATTTCCCAGGGTCACGTGCCAGGCACGTGACCTGGGGTGGCGTACAGGAGACGATCCTCACGCACGCGCCTCGCACGTGCTGAGGCCTCGGTCGTCACGCCCGGTGCTGGTGGCGGTGGGCCGGCCGAAGCAGAAGGGGGGGGCGGCGGAGCTTTGGTGAGGACCCTGGCATTGGTGATGAAGGTTGGAGCCTGGCGGAAGGCGGAGGCGAGCCGGGCGGAGGAACGCTGGAGTCGATGGGGAGCTCCTGGACGGTGGCGGTGAAGTGTTGGCCTGCGGGGGAGCTCAGGCGGTGTTGAAGATGGAGCTCCAGGCGGAGGCGATGCTGGTCGGGGAAGAAGATGGAGACCGGCGTTGGTTGAAGAAGCTGCTGGAAATGGCCGGTGAAGCGCGGAGACGGCGGAGACGACGATCGTAAGGCGAAGGAGGGCGTTGTGCGGTTGTCGACGATGATAGTGCACGGGGGAGGCGCGAAGGTGATGATGATGATGAAGTCGTCGGTGGTCGGCTCGACGAAGATCGGAGCAGGGCAGTAAGGGCCGCGAAGGTGGCGCTGCAACGAGGGGCGTGGCCCTTGGATCTCGCCGGCGAGGGCCACGCGAAGCTGTGACCTCCGGTGGCCTGCAATTCGGTGGATGATTGGCGTCGATGAGGCGAGTCCCTTCAAATAGGAGAGGGTTACGGGGACTGCGGAGGTTGGTTGGCCGGTGCGGGAGGCGAATATAAAGGAGAAGAGGTGACCGACGAAATCGCGAGGAGCCGTTGGCGGAGAAATCGGGGAGACGAGAGGCGGCGGTTTGGCGAGGATTGCGGGGGAGGAGGACGAAAGTGGATGGTCGTCCGATCGGCCGAGATCGGACGGCCATTGAGGTGACATGTGGCCTGGGGGTAAAAGGAGATGGGGCACGTGCGTAGCACGTGCCTGGGATGGCACGTGCAACGCACGTGCTCCTTTTTATTTTTTATTTTTTATTTTTTTAATTAACTTTTTTAATTATTTTTTTTAAAAAAAATGAAACGTAAAAGGGCTAAACTCAATGACACGTGGCGGCCTCTGAGGCGGCCATGTGTCAGCTCCAGAAAAATCCGAAAATAAAAGATTTGTAAAATCGATAAAAAATAGCAAATAACCTCGGATCGAAAAAGTTCTTTGACGAAAAATGCTTGTCTCGACGAGATCTACATCTTTCCTGAAGACATCAAAGCCAAAATCGGTCAAATGTAAAAAGTGAATTTTTGGGGTATCCCATGTACATAGAATACCTCGATTTTTGGTTTTCTAATTTTTTTGTTATTTTTAAATAAGATAAAAATCTGGAAAAATATGGAAAAAGCAAATATAAATAAAAGACACCTTAATCTAATTTTTTGGATTTTTATTAATAAAGAAAGTAAGTACATAAAATATAGGTCAGAAAACCGCTAAAATATACAACGTACAAAAGAGGCCCAAAACCCAACTTTCACATACGAGCTCCGATTCACTTGAACTTGGTCTTGTTTTGAAGGTAATTGAATGTAAATTAGTTCAAAAGTGAGTAGGATCAAATCGGACACTGGATGGGGAAGATGTGGCTTTTAGACTGAAAATCCTGAAACTAAGGTTTGGGGTTTTGGTCCACTTACTAGGATTAGTGATTTTTTGTGTATTTTTCTTTTATTCTTGTGAGTGATATGTACACAATGGAAGTGGTTTTGGGTTATTCGGAGTTATCATGAAGGAGTTAAAAATCGGGGATGTTAGTCTATTTACAGGTTAACTGTGGCTTGGATTTTTAGCTTTTATTTTGTGCAGAAATTATGGATAAAATGCAATTTTTATGAGAACATGCATGAATGCTAATTATGCAGAATAAATGCAAATATGCTGTTGATTTTTAGGGACTTAAGCTTAATAAATGAGATTTAGAGTGATGAATCCGAGATTCATCATCCCCCTATACTTAAACCATGCTCGTCCCTGAGCATCAAAAAGACATGCCATGAATTGAAATGAGACCGGGTTCCATACCAAGACCTTGAGCTGAAGGTGAGAATGAAACTAAACTCGACCTTTGGATTAGTAGTGTGGCGGAACTTCTGTGAGACTTAGAATTTTAAAATCAACAGCCCTCAAATTCTACACATCATTGTTACAGTTTCGGCTCAGAAGTCATCTTAGATCAATCCTCTTCCCAAAGTATACCCTATGAACATTGAATAATCGACTCGTGTGTGTGAAGGGTTTTAGCTCTTCCCATCCAGAATGCCAGACTACCATGCTCCTCTCCTCTCCAGTAACTCGTCCTCGGGGAGTCAGGTATTTCCTTCTAAGGTCTGTCGTGTTGTGTTCACAATCGAAATGGGGAGAAGCTAGAAGAAAGAGAAAAGAACTGGAGGGGGTGGCCAGTGTAGTCACCTCTCCTTGTGAAGATGGCCAGTGTAGCCAAGTCTCCACCAAGATCTGCATGTTTCTTGAAGCTTGGACCTTTTTGGTCGAATTTTTATTTGGTAGAATGCTTCTTTGTATTTTGGAATTTTTGGTGGTTCTGCTTGGATCTTGTTGTTCCCCTACGAATATAGAATCTTTTTATTCCGTACATTTTTTGGGGTCTTAGAAAAATTGCGCCCAGCCGTCCATCCCTTTTCCGAAGCTTTATTTCAACCCGAACTCCGGTCTTTCGATTTCCGCGCTACTAGAAAAGAAACTCACACAGTCTTCCAACATCCCGTCTGGGTTGAGCTAAGTGCATAGTGAGAGAGTACAAATTAATTCCCTATTCCAGAGTTGTACCCAGAATGAAGAGATCAGGTTAGACACTAAAAGTCAAACGCTGCACATTGTCATGTGGAACTTAAAGAATTAAGTCAAAAGACCTAAAGCTCTTAAAATCCTATTTCTCGGTGAAGTTCCTCTGAAAATTAGGTAGATTAAGGGCAAGTTCAGACCACTCTCGGTTTTGGCTCACAATATGGTTCAGAACCCAATGACTTTTCACAAATGCAAATGCATGTGATGTTGGATGAAGTGCAAGTATGTGAAATGCAGACTTTTTTTTTGCGGGTGTGTGTGCAAAGATGAAATAAGAAGCCATTTTTTTCAAAAATTTTGGGCAAGTCAGGGTTAGTAGAAAAACTCTTTTTTTTGAAGTTAATACCCACCCCGTAAATACATATAGACTTACGCGAAAGTACGAGATATGGGTAAAATATATACAAAGTATATATACAGACCCCCCTATACTTAGCGAGTGTTGTGTCCTCAGAGCACAAAAAGCGTAATGAAGACATAGCTCGTGCTAAGCGTAAGGGAGTGGAAAATTTATATACAATGGGTTAGGAAGTAAAGCGGAAAAGAGGTGGTCATGATATGTGAACGAGGAGAGGATATACAGGTGGATGTCGGTTCCCCCTATACTTAGGCTCTGGATAGCCTAAGTATGGAAGAAGGGTGGAAATGGAGCGGTCGGGAGGATGAGAAGGATGGTATAAACAGATGGCATCGGTCCCCCCTATACTTAGGCCTTGGCCTAAGTAGAGGAAGAAGTTGTACAAGGAGACCGATGTGGTCGGGAGGGAGGTTGAGTAGCCGAATGATTAAGGCGGTTTTCGGCTGATCTTCTTGTGAGCCTGCGGTGGGAGATCATAATGACGTGATGGAGATGAACCATATGATTCCCAACTATGATCAGAGTTATCCTCAGAAAAATCATGATGGATAATAGATGAAGTGTTTGAGTCAGATGAAAGATATCCATCATCAGAGTTATCCTCAGAGGAGTAGTATTTGAAAGTGGACATACTCCAAGTCTGCAAATCTCTTTGTTTCTTTAATTGTTTCCTCAGAATTCGTTCCTCCTTGGGGTCAATCAATTTGTCCTCAGATGATAGCTCAGAAGCACCGGTCTCAGTCAGCTCATATGAAAGAATTCCAGTGTATTTGAAGAGGGCAGGAGCATCAGCTTTGGATGAGTAGTAGTTAGGAACGGGAGTTGTCCAACGAGAATTGAATTTTGGATCCTTACGAAGATATGGCTTTAGGGCTGCCGAACAGACTTCACTCATGTAGACTACCTTTTCCAGACCTGATGAGGGACCATCAGACGATACCTCTTCCGGAAGGTCAAAGGTGAGTTTTTTTATTTCGTCGTGAAGGTGTCGGTTCACTTGAGTATCCAAATGAGTAGCCATTCAAATTCTCCTTGGTTGGTGCTTGGTCTGCGTGCTTGTTCTTAGTCTCCTGAATATTTGAGCATTCTCGATTTGGGATGATTTGGTTAAGATATTCAGAGAATGTTGCTCCAGGATGTGACCATGCATATGTCTCAGGATCGTAGTAGAAAAATTTGTCTATTTTGAGATCCGTGGGAATTGAAATACTGGGGAGAGTCTCTGCATGTTCTTTCTCAATCGATTCGATGTTGGCGCATTCCTGTGTCGAGTTGATGTAATTCATGTACTCAGAGTAGGTTGACCCAGGGTGTGCCCATGCATAAGTCTCCGGATCATATGATTCATATACATGATTCTCCTTGGTGAGAGCGGCTGGGAATGGAGCAGGGGGGAGATTTTCCAAGCCAATAGTCTCATCAACAACCGTTATCTCAGGTGTGGTTGCAGGGTAGGGCTCTTCTACTGCTTCATGGTTATGGTTGTCGGGGACTTCATGGGTTTCCTGAGAAGATCGTGGTTCCTCAAAGATATAGTCAGATCTAAGTGCTTCCAATGCTATGAAATTGATTTCCCAAGTCTCACAATCAATACTCTCCTTGGCCAATGCCAAGAATGGCTTTCCGAGATTGATTGGAGATTGGGTGAATTCTCCTTGATGCTCAATATCAATGATCGTGAATTCTACTTTGAGCGGAGCACCTTGGAATTTCATGATGACAGAAATGATTCCTCTGGGCCGCTTTATTGATCGGTCCGCTAATTGAACAATCTTCCGTATCTTCCGAATCGGTCCGAGTTTGAGTTCATGGAATACAGAGGTCGTGAGGATATTAATTGGTGAATCGGTATCAATCCGAGCATGGGTGAAGATTGTGTCTTTGATTTCACAGTCAAATCTGGGCAACCGCTTTACTATGCGGCTCTTGGTTTTTCTTCTCAACACCAAGGAGGAGGCCATTGACAAGATATGTCTTACGGTCTTTATTCGTATCCTACCCGACTTTTTGTTCACTAATTTATCCGTTATAAATCTTTTAAGGTCGGGGAAGTGTTCAATGGCCTATATAAAGTGAAGTTCAAATATTAAACGTCTTTCCAGTGCTTCCCGTACGGTCGGATCCAAATTCCTCAGATCGTCTTCAGTTTCAATTTTTATGAAATTTTCTGAATTTTCAAATTTTTAGTGATTTTCAAATGTTTCCATTTTTTTGCTATTTTCTAGGTGGTGTGGGGGTGTGGTGTGTTCTTCAGATGAAAAGGGGCTTTGATATTCAGAGCGATAGTCTGCGGCATAGTCATTTCTAGGGCAGTAATATGTAGAAGTGAAATTATCAGAACAATCCCTAGGTCCCTCAATATCCTCAAAATTTTCAATCTTAGATCCAATCATTTCCTCATTCATTTTTACGTTCGAGCTACCAGAGATTAATCGATCGGCAAGTTCTTGAAATTTATCCTCCATTAAATCAAATTTCTTATTCATCCTCAAAATATTCTCCAAAATCTCTTCTTGGCCAAGTATGGGAGCAGTTGGGGTATGTTTTTGTAATTCAATGTCCTCTTCCATTTTTCTATATGTACTAGGAGAGGGATCTCTGGAAATATCCGATGTACGATCATCATTTTCTGAAAGTATCTCCTCAATAATCATGGAAGGTGGCTGCTCATATGGTCTAGGTAAGTGGAGTTGGTCCAAGGGGAGTTGTGATCTTATGTGGTCGGCCCAATCCTCTGTATGAGTGAAGAGGGGGTTATTATGTTCAATCCAAGGTAATGATTTTTCTTTGGTGTTCGAGATTGATGGAAGAGGTGAAGAAGTGTTCAATTCGATCATGTGGTTATCTTCTCCCATGAATGATCGATTGACATTTACCGAATATGAGGGATGAATTGTATGATCAACGTAAAGAAGATTAAATGAAGAAGTAGAGCCCTCAATCATTTGTTGGTTTGTCTGCTCTGAATACAAAGGGTTGTCATTCATGAAACATGTCGGATTAGCAGAAGGAGATGGATTTATTGGTGGTTGAGGGGGAGGTGTTTTGGGTCTAACCGATACGAGTTCATTTTCATAGTATAGCTCTGATGGATTCTCGGATAAACGTTCGGCTATTTTTGAAAGAGCTGAAAGGAATGAGGGGTTGGGTCTGCAAGAGTTATTGGACAAGAATTCCATCGTGAATTTTAAATCAAGAAAGGAGAGAGATGATTGCACGGGATAGTCAAGAGAAATCAAATGTGCGGCTATTGATCTTGAAATCGGTTCACGCACACCAATTCAAACACAATTCAAACCCTAGGTTCACCAACGCACACAATGAAGCCGTAAGAGTTCAGCTATTATCTTTTCGATTTTAGTTGGTGATAAATCAATCTTGGCAGGAATTTAGCGAGCTGAGATTTAGGATTTGGGCTCTAGCCTTAAGTGTCGTCTCTCGCTCACTCAGAAAAATAGAAACATACAAGGTCGGGGTTGCTCTCCCGCAGAAATTCTTGATTTTATGGATTATTTTGATCGGCTATATTTAGCAGTCCCAATTTTTAATAAGGTGATCACTGAAAAATTTGATGAGCACAAACACACGTCTACCGTCCAGTCCCAATTTCCTTTAGATTTATGCGATAAAAAAGGGGAGAAAGTCGGGAAAAGCCAATGCACGCGGAAAACAATGATGAATGCTTAGTTATAAGACTTATAGTGCCTCCTCCCAATCTTCATGTGGGATACTAGACATAATTTAAAAATTATTCTATATGCGTGCAAGCCGATAAAAACCGCACCTAAACAGAAAGTTCTATTAGCAAGAAGAATTGAGTTAAATTTGGCTAAGTTGAACGATCTATGTGCGTTTTGATTAAAGTGCAGTGTGACTTAAGATCCTACGAGCACGATCAAAAAATAAAAATGCTCTAAGAGTCGTATGTGCAGATCTATCCTAGTCGCCACTCAAGTCGGGCCCCACCCTCACCGGAGAGTGAAAGAGGCCACGACACACCACAGAAAAGTTCAAGGTCTTTTTTACACACGCGAGAGTCCAAACGGACACCGCTGTAAATGAGCAAGTAAATAAAATTGCAGAAATTGAAAACCTAGACTCTACTCTCTCTCTCATGACTCGACTCGATCTTAAATTAATTTACGGCTTTCTCGGATGTCGGTGAAGATGTATCGGTTTCTTGAGAACCACTCCACGTACGCCGGGTACCTCGCAAGAAAAATAAGAGAGAAAATGTAAGAGAGTGACTCAAAAAATAATAAAATAAGGAAATAAATGTTAGAAATAAAATGGTATTCACAATTAAAAATTCGGGGGTCAGACTACCCGAATGCGGAAAACCGAGCGAAAAATTTTCAAAACACAGAACTAAGCCGTTTGCCTCCCCGTCAACGGCGCCATCTAACGAGTCCGATAAAGCAGCGTTAAGAAGTTGTTTTTAATCTTTGTTCGTGGAAATAATTATGTGTCGTTCGTTGTAGGCGGCAATCGGAATCAGTCAAGAAATAACCACAAATAATAATCAATGTCAAACAAGTGGTTTTATGTTTATTTTACTTGGGCAAGTCCCAAGGTCGATCACAAGGAGGCAAATGAACAACCTAGAGTTGTGTCTATCCAATTTCGAGTTCGGTTATCGAGGCGGTCTTTTTTTTGGAATTTTTAATGCAAATGAGGGATGCAAGATGCAATTTTAGGCCTATTTTAGGGACTAAAATGTGGATTTCTATTAAACAATGTCCGAAAAATATGTAAATTGGCCACAATGTAGATTATGATAAAGTGGATGCACTGTATTTTTTGGAATTTTCAGATGCAAAACGAATTTTTTATGAATTTTTAAATGCAAACAAATTAATTTTCAATATTTAATTTTATTAAATATTAAACCTACTTATTTTCAAGAGATAAAATTACCTAAGATCTATCACTATGTGATGGATCTCATAAAAATCCGAAATCTCGAAAATGTGGGGTCTAATACCTATTAAAAATTAAACAATGAAATATGCAAAATGATTTTTACAGAGCAAGTTATGCATGTAAATGCAAAGATTTTTGGGCACAATGTCAAGCAAAATAATCTCTACGATATGTGATTTTTCCGAGATTTATAGAGCAACAGTTAATCAAGTAGAAATTTCAGAGTATCAAATGGGAAAAATATATCAATTTTCACAAAATAATTATTTATTAATTAACCGTTGATCACATGAATGTCCACAAAATGTCAAAATATAGAGAATTATATGAGGAGTGCTATTTTTAAATAAATAGAATAATGTAGAAAAGAGGTTCGAAATAAAGGTAGAACACAGGGGTATGATCGCAAATATAATAAATAAAACAAATAATGAAATATGCAGTGGGGGGGCTAAGTGCAATTACCTATACCCTTGGGGGTATTATGCAAATTTTTCAGGGAAGCACATGCTCTCTGGTCTTGGACTGGAATGTAATACGGAGAAGCTTCTGGGGCGCACTAGCAAATTTCCCACGGTCACGTGCCAGGCACGTGACCTGGGGTGGCGTACAGGAGACGATCCCCACGCATGCGCCTCGCGCGTGCTGGGGCCTCGGGCGTCACGCCCAGTGCTGGTGGTGGCGGGTCGGCCGAAGCAGGGGGGGGGGCGGAGCTTTGGTGCGGCCCCCGGCATTGGTGATGAAGGTCGGAGCCCGGCGGAAGGCGGAGGCGAGCCGGGCGGAGGAACGCTGGAGTCGATGGGGAACTCCTGGACGGTGGCGATGAAGCGTTGGCCCGCGGAGCAGCTCAGGCGGTGTTGAAGATAGGGCTCCTGGCGGAGGCGATGCTGGTCGGGGAAGAAGATGGAGACCGACGTTGGTTGAAGAAGCTGTTGGAGATGGCCGGTGAAGCGCGGAGACGGTGGAGACGATGATCGTAAGGCGAAGGAGGGCGTTGTGCGGTTGTCGACGATGATAGTGCACGGCGGAGGCATGAAGGTGATGATGATGATGATGAAGTCGTCGGTGGTCGGCTCGACGAAGATCAGAGCAGGGCAGCAAGGGCCGCGAAGGTGGCGCTGCAACGAGGGGCGTGGCCCTCGGATCTCGCCGGCGAGGGCCACGCGAAGCTGTCACCTCCGGTGGCCAGCAATTTGGTGGATGATTGGCGTCGATGAGGCGAGTCCCTTTAAATAGGAGAGGGTTACAGGGAATGCGGAGGTTGGTTGGCCGGTGCGGGAGGCAAAGATAAAGGAGAAGAGGTGACCGGCGAAATCGCGAGGAGTCGTTGGTGGAGAAATCGGGGAGACGAGCGGCGGCGGTTTGGCAAGGATTGCGGGGAGGAGGAAGGTGGATGGCCGTCCGATCGGCCGAGATCGGGCGGCCATTGAGGTGACATGTGGCCTGGGGGTAAAAGGAGATGGGGCACGTGCGGAGCACGTGCCTGGGATGGCACGTGCGACGCACGTGCTCCTTTTTATTTTTTCTTTATTATTTTTTTAATTAATATTTTCTAATTAATTTTTTAAAAAAAACGAAATGTGAAAGGGCTAAAACTCAATGACACGTGGCGGCCTCTGGGGCGGCCACGTGTCAGCTCCAGAAAAATCTGAAAATAAAAGATTTGTAAAATCAATAGAAAATAGCAAATAACCTCGGATTGAAAATGTTCCTTCACAAAAAATGCTTTTCTCGACGAGATCTACGACTTTCATGAAGACATCAAACCAAAATTGGTCAAATGTAAAAAGTGATTTTTTGGGGTATCCCATGTACATAGAATACCTTGATTTTTAGTTTTCTAATTGTTTTGTCATTTTTAAATAAGATAAAAACCCAGAAAAATATGGAAAAATCAAAGATAAATAAAAGACACCTTAATCTATTTTTTTGGATTTTTATTAATAAAGAAAGAAATGACATAAAATATAGGTCAGAAAACCGCTAAAATATACAATGTACAAAAGAGGCCCAAAACCCAAATTTCACATACGAGCTCCGATTCAGTTGAACTTGGTCTTGTTTTGAAGGTAATTGAATGTACATTAGTTCAAAAGTAAGTAGGATCAAATCGGACACTGGATGAGGAAGATATGTGGCTTTTAGTCCGTAAATCCTGAAACTAGGGTTTGGGTTTTTGGTCCACTTACCAGGGTTAGTGATTTTTTTGTATTTTTATTTTATTCTTGTGAGTGATATGTACACAATGGAAGTGGTTTTGGGTTATTCGCAATTAGCATGAAGGAGTTAAAAATCGGGGAAGTTAGTCTATTTATAGGTTAACTGTGGCTTGGATTTTTGGCTTTTATTTTGTGCAGAAATTATGGATAAAATGTCATTTTTATGAGAACATGCATGAATGCTAATTATGCAGAATAAATGCAAATATGCTGTTGATTTTTAGGGACTTAAGCTTAGTAAATGAGATTTAGAGTGATGAATTCGAGATTCATCAGTAAGCTAGTAACGAAATCCATGGAAATGCTTTCGCATTTTCATTCAGGTGTAAGGAGGGGTTGCAATAATCCCGATGGCTTTTGGTTTGACGCCTTTACCTGCTGGCAAGTGAAACATGAATTCACAAACTCAGCAACATCTTTCTTCATTCCCCGCCACCAAAATTATGAATGAAGATCCTTATGCATCTTTGTAATTCTTGGATGAATAGATAATCTTGAGCATTGCGCTTCTCGTAAGATGTCTTTCCTTAGTTAAGGTGTATTTGGTACACAAACTCTGTCATGGTTATACAATAACCCATCTTATATATGGAATCCCTCTTTCTCATTCTTCTCAAGTTGTTGTCTCAAGCCTTTAAGGAATGGATCATCCTCCTGTCCTTTCTTTATTATATCCCAGATCTTTGGTTTGTATTGTTGGGAATAGTTATAGTATCAGCACTACTATCAAATGGTTTCCATTCACTTAACGTTGATAGTAAACCCCAGAAGAGGATAGCACTCACCAACCCAAGTGAATAAGTTCTTCTGCTAAGGGCATCTGCTACGACGTTCCCCTTACCAGGGTGGTAGGAGATAGTGCAATCATAGTCTTTCAACAACTCTAGCCACCGTCTCTGTCTCATATTGAGTTCTTTCTGATCAAATAGATATTTCAAGCTTTTATTATCAATGAAGATTTCAAAAGTAATACCATAGAGGTAATGTCTCCAAATTTTTAAAGCAAAAACTACAACAGCTAATTCAAGGTCATGTGTTGGGTAGTTCCTTTCATGTGTCCTGAGTTGTCATGATACATACACAACTACCTTACCATGTTGCATAAGAACTACCCCAAGTCCTTCTTTAGATGCATCAGTGTATACTGTAAACCCTTCACTCCCAGAGGGTAGAGTAAGGATTGGTGCAGATGTTAGGCATTTTTTCAGTGTCTGAAAACTAGTTTCACATGTATCAGACCATAAGAATGGAACCTCCTTCTGAGTTAGTTTCACATCATCAATAAATAATACTACAAAGTGTTCTAAGAACTACTTGAATACTCTATTCATGGGATGCATGAAGGCTACTGGGGCATTTGTCAGTCCAAAAGGCATAACTAAGAATTCATAATGTCCATATCTAGTTCGAAAAGCTGTCTTGGGAATATCTATATCTTTAATTTTTATCTGATGGTATCCAGATCTTAAATCAATATTGGAATACACAGTTGAACCCTGTAACTGACCAAAGATATCATCTATTCTTGGCAGTGGATACTTATTCTTTATTGTCCTCTTGTTTAGTTGTCTATAGTCAATGCACAACTGCATCAACCCATCTTTTTTCCTGACAAATAAGACAGGTGCTCCACATAGTGAAGTACTAAGACGGATGAATTCTTTATCTAATAGTTCTCGCAACTGTGCCTTTAACTCTCGTAACTCAGCTCGTGCCATCCTATATGGAGGGATAGAGATAGGTTGAATATCATGTATAAGAGAGATTTCAAATTCAATCTCTCGCTCAGGTGGTAATCCAGTTAGTTCATCTAGAAATACATCAGGAAACTCATACACTATAGGCACATTTTCTATCATTCTTTCTGACCCTGATGTAGTGGTTACATAAGCTAAATAGCCTTGGCACCCTTTCTCTAACAATTGTTGTGCATTCAAAGTAGAGATATATTCGAAATTATCATTGGATGTCTTTCCAATGAACTGGAACTCTATTGAGTGAGGAAGGTGAAATGTTACTGTTTTTTGAAAACAGTCAAGACATGCATGATGACTTTCTAGCCAATCCATTCCTAGGATAAGATCAAAGTCCTCCATTTCTATCAATAGTAGTGAAACAGGTAACCGATGTCCCGCTATCAGTACTATACAATTATCCAGGATTTCTCGGATTACGAATACTTGTCCTCCTGGTCCCTTGATCAGATAGGACTGTTGTACTTCTACTGGTATCTTACCCAAAGTGGGTACTAACCGTCGAGCAATAAATGAATGTAAAGCACTAGAATCAAATAAAGCATGTACTCAAAAGCCATGAATAGTAACGGTACCTCATATGACCGTGCCTGAATTGTTGGATTGTTCTCCAGTGATTGCATTGAGCTGGCCATTAGGAATAGGCTGGCTAGAACCCGTAACACTTTGTGGTGGTTGCTGTGTAGGAGGCGCTCCTTGTGAGCCACGATCTCTACCTTGTCTTCCTCCGCGTGTTGCTCCATTGTTTGGAGTGGATGTTATACTGTTAATTGGGGTTGGTTTAAACCCTGAACCTCTCAACTACGGACAGTCCTTCCAAATGTGACCTTCTTGATGACAGTGATAACATGCACGTGTTCCTGTCTGAGCTGAAGACCTAAATACATAGGTACTAGTTTCTGGTGCAGAGTTATGGGGATATAATCGAGTTCTAGAGAAACCCCTTCTTCCTGATAATTCTTGAACCAAGGTCTGTGGCGAGCTTATACCAGAATCGGGTGGATGATAGCGACGATCTCTACGGTTATAATATACCTTGCGTTTGGATGGTCCACCATTAAAGTGGAAACTTCTTCTTGGGTGGTTTTCACCCCTCTCCATATCAATACGAGAGGTGATGTCCATTGCTTCATCTATGGTTTTAGCTCTAAAACCAGCAAGCTTTTCTTACAGATCTTCCTGAAGATCGCTAGTGCATTGTAGATTCTTATCCAAGACTTGTATCATTTGATGATGCCATGTAAATCGCTTGAAACATGCGAAGTGTATGGCTAACCCAATAACGAAAGTTTCGTAAGGGGACTTGAGCAGGATACTATGAGACAAAAGATCTTCTTTCTAAAGAGATTCGATTCAGAAATTTTCTGTGTCAAGGGTCCAATATTGAAATCATTTCAGAGGTTTTCCCTTACTTTGTCCGTGTCATCAAACAATTCGAAATACCTCGACTTTTTTAGAATAGGTCCGAGTCAAATAGCAATGATTCGAAGTACTTTTTTACACTATTTCGGAAACCCAAGGACTCGATCGTATGGATATGTAAACAAATTTTGTAAGACACTCTTGTGGTGATGCTTCTAGAGCTGGTGAGTAATGTAGTAGCTCAGTAAAGTGGATATGATAATCTCGTACGGTCTTAGAACCCTGATTCAGAGAAGACAACTCTCTCCTCTTTAATTCTTCCCAATGAGAGGGACAAAAGTGAGCTCAGAACCTCTCTTCAAAGATATCCCATGGAACAGAATCTGTTAATTTCTTGAAAATTGCTCTCCACCATCGTCTTGCGTAATCTGCTAGGGAGTAATCAGCAAAGTGCACCCCGGTGTCAACTGGTGCAAGGATTATCCCTAATGTCCTAGTAACATCATCGAGCCATAATTCAGCCTCGGCAGGTGTCTCTACACCTTTGAATCGAGGAATTTTTCCCTTTCGGTAATTATCTAGTAATGTTTGGTGTCTAACAAGGGCATCTCCATTGCTCCTTCAGCGGGGGTAGGAGCAGACTCAGTTGAATGATGGTAACTAGATTCTTCCTCAGAAAGATGGACAGAACCTTCAATCCTAGCATCCGCAGGCTAAAATGCCTCAGGTCTCTGAGCTTGGGCATTAAGCCTCTCTTCCAATGCTTGCTGCCTCTGCCTTGTGTCTTGGAGCATTGTCATTATAGCCGCTAATTGTCTAGACACGTCTTGGTTTACCATGATCATGTGATAAGTCAATGTCAAAGGTCAGATCTTATATGTCTTAGCATGATGTACATAAGGGACAATAACAATCAGTTATTAAGATCAAAGGATATTAATACAACCTTAGTTTTCTGAATACCGCTCATAGTTGTTAATTACTAAATAAATTACTAAAGTAACCAGGTTCTGATACCAATATGTAAGGACCCCCAATACCGGGCCGTCGGATCCTCCCATAATTGGATCTGGTTATTCAGTAATAATTTATTCAACAATCACAACTAACATTTAGAAACAGACTCCAAATAAAATTACTCGGAAGAAAGAATTTCAACACTTTACCATTCACAAAATAAAGTTCAGATGATACATTGTCCCACTATAACCCTTTACATGTACATCATCTTGAAAGGAAAATACACAAAAGATTACTAACTACCATACAAAGTAAAGCTACTGTGGTTGGCTGTATGACTACTAAAGTCCTTGCGTTGGCTCACCGACACATGTTGGGTTTTACATAAATCATAGGATAAAAATTAGCGAATGCTAAGTAACGAAGAAGAGAAAAGCAAACAAATTGTGTAATTTTGCAAAACTTGTTATCACTAAAGGTTTCATTCATTCTTGTAAATTTAAGTCCTATTCCTTTCTATTCCATGTCAAGGATTACTCCAGGGGATCTACCTCACCACTATAAGGACTCCGAAGCTGTGGACACTTCTGGATTGGAGATTGAGTTGATCATGGTAAGCTTATGCCTCCGCACGTTGCCTCGACCAATCCTCCAATACTACCTTGACAATTTTTCTTTTCTTCTATTAAACAGGGTCTCAAACCCTCGGCCTGTAAAACAAATGAGCACACCGTCCTCGAGGACTCGATTGCTTAAAACCTCAGGCTAACATTTAATCATATAACCTAGCGGCTTTAAATACATATTATCATGACCCAGCCGCTATTGAACCACCCGTGCCTCCACATGGCATGACCACATCTTCCGTCGTTCAACCCGAAGATATTGGCACCCAGTACCAAGCATTGCAAAACATTCATTTCGTGCACACTTAACATAACAGGGCAATCGTGTACCACCTAGGTATGGAAAGGCTAATACAGGTTCCTTCCGACAAACCTTCAAGTTGCATGCCCGACCTGTAGTTCTACTCCCAGTCATCCTTAACGTGAGACACGATCCTTTTCAGGATCGAACTCAAAACACATCAATTCCCATGATATAATTCTTTTGTTAAGTCTTCGATTTGCATAATCAGCAACATTTAGTGTAGACTCACATATATATTATTCATATGCATATATACTCGTATTTATGCCTCTTTTGACTCCCAAACCCTAACTTTTAGAACTACCGCATCAATTTGATGCTTAAACCTTATTTTAGTGGAAATAACAAAGCAACTCTTCTGACTTTTTCAAAAATAGGCAAAATTAGGGTTCTTCATACCAAAGAACATAAAATCAAGAATTTCAATAATCTCGTATGAAAACCCAATAGCAAAAGGAAGGATTTCGTTACCTAATCGATCTCTCTCTCGCATATGCAAGGCTTTATCGTGTTTCATTTTCAGAAAGGATGTTTTAAGGCTCATGAAAAGATCGAATTTCATTTTCGTATTAAAAACGCTAAGAACATGTCAAGAACGTGAAGAACGGATGATGAACGCAAAGAATGCGAAGAACACGAAGAACAACAAGAACATATTTTCTCTTGAAATTTTAGCAGAGCTTCCCCTTATACGGGGTGATATTTGTAGGAATATTTCGACAGAGTTTCCCCTTATATCGGGACATATTTCTCAGAAAATTTGGGAAGAGTCTCTCTTTATATCAAAACATATTTCTCGGAAAATTTCGGCAGAGTTTCCCCTTATATCGAGACACATTTCAAAAAAAATGAAAAGAGTTTCCTCTATAAAATCAATCGAGAGGAAAATAAGAACGAAACTGAAAGAATATACTCAAACAACAAGAGATGAAGAATCGGTAGACACCACACATCCTAGGTGAGTGAACGTGTGACGAATCACAGGATTCACTGACGTGCATAGCCGCCAGCACCTAAGTAGGGTATTACACAGATTTCTCCATCAAAATAACTATAAAAGCATATTTGAAAGAATAGAAACATAAATGATGAAGAATCGATAGACAACAAACATTTTAGATGAGTGAACGTTTGGCGAATCACAGGGTTTACTGACGTGCATAGCCGCCCGCACCTAAGTAGGGTGTTACACAGATTTCTCCTCGAACCACCGTAGGAAAACGAATCGGAAAGAAAGATGAATCAAGAACAAAACTTGGAAGAACAAGAGGATGAATTGAAAGCTTATCATACGAAGTAAACTAAGAGAGCATCATACCTTTCTCCTCCTCATTCTCCCAGCAGCGCTTCGCTAGCGCTCCTCCCTCGCCTCCCACTCCTCCTCCCGACCTCTCGACCCTAGCCCTTCGGGTGGGGTGGTAGTGGAAATCGTAGAGAATGAATGGGTGGGGGGTCTATTTATAGGCCCCAGAAAACCACTAACCATGGTTAGGAAATCATGGTTTATACCATAACCATGGTTTTGTGGCCCATGGTTTTGTCCAAAACTTATCCCAAACTTGGGGCTTAAGTAAGAACTTTCTAGAGGATTCTAGATTCGTTAATGACACTTAATTAACACTAATTGTGACTAACTTTCACTAATCGCGATTTAACATTCGCGGCTTACGCTTATCTTTTGCTAACTATTGATTAGTGTTTGCTAATGATCATTAGTGATTTTTAATCCGTCATTAGTTTCTTTAATCATGTTTAGTTAGTCTTAATGACAGACATTAAGGGTTAATGATGTCTTAACCCTACTTCTCTTTCTTCTAGAATTCATAACCAATCGAAATGAAGTCCGATTCACACGAAATAAATTCTGTTACAAATTCTTTGATGCACATTTCTTCTGGACTATTCAAATAGCGGTCGATGCGCTTTAGGTTAACGCTGGGAGAAGGAGTCTTATCGTTAACACGAGAAGAGGCCATGGGAAGCACAAGCAAGACAGACACGAGACGCTGGGGAGTCTACTAGGGGGTGAAAATGCTACTTCTGATGTCCGCAAGCAGGGAACAGCGGTATCAGCCTCAGTGGATTCCTCATAGGTCTCCCTCAAAGTCCACGGAAAGAAGAACTATACGAGAATGAGGGGTCCGGAAAGAGGTCAACAAGAAAATCAAATCAAGAATGCTGAGGGAGCGGGTTAACGAAGCCTGAGCTCCTTCTCCTGACCTCTTTTTCCCTCCCGAAATCCTGTCGATCCTCACTCAGATGGGAATCACATGTCTGTCGTATCGCTTTCCACGTCGGGTTAGTGAGAACTGAAGCCCATTTCTTTCCTCCAGTAAGCTGGCTTTAACCTTTCCCCGGAACTATAGAAAAGGGTTTCCTCTTGATGAGGCGGATCTTATTATATATAATCCGAGATATAACAAGAACAAGGCTTTACAGTAATGGCCGGAGGGTCGTGGGAAGCGTTGCGAAGGTCGGGCGGCGACGGTTATAGAGGATTGATGGAGCGGAAGGGGCGAACGGCTGGGGGGGAAGGGGAGGGGGGATCACGTACCG
Source organism: Ottelia alismoides (assembly GCA_037367405.1). Taxonomy (NCBI): domain Eukaryota; kingdom Viridiplantae; phylum Streptophyta; class Magnoliopsida; order Alismatales; family Hydrocharitaceae; genus Ottelia; species Ottelia alismoides. Next base: position 497,229 of record JAZKJV010002170.1, on the reverse strand, counting down.
TGCACGTGCATGCGGAGGAGAAGGCGGAACGTGCGTGGCATGTGCGCCTGGAGAGAGAAGTACAACAAATGGGGTGCCACGTGGCATGCCTAGGGGCTGCCACGTGGCACCCCAAAAAAAATCAAAATTTAAAGGTAAAGAAAAATAGAAAAGAAATAGAAGGAGACCTCAAATCGAAAAAATTCCTTCACGAAAGTTATTCGTCCCGACATTATCTACAACTTTCATCAAGGATTTGTGAGCAAAAGAGGTCATATGTGTGAAATGGTATTTTTGGTGATTTTCCATGTGTATAGAAAACTGGATTTTTGGGGTTTGTAATTTTTTTGGTGGTTATAGAGAGGATAAAAATCTAGAAAAATTACAATAAAATACAAGAAAATTAATTACCCATTAATCCAATTTTTTGGATTTTTAATAAATAATAAAGTAGGAAAATAAAATAGAAGTATGAAACACATAATTTTTGTACAGACTCATAGCGGACACTTGTACTCAGTCAGTTTCCTTGATTTCAGTATTAATATGGATTTGGATATTTATGTCACTTTCTTTAAACTTTCATCAAAGAACACAAATGAAGAAGAATTAAAATTAAAAGGTTTATTATGTACATAAAAACTGAGGTTAAAAATAGAAAAAAGTCAAAAGGCGCAAAAGAGGCCCAAAACCCAACTTTCACATATGAGCTCCGAATTTTACGAAATCGGTCTTTTTTGAAGGTATTTGAAAATGGAGTACTTTAAAAGTGAGTAGACAAAAATCGGACACTATATGTGGGAGATATGCTCATTTTAGTCTTTTAGATGTGAAATTAGACTTTGGGATTATTTGACACTTATATGAGTTACTAATTTTTTTGTATTTTTTATTTAATGAAGTTAGTAATATCTACACAATGGAGTGGTTTTGGGTCAATCAGAGTTAGGATGAATTATTTACAAATGTGAGAAGTTAGCAGCTTTTTGGGTTAATTTACACTTGTGCTTTATAATGCAATTATGCATGATGAAATCCAAATATTATTTACACATGGATGAATGCAAAGTTCTCAAAAGAAAAATATAATCAATTTAATCTAGAGGCAGGTAAGAATCCAGATAGAAATATAAATAATCTTGCAATGATTTAACTCCAAATTATTTCTAATTTTTTCTCAAGAAAAGTTTACAGTGAATATCCACATGTCAATAAATCTAATCAATCTCCTTAATTTAACCCCTACAAAAATTAAGTCCTCAGATATTAGTTCAACTCCATCATTTTCTTAATCAAATCTCTGCAAAATAAATCGTGAATATCTTAATAAGGCACAAAAATGTCAAACTCAGTCTGCATAAGAAAATAGAGACCCTCAAATGATAAGTATCAATAACAACCTCAGACATGTTCACAAGCTATGCTAAATGGTAGAACATGAAAATAGCTTCGAAATCACATATTGTATGCTAAAAATGGAGTTCATATGAGAAAGATATGCTAAAATGAAATTAAAAGGACTAAATTGTAAATAAAATAAAGTTTTTCTCTCAAAAAGGTCCATGGAGGGCTTATCTGTAATTTAAAAAAAACGAAGGGGCCATTATGCAATTTACCCCTAGCGGGGGCGTATTTGCAAATTCTGAAAATGCTTGGGGTATGGCTGCAATTTTCAACAAGCGAGCCAGGAGGTTTGGTTGGCGAGGCGGAGGCTCGGGGTCCAGAGCCTTTGGTTCGGCCCGAGGCTGAGGCTTGGGTGCCGAAGCTTGGGCTCGGGCGGAGGGTAACGTGGCTGAACAGAGGCTCTTGGATCGAGGCTACCGCCCGATCCAATGGCAGCTGGCTGGCAGAGCACGGTATCCCCAGCGATGGGAGCGCGACGGTGATCGATGCGCGGAGGCCGCTGACGTGTCAGGAGACGGACCGTCAGATCAAGGGTTGATCCTTGATCCTACAGTTGCTGAATGTCAAGGATGAGGGGCGGAGCAGCCTAGCGGTGGTGGCACCTAATGTGCGGTGGCGGTTGAAGCGGAGGGGCAGTCGAGACGCGGACGGGGAGGGGGGGTGGCTGGATTTTAGCTGGTTGACACACGACCAACGGAGAAGGCGGAGGCGCTCGGGGTACTTCTTGCAAGGGTCAGCAAGAAAACTTAAAAAAGGGGAGGGGTGGTTTGGCCCGCACTCGGAGATACACTGGGGAAGGTGAACGGAGCTCAGGCTTGTGCGAGGCCGGATGAGGATAAGGAAGGGGTTGTGGTGAAGATGGATGTACGAAGAACCAGGGATGTCAGAGGTGACTCGGGTTCTTGCCTCAATGGCCGACGATAGGACCACGAAGCTTGGACGCACGGAGCAACAGCAGGGGACGGGTCGACCGCTGAATCAGGCCGGGTAAGAGTGGCCGATGGCACTGGTACTGTAGGGAATGTGCGGATGATGGTAAAGGTGGGGGTCGCTGGGTTTTGTCGGGAGCTGGAGGGTGTAACGGCCAGAGGATTGTGTGGAGCGTTGCGGAGGTTGGGCGACGACAGTTATGAAGGATTGATGGAGCGGAAGGGGCGAATGGCTAGGGGGGTTAGGGGAGGGGGTGATCACATGCCACGTACGTACGCCCAGGAGGAGAATGCAGCACGTGCATGGCTCGTGCGCCTGGAGAGAGAAGTGCAGCAGGTGGGGGTGCCACGAGGCATGCCCATGGGATGCCACGTGGCACCCCAAAAAAATTTCAAATTTTAAAGGTAAAGAAAAATAGAAAAGAAATAGAAGGAGACCTCGGATTGAAAAAATTCCATCACGAAAGTTGTTCTTCTTGACGAGATCTACAACTTTCATGAAGGACCTGTGAGCAAAAGAGGTCATCTGTTTAAAAGGGTATTTTTGGTGGTTTTCCATGTGTATAGAAAACCAGATTTTTGGGCGTTTGTATTTTTTTTGGTTTTTTTAGAGAGAACAAAAAATTAGAAAAATTAAGATAAAATACAAGAAAACTATTTACACATTAATCCAATTTTTTTGGATTTTAGTAAATAATAAAGTAAGAAAATAAAATAGAAGTATGGAACACATAATTTTTGTACAGACTCACAACGAAAACATGTACACAATCAGTTTCCTTGATTTTAGTTTTAATATGGATTTGGATTTTTATGTCGCTTAGTAAAACTTTCATCAAAGAACACAAATGAAGAGGAATTAAAATTAAAAGGGATAATTATGAACATAAAAACTGAGGTTAAAAATAGCAAAAAATCAAAAGGCGCAAAAGTGGCCCAAAACTCAATTTCACATATGAGCTCCGAATTTTACGAAATTGGTCTCTTTCGTAGGTATTTGAAAATGGAGTACTTTAAAAGTGAGTAGACCAAAATCAGACACTTTATGTGGGAGATATGCTAATTTTAGTATGTCAGATGTGAAATTGTACTTTGGGATTATTTGAGACTTATTTGAGTTTGTTGTTTTTTTGTATTTTTTATTTAATGAAGTTAGTAATATCTACACAATGGAGGTGGTTTTGGGTCAATCGGTGTTTGGACGAATTATTTACAAATGTGAGAAGTCAGTGGCTTTTTGGGTTAATTTACACTTGGGCTTTTTAATACAATTATGCATGATGAAATGTGAATATTATTTACACTTATATGAATTCAGAGTTCTCAAAAGAAAAATATAATCAACTTAATCCAGAGGCAGATAAGAATCCAGATAGAAATATAAATAATCCTGCAATGATTTTATCTCCAAAATATTTCTAATTTTATTCTCAAGAAAAGTTTCAGTCAATATCCACAAGTCAATAAATCTAATCAATCTCCTTGATTTACCCCTTCAAAAATTAAGTCCTCAAATATTAGTTCAACTCCATCATTTTCTTAATCAAATCTCTGCAAAATAAATCGTGAATATCTTAATAAGACACAAACATGTCAAACTCAACCTGCATAAGTTAGAGACCCTCAAATGATAAGTATCACTAACAACCTCAGATCTGTTCATACGCTATGCTAAATGGTAGAGCATGAAAATAGCTTCAAACTGACATATTGTATGCTAAAAATAGAGTTCGTATGAGAAAGATTTGCTAAAATGAAATTGAAGGGACTAAGCTGTAAATAAAATAAAGTTTTTCTCTCAAAAAGGTACCTGGAGAGTCTTATCTGTAATTTATAAAAGTCGGAGGGGACTTTATGCAATTACACATAGCGGTGTGTGTTTACATATTCTAAAAAATGTTAGGGGTATGGCTGCAATTTTCCCCATGCGCAGGTGCGTAGCACGTGCGCTAGGAGGCTTGGTTGGCAAGGCGAAGGCTCGGGGGTCATGGTCCTGTGGTTCGGCCCAGGGTTGAGGCTCGAGCGCCGAAGCATAGGCTCAGGCGGAGGGTAACGTTGTTGAACAGGGGCTCTTGGATCGAGGGCTACCACCCGATCCAACGGCGGCTCGCTGGCGGAGCACGGAGGGTGGCACCCCGACGACAGGAGCGAGGCGGCGATAGAGGCATGAGAGCCACTGACTTGTCAGGAGACGGACCATCGGATCAAGGGCTGATCCTTGATCCTACGGTTGCTGAACATCGAGGATGAAGGGCGGAGCAGTCTAGCGGTGGCGGCGCCTGACGTGCGGTGGTGGTTGAAGCGGAGTGGCGGTCGAGGCACAACGGGGGGGTCGGCTGGATTTTAGCAGTTCGACACACGACCGACGGAGAAGGCAGAGGCGCTTAGGGTACTTCCTGTAAGGGTCAACAAGGAAACCAAAAAAATGGGGAGGGGTGATTTGGCCCGCACTCGGCGACACATTGTTGAAGGTGAACGGAGCTCAGGATTGTGCGAGGCCGGATGAGGAGAAGGAGGGGGTTGTGGTGAAGATGGGTGTACGAAAAACCTGGGATGTCGGAGGCAACTCGGGTTCATGCCTCAATGGCCGGCCATAGGACCACGAAGCTCGGCCGCACGGAGCGACAGCAGGGGATGGTCCGATCGCTGGATCACGCCGGGTAAGAGCGGCCGTTGTCTCCGACATTGTAGGGAATGGGCGGATGATGGCGATGGTGGGGGTAGCTGGGTTTTGTAGGGAGCTTGAGAATGTAATAGCCGGAGGGTCGTGGGGAGCGTTCTGGAGGTCTGGCGACGGTGGTTATGGAGGATTGATGGAGCGGAATGGGTGAACGGCTGAGGGGAAAGTGGAGTGGGTGATCACGTGTCGCGTACGTGCGCGCGGGAGGAGAAGGTGGCACATGCGTGGCACGTGCGCCTGGAGAGAGAAGAGCAACAGTGGGGTGCCACGTGGCATGCCCATTGGCTGCCACATGGCATCCTAAAAAAAATTAAAATTTAAAGGTAAAGAAAAATAGAAAAGAAATAGAAGGACACCTCGGATCGAAAATTTCCTTCATGAAAGATTTTCGTCTCGACGAGATCTACAACTTTCATGAAGGACCTGTGAGCAAAAGAGGTCATCTGTGTGAAATGGTATTTTTGGTGGTTTTCATGTGTATAGAAAACCATATTTTTAGGGGTTTGTATTTTTTTGGTGGTTTTAGAGAGGATAAAAATCTAAAAAAATTACGATAAAATACAAGAAAATTAATTACCCATTAATCCATTTTTTTGGATTTTTAATAAATAATAAAGTAGGAAAATAAAATAGAACTATGAAACACACAATTTTTGTACAGACTCACAACAGACACTTGTACACATCAAATCCCTTGATTTCAGTTTTAATCTGGATTTGGATTTTTGTGTCGCTTAGTAAAACTTTCATCAAATAACATAAATGAAGAAGAATTAAAATTAAAACGGTTAATTATGTACATAAAAAAAGAGGTTAAAAATAGCAAAAAGTCAAAGGGCACAAAGGAGGCCCAAAACCCAACTTTCACATATGAGCTCCGAATTTTACGAAATTGGACACTTTTGAAGGTATTTGAAAATGGAGTACTTTAAAAGTGAGTAGACCAAAATCGGACACTTTGTGTGGGAGATATGTTTATTTTAGTCTATCATATGTGAAATTAGATTTTGAGATTATTTGGCACTTATTTGAGTTAGTAAGTTTTTTTGTATTTTTTTATTTAATGAAGTTAGTAATACCTACACAATGATGGTGGTTTTGGGTCAATCGGAGTTGGATGAATTACTTATAAATGTGAGAAGTCAACGGCTTTTTGGGTTAATTTACACTTAGTCTTTTAATTGTAATTATGCACGATGAAACACAAATATTATTTACACATTTATGAATCCAGAGTTCTTAAAAGAAAAATATAATCAATTTAATACTGAGGCAGGTAAGAATCCAGATAGAATATAAATAATCCTGCAATGATTTCATCTCCAAATTATTTCTAATTTTATTCTCAAGAAAAGTTTGCAGTCAATATCCACAAGTCAATAAATCTAATCAATCTCCTTGATTTAACCCATATAAAAATTAAGTCCTCATATATTAGTTCAACTCCATCATTTTCTTAATCAAATCTCTGCAAAATAAATCGTGACTATCTTAATAAGGCACAAATATGTCAAACTCAGCCTGCATAAGTCAATAGAGACCATCAAATGATAAGTATCAATAACAACCTCAAATCTGTTCACAAGCAATGCTAAATGGTAGAACATGAAAATAACTTGAAAATGACATATTGTATGCTAAAAATGGAGTTCGTATGAGAAAGATATGCTAAAATTAAATTGAAGGGACGAAATTGTAAAAAAAATAAGTTTTTTCTCTCAGAAAAGTCCATGGAGGGGCTTATCTGTAATTTATAAAAGTCGGAGGGGCCTTTATGCAATTTACCCGGCAGGGGTGTATTTGCAAATTCTGAAAATGTCAAGAGTATCGTTGTAATTTTCACCACGCGCATGTGTGTAGCACGTGCGCCAATAGGCTTGGTTGGAGACGCGGAGGCTCGAGGGTCCCGAGCCTGTGGTTCGGCCCGGGGCTGAGGCTCGGGCGCCGAAGCTTTGGGTCGGGCGGAGGGTAACGTGGTTGAACAGGGACTCTTGGATCGAGGGCTACCGCCCGATCCAATGGTGGCTGGTTGGCGGAGCGTGGAGGGCGGCACCCCCGGCGACAAGAGCGCAATGACGATCGAGGCGCGGGGGCCGCTGACGTGTTAGGAGACGGACCGTCAGATCTAGGGTTGATCCATGATCCTACGGTTGCTGAATGTCGAGGATGAGGGGCGGAGCAGCCTAACGGTGGTGGCGCCTGACGTGCGGTGGCAGTTGAAGCGGAGGGGCGGTCGAGGCATGACGACTGGCCTTTAGCCGGTCGACAAACGACCGTCAGATAAGGCCGAGGTGCTCGGGGTATTTCCTGCAATGGACAGCAAGAAAAACAAAAAAATGGGGAAGGGCGGTTTGGCCCACACTCGGCGATACACTAGGGAAGGTGAACGGAGCTCAGGCTTGTGCGAGAACGGATGAGGAGAAGGTGGGGGTTGTGGTGAAGATGGGTGTAGAAAGAACCTGGGACGTTAGAGGCAACTCGGGTTCTTGCCTAAATGGTCGGTGATCGGACCACGAAGCTCGGTCGCATGGAGCGGCAGCAGGGGACAAGCCGACCGCTGAATCAGACCGGGTAAGAGTGGCCGCTGTCACTGGCACTGTAGGGAATGGGAGGATGATGGTGAAGGTGGGGGTCGTTGGGTTTTGTAGGGAGCTGGAGGGTGTGATGGCTGGAGGATTGTGCGGAGCGTTGGGGAGGTCGGGCGATGGCAGTTATTGAGGATTGATGGAGCGGAAGGGGCAAATGGCTGGGGGGGAAGGGGAGGGGTGATCACGTGCCACACACGTGTGCCTAGGAGGAGAACATGGCACGTGCGTGGCACGTGCGCCTGGAGAAAGAAGTGCAGCAGGTGGGGTGCCACATGGCATGCCCATTGGCTGCCAGGTGGCACCTCAAAAAATTTTCAAAATTTAATAGTAAAGAAAAATAGAAAAGAAATAGAAGGAGACCTTGGATCAAAAAATTTCCTTCATGAATGTTGTTCATCTCGACGAGACTACAACATTCATGAAGGACCTGTGAGCAAAAGTGGTCATCTGCGTAAAATGGTATTTTTGGTGTTTTTCCATGTGTATAGAAAACCCAATTTTGGGGGGTTTGTAATTTTTTTGGTTGTTTTAGAGAGGATAAAAATGTAGAAAAAATACGATAAAATACAAGAAAATTAATTACACATTAATCCAATTCTTTTGGATTTTTAATAAATAATAAAGTAGGAAAATAAAATAGAACTATGAAACACACAATGTTTGCACAGACTCACAACAGACACTTGTACTCAGTCAGTTTCCTTGATTTCCATTTAAATCTAGATTTGGATTTTTGTGTCTCTTAGGAAAACTTTCACCAAAGAACACAAATGAAGAATAATTAAAATTAAAAGGGTTAATTATGCAATAAAAACTGAGGTTAAAAATAACAAAAAGTCAAAAGGCACAAAAGTGGCCCAAAACCCAACTTTCACAAATGAGCTATGTGGGAGATATGCTCATTTTAGTCCGTCAGATCTGAAATTAGACTTTGGGACTATTTGACACTTATTTGAATTAGTATTTTTTGTATTTTTTATTGAATGAAGTTAGTAATATCTACACAATGGAGGTGGTTTTGGGTCAATCAGAGTTAGGATAAATTATTTGCAAATGGGAGAAGTTAGTAGCTTTTTGGGTTAATTTACACTTGGTCTTTTTAATGCAATTATGCATGATGAAATGCAAATATTATTTACATATGTATGACTCCAGAGTTCTCAAAAGAAAAATATAATCAATTTAATCAAAAGGCAGGTAAGAATCCAGATAGAAATATAAAGAATCCTCCAATGATTTTATCTCCAAAATATTTCTAATTTTATTCTCAAGAAAAGTTTGCAGTCAATATCCACGTCAATAAATCTAATCAATCTCTTTGACTTAACCCCTACAAAAAATCATTCCTCAAACATTAGTTCAACTCCATCATTTCCTTAATCAAATCTCTGCAAAATAAATCGTGAATATCTCAATAAGGCAGAAACATGTCAAACTCAACCTGCATAAGTCAACAGAGACCCTCAAATGATAAGTATTAATAACAACCTCAGATATGTTTACAAGCTATGCTTAATGGTAGAGCTCGAAAATAGCTTCAAATTGACATATTGTAATGCTAAAAATGGAGTTCGTATAAGAAAGATATGCTAAAATGAAATTGAAGGGACTAAATTGTAAATAAAATAAATTTTTTCTCTCAATAAGGTCCCTGGAGGGGTTTATCTGTAATTTTTAAAAGTCAGAGGGGCCTTTATGCAATTTACCCCAATCGTGGTGTATTTGCAAATTCTAAAAATGCTAGGCGTATGGCTGCAATTTTCCCCATGCGCATGTGCGTAGCACTTGCACGAGGAGGCTTGGTTGGCGAGGCGGATGCTCGGGGGTCCTGAGCCTGTGGTTTGGCCCGGGGCTGAGGCTCAGGTGTCGAAGCTTAGGCTCGTGCGGAGGGTAACGTGGCCAAACAGGGGCTCTTGGATCGAGGTCTACCGCTCGATCTAACAACAGTTGGATGACGGAGCACGGAGGGCGGCACCCCCAGCGACGGGAGCGAGGCGACGATCGAGGTGCAGGGGCCGCTGACGTGTTAAGATACGGACCCGTCGGATCAGGGGCTAATTCTTGATCCTACTGTTGTTGAATGTCGAGGATGAGGGGCGGAGCATCCTAGAAGTTGTGGTGCCTAACGTGCAGTGGCGGTTGAAGCGGAGGACCAATCGAGGCGCGATGGGGGCGGGGGGGGGGGTCGGTTGGACTTTAGCTGGTACACACATGACCAACGGAGAAGGCGGAGGCGCTCGGGGTACTTCCTGCAAGGGTCAGCAAGAAAACCAAAAAAATGGGGACGGGCGGTTCGGCCTGCACTAGGCGACACACTAGGAAAGGTGAACGAAGCTCAGGCCTGTGCGAGGTCGGAGGGGGAGAAGGAGGGGGTTGTGGTGAAGATGGGTGTACGAAGAACCTGGGATGTCGAAGGCAACTCTGGTCCTTGACTCAGTGGTCGGCTATAGGACCACGAAACTCGGCCGTACAGAGTGGCCGTAAGAGTGGTTGTTGTCACCGGCACTGTAGGGAATGGGCGGATGATGATGAAGGTGGGGGTCGCTGGGTTTTGTAGGGAGCTGGAGGGTGTAACGGTCGTAGGATCGTGGGGAGCGTTCCAGAGGTCAGGCAACGGCGGTTATGGAGGATTGATGGAGCGGAAGGGACGAATGGCTGGGGGGAAGGGGAGGGGGTGATCACGTGCCACGCACATGCGTGCGAGAGAACACGACATGTGCGTGGCACATGCGCCTGGAGAGAGAAGTGCAACAGGAGGGGGTGCCACGTGGCATGCCCTTGGGCTGCTACGTGGCACCCCAAAAAAATTTCAAAATTTAAAGGTAAAGAAAAATAGAAATGAATTAGAAGTAGACCTCGGATTGAAAAAATTCCTTCACGGTTGTTTGTCTCGACGAGATCTATAACTTTCATGAAGGACCATTGCGCAAAAGAAGTCATCTATGCGAAATTGTATTTTGGTGGTTTTCCATGTGTATAGAAAACCAGATTTTTGGTGGTTTCTAATTTTTTTTGTTGGTTTTAAAGAGGATAAAAAACTAGAAAAAGAAGATAAAATACAAGAAAATTAATTACAAATTATTCTATTTTTTGGATTTTTAATAAATAATAAAGTTGGAAAATAAAATAGAACTATGAAACATACAATTTTTGCACAGACTCACAACGGACACTTGTACTCAGTCAGTTTCCTTGATTTCAGTTTTAATCTGGATTTGGATTTTTGTGTCGCTTAGTAAAACTTTCATCAAAGAACACAAATGAAGAAGAATTAAAATTAAAAGGGTTAATTATGCACATAAAAACTGAGGTTAAAAATAACAAAAAGTCAAAAGGCACAAAAGAGGCCCAAAACCCAACTTTCCCAAATGAGCTCCAAATTTTACGAAATTGGTCTCTTTTAAAGGTATTTGAAAATAGAGTACTTTAAAAGTGAGTAGACAAAAATCACACACTTTAGTCCGTCAGATGTTAAATTAGACTTTGGGATTATTTGACGCTTATTTGAGTTAGTAATTTTTTTGTATTTTTTATCTAATGAAGTTAGTAATATCTACACAATGGACGTGGTTTTGGGTCAATCGAGTTAGGATGAATTATTTGCAAATGTGAGAAGTTAGCGGCTTTTTGGGTTAATTTACGCTTGGTCTTTTTAATGCAATTATGCATGATGAAATGGAAATATTATTTACACATGTATGAATCCAGAGTTCTCAAAAGAAAAATATAATCAATTTAATCCAAAGGGTGGTGAGAATCCAGATAGAAATATAAAGAATCCTGCAATGATTTTATCTCCAAAATATTTCTAATTTTATTCTCAAGAAAAGTTTGCAGTCAATATCCACAAGTCAATAAATCTAATCAATCTCCTTGATTTAACCCCTACAAAATATAATTCCTCAAATATTAGTTCAACTCCATCATTTTCTTAATCAAATCTCTGCAAAATAAATCGTGAATATCTTAATAAGGCACAAATTTGTCAAACTCAGAATGCATAAGTCAATAGATACCCTCAAATGATAAGTATCAATAACAACCTCTTATCTGTTCACAAGCTATGCTAAATGGTAGAGTATGAAAATTGCTTCAAATTGACATATTGTAATGCTAAAAATGGAGTTCGTATGAAAAAGATATGCTAAAATGAAATTAAAGGGACGAAACTGTAAATAAAATAAAGTTTTTCTCTCAAAAAGGTCCCTGAAGGGGTTTCTCAGTAATTTATAAAAGTCGGAGGGGCCTTTATGCAATTTACCCCTAGCGGGGGTGTATTTGCAAATTCTGAAAATGCCAGGCGTATGGATGCAATTTTCCCCAAGCGCATGTGCGCAACACGTGCACCAGGAGGCTTGGTTGGCGAGGCAGAGGCTCAAGGTTCTTGAGCGTGTGGTTTAGCCTGGGGCTGAGGCTCGGGCATCGAAGCTTAGGCTCGGGCGAAGGGTAACGTGGCCGAACATGGGCTCTTGGACCAAGGGCTACCACCCGATCCAACGACTGCTAGCTGGCGGAGCACGGATGGCGGCACCCTTAGCGACGGGAGCGAGGCGGCGATCGAGGCGCGGTGGCCGCTGTCGTGTCAGGAGACGGAACCGTCGGATCTGGGACTAATCCATGATCCTATTGTTGCTGAATGTCAAGGATGAGGGGTGGAGCAGCCTAGAGGTGGTGGTGCCTCACGTGCAGTAGCGGTTGAAGCGGAGGGCGGTCGAGGTGCGATGGGGGGTGTAGGCAGGACATTAATCGGTCGACACACGACCGACGGAGAAGGCAGAGGCACTCGAGTAACTTCCTGCAAGGGTCAACAAGAAAACCAAAAAAATGGGGAGGGGCGGTTTGGCCCACACTCGACGACACACTGGGGAAGGTGAATGGAGCTCAGGCATGTGCGAGGTCGGAGGAGGAGGAGGGGGGGTTGTGGTGAAGATGGGTGTACGAAGAACCTGGGATGTCGGAGGCAACTCATGTTCTTGACTCAATGGTCGGCGATAGGACCACAAAGCTCGGCTGCACAGAGTGGCAGCAGAGGTTGGGTCGACCGCTGAATCAGGCCAGGTAAGAGTGGCCGCTGTCACCGGCACTGTAGGGAATGGGCGGATAATGATGATGAAGGTGGGGGTGGCTGGGTTTTGTAGGGAGCTGGAGGGTGTAACGGCCGGAGCATAGTGGGGAGCGTTGCAGAGGTCGGGCGACGGTAGTTATGGAGGATTGATGGAGCGGAAGGGGTGAATGGCTGGGAGGAAAGGGGAGGGGGTGATCATGTGCCACACACGTGCGCGCGAGAGGAGAACGCGGCACGTGTGTGGCACGTGCGCCTGGAGAGAGAAGTGCAGCAAGTGGGGGTGCCACGTGGCATGACAATGGGTTGTCATGTGGCACCCCAAAAAAATTTCAAAATTAAAAGGTAAAGAAAAATAGAAAAGAAATAGAAGGAGACCTTGGATTGAAAAAATTCCTTGACGAAAGTTGTTCGTCTCGACAAGATCTACAACTTTCATGAAGGACCTTTGAGCGAAAGAGGTCATCTGTGTGAAATGGTATTTTTGGTGGTTTTCCATGTTTATAGAAAACATGAGTTTGGGGGTTTGTAATTTATTTGTGGTGTTAGAGAGGATAAAAATCTAACAAAATTACGATATAATACAAAAAATTAATTACACATTAATCCATTTTTTTGGATTTTTAATAAATAAAAAAGTAGGAAAATAAAATAGATGTTTGAAACACACAATTTTTGTACAGACTCACAACGTACACTTGTACTCAGTCAGTTTCCTTGATTTCAGTTTTAATCTGGATTTGGATTTTTTGTCGCTTAGTAAAACTTTCATCAAAGAACACAAATGAAGAATTAAAATTAAAAGGGTTAGTTATGTACATAAAAACTGAGGCTAAAGATAGCAAAAAATAAAAAGGTGCAAAAGAGGCCCAAAACCCAACTTTCACATATGACCTCCGAATTTTACGAAATTGGTCTCTTTTTGAAAATGGAGTACTTTAATAGTGAGTAGACCAAAATCGGACACTGTATGTAGGAGATATGCTCATTTTAGTCTGTTAGATGTGAAATTAGACTTTAGGATTATTTGACACTTATTCGAGTTAGTAATTTTTTTATATTTTTTATTTGATGAAGTTAGTAATATCTACACAATGGAGGTGGTTTTGGGTCAATCGGAGTTAGGAACAATTTTTTACAAATGCGAGAAGTTAGCGGGTTAATTTACACATGGGCTTTTTAATGCAATTATGCATGATGAAATGCAAATATTATTTACAAATGTATGAATCCAGAGTTCTCAAAAGAAAAACATAATCAATTTAATCCAAGGCAGGTAAGAATCCATTTAGAGATATAAATAATCCTACAATGATTTTATCTCCAAAATATTTCCAATTTTATTCTCAAGAAAAGTTTGCAGTTAATATCCACAAGTTAATAACTCTAATCAATCTCCTTGATTTAACCCTGCAAAAATTAAGTCCTCGGATATTAGTTCAACTCCATCATTTTCTTAATTAAATCAACCTAAAGTAAATCGTGAATATCTTAATAAGGCACAAATATGTCAAACTCAGCCTGCATAAGTCAACAGAGACCCTCAAATGATAAGTGTCAATAACAACCTCAGATCTGTTCTGAAGCTATGCCAAATGGTAGTGCTGAAATAGCTTCAAAATGACATATTGTATGCTAAAAATGGATTTCGTTTGAGAAAGATATGCTAAAATGAAATTGAAGGGATTAAACTATAAATAAAATAAAGTTTTTCTCTCAAAAAGGACCTTGGTGGGGCTTATCTGTAATTCATAAAAGTCGGAGGGGCCTTTGTGCAACTTACCCCTAGCAGGGGTGTATTTGCAAATTCTGAAAATGTTAGGGGTATGGTTGCAATTTACCCCAAACGTACGTGCATAGTCGTGCGCCAAGAGGCTTGGTTGGCGAGGCGGATGCTCGGGGGTCTTGAGCCTGTGGTTCGGCCCGAGGCTGAGGCTCGGGCAGTGGGTAACGTGGCTGAACAAGGGCTCTTAGATCAAGGTCTACCGCCCGATCCAATGACGGCTAGCTGGCGGAGTGCGGAGGGCGGCACCCCCGGAGACGGGAGCGAGGAGGTGATCGAGATGAGGGGACCGCTGACATGTCAGGAGACGGACTGTCGAATCAAGGGCTGATCCTTGATCCTATGGTTGCTGAATGTCGGGGATGAGGGGCGGAGGAGCCTAACGGTGGTGGTGCTAGACGTGCGGTGGCGGTTAATGTGGAGGGGCGATCGACGTGTGATGGGGGGGGGGGTTCGGCTAGACTTTAGTCGGTCGACACATGACCAACATAGAAGGCGGAGGCACTCGGGGTACCTCCAGCAAGGGTCAGCAAGAAACCAAAAAATGGGGAGGGCAGTTTGTCCCGCACTCGGCGACACACTGGGGAAGGTGAACGGAGCTCAGTCTTGTGTGAGGCTGGAGGAGGAGAAGGAGGGGTTGTGGTGAAGATGGGTGTACGAAGAATCTGGGATGTCGGAGGCAACTCGAGTTCTTGCCTCAATGGCCGACTATAGGACCATGAAGCTCGACCGCACAGAGCGATAGCAGGGGTTCGGCCGACCGCTGAATCAGGTCGGGTACGAGTGGCCACTGTCACCGGCACTGTAGGTAATGAGCAGATGATTGCGAAGTTGTGGGGTCGTTGGGTTTTGCAAGGAGCTGGAGGGTGTAACAGTCGGAGGGTCGTGAAGAGCGTTGCAGAGGTCGGACGACGACAGTTATGGATGATTGATGGTGCGGAAGGGGCGAAAGACTGCGGGGGAAGGGGAGGGGGTGATCACGTGCCACGCACATGCGCGCAGGAGGAGAAGTGACACGTGCGCCTGGAGAGAGAAGTGCAATAGGTGGGGGTGCTACGTGGCATGCCCATGGGCTGCCATGGCACCCAAAAAAATTCAAAATTTAAAGGTAAGGAAAAATAGAAAATAAATAGAAGGTGCCTCAGATCGAAAAAATTCCTTCATGAATGTTTTTCGTCTTGACGAGATCTACAACTTTCATGAAGGACATGTGAGCAAAAGAGGTCATCTGTGTGAAATGGTATTTTTGGTGGTTTTCCATATGCATAGAAAACCAGATTTTTAAGGGTTTGTAATGGCGGTTTTAGAGAGGATAAAAATCTAGAAAAATTACGATAAAATACAAGAAAATTAATTACACATTTATCTATTTTTGGGATTTTTAATAAATAGTAAAGTAGGAAAATAAAATAGAATTATGAAACACACAATTTTTGTACAGACTCACAACGGAAACTTATACTCAGTCAGTTTCCTTGATTTCGATTTTAATCTAGATTTGGATTTTTGTGTCTCTTAGTAAAACTTTCATCAAAGAACACAAATGAAGCATAATTAAAATTAAAAGTGTTAATTATGTACAAAAAACTGAGGTTAAAATAGCAAAAAGTCAAAAGGCGCAAAAGAGGCCCAAACCTAACTTTCACATATGAGCTCTGAACTTTATGAATGGTCTTGTTTTGAAGGTATTTGAAAATGGAGTACTTTAAAAGTGAGTAGACCGAAATTGGACACTGTATGTGGGAGATATGCTCATTTTAGTCTGTCAGATGTGAAATTAGACTTTGGGATTATTTGACAGTTATTTGAGTTGTAATTTTTTTGTATTTTTTTATTTAATGAAGTTAGTAATATCTACACAATGGAAGTAGTTTTGGGTCAATCGGAGTTAGTGTGAATTATTTACAAATGTGAGAAGTTAGCGACTTTTTGGGCTAATTTACACTTTGGCTATTTAATGCAATTATGCATGATGAAATGCAAATATTATTTGTGTGTATGAATGCCAATGATGTTCTATTAATGATTAAATGCATGTGAATGTTGGGGACAGAGCCTAAATGACCAATTTTAGCATGATGAATACGGGATTCATCATACCCCTATACTTAAACCATGCCCGTCCCCTGGCAAGAATGAATGACTTAGTTGAATGCATCCCTGACTGTGCATGTGAATTTTCAAGGATCGTTTCATAGAGGAACCTTAATTTGAGTGATCCTAAAATTATGACCTCAACCATGCTTTAATCAAAAGGAATCGAACTTCTTTAATTTTCACTCTCCGTTTGTACATATAATATAAGGATATGATTTTTAGTGTACTTCATTTATGAGAGTCTAGTTTAGACATCTTCCAATGTTCTAATCCAAGATACTCTCCTCTAGACCTAGACCTCAACAATAGGGAATAAGTTTATTCTTTCTTCAAGCAACTGTCTCATTAGTTTCACACTTGATAGTGTAGATGGATAGCCAGATGATGGATGGCATAGGATTGTGTTTGATTTTCTCTCCTTTTAATTGAAACAAGGTGCCTCTCGAGTGCCTTATTACTCAACACAAGTATATTTTATTTTGTTGATCAATGTGTCCGTCAAGAGAATTTGGAGTCGTATGCACTTGTTTTTCTGCGAGTACACTAGGGTGTGTCTTTTTTGAGTATCTAAGATACCTTCGACACCCAGCCTTGTATCGCTTATGATGCAGAGCCCTTTTTGTGGTGTCAGCCCGACTCCTTTGTCCTAATTAGCACTTGGTCCAAGTGGACACTTTGAAAATATTTGGGAGTGCTCGCCCATGGTGGAAGCTCATTTAGAATTTGACTTTGGATGATAGAGATTTTCTTTGACAATTCTTTTTCTTTTCTTTTGTTGTCTAGCTCCACTGCTTTTACCAAAGGTTGGCGCACACTGATCAACAACTTTCATTACGTTTCAACACATCCTGGCACTTAGGCAAATATCAAAAAGATAACATATGAACTTGTTCACATATTGGCAAGGTTTTTGCTGACACTCAGTTTTTCTGAAGCCTTCATTAACTTTATCCCATCCTCGAATATCATTAAATCAGGTCTAAACTCAAATCTCTAGTCTCAGTTCCTCAAGTGATAACTCAACGCATCTCATAAATCATGCAGTTTTGAAAGTGATTGTGCTGATCATATTTTTTTTGAAGGTAGAGATGAAGATTGCAATATATCGCTTAAATCATTCAAACTAGGGAAGTGTGGATTATTAAGTTCAAAAACCCTAATGACTAAGGCATGTTAACTCAGACTCTCAATATCTCAGAAATCAAGTGTCCTCAAAAATCTTCAAGCCTTGAGTGATAGCGAATGTGTCAGGAATATATCAACCAAGGAATGCATGAAATGTTTGATGAAATGCAAGACCATGAGTGATGATTTTTTATGCAAAAAGGTTTGTTTGTTTTTTAGAAAAAATAGGTAATATACATATAATATACACTACTTATACCCATCCTCGATGTTAGATAAAAATGATTAAAGTACGAGCTATGGATAAAGTAGATAGAATATATACAAACACACACCCCTATACTTAGCTTGTGTTATGTCCTCGTGGCACAAAGTGAAATGCAGACATAGCTCGTACAAATTATAGATGGGACAAAAATAGAAAGAGAAGTGATGTATACACAATGAAATCGGGTCCCTTAAACTAAGTATCGGGGGACCGAGAGAGAGTAGATGGATATACAGAAGAGTATTGGATCCAAAGAGGTGGTTTATCTAGGAAGATCAATTTTTTGTCAAAAGTTATGCCCTGAGTGAAGGAGATCTGTTCAACTTGTACTAATTGCTCCTTGGATTTGACAAAATGTTTAAGTATCTAACCGTTGACTATAGATGTTTGCGTGCTATATGCGGTCTCTGAGATCTCAACACTACCATTATTGTGTACCTCTGTTACAATGAAGGGTCTCGTCCATTTTGATTTCAATTTACCATGAAAAATTTTCAATTTTGCATTAAATAACCAGACTTTCTGCCCTGGGACAATGATCCTTGTTCAAATGTTCTTGTCATGCCATTTCTTTACTTTGTCCTTGTAAATGGTGTTGTTTTCATAAGCATGATTTCGGATTTCAGACAGTTCATTCAAATCCATCTCTCGGTTCTTCTTTCCATGGTGATCGTTTCAATTAATCTTTTCGATTGCCCATTCTGATTTATCCACGAGTTCTGCGGGCAAATGGCATGTTTTCCATATACCATTCGAAACTGAGAGGTTCCTAATGGGGTCTTATAAGCCGTCCGGTAAGCCCATAGAACTTGGTCCAGTAGTTGGGACCAGTTCTTCCTGTCAGGGTGTACGAGCTTTTGTAAAATTCCTTTAACCTCCATGTTTGACACCTCGGCCATGCCATTGGATTGTGGATGGTAAGGAGTAGCGGCACGATGCTGGATGTCGTATTCCTTAGTCAACTTCTTCACCTCCCGGTTGACAAAGTGGCTTACCCCATCAGATATTAAAACTTTTGGAATACCAAACCTCTAAATAATATTATCATTCAAAAACTTGCAAATAGTTTTGCTATCTGTTGCTCGAGTAGGATAGCCTCCACCCATCTAGATAAATAATCTACCGCGAGAAGAATATATTCAAATCCTTGACTATTAGGGAATGGGCCCATAAAGTGAATGCCTCATGCATCGAATACATCACACAGATAATCACTGTTTGCATAGGCATGGCATCTTTAGAACCAATGGTCCCTCCCATTCTCTAATAGACGGGGCACGACCTGGCAAAATTGGAAGCATCTTTAAACAAGGTCGGCTAGTAAAATCCACATTGCAATATCTTCTCAGCGGTCCTCTTCCTAGAGTGATGTCCTCCCGCCTCCAAGGTATGGCATAGATTGAGGATACTTTGGTATTCCTCTTGAGGAATACATCTTCTCCACATGTAATCCGGTCTTTCAAAGATAAGGAATGGATCCTCCCAATGGTAGTGTCTTGCCTCAGATATGAGTCGATCGATTTTATTCCTGGGCCAACCCTGAGGAACTTCCTAGGTGACAAGATAATTCATCGTGTATGCATACCATGGGAGTGAGTCAATAGTAGAAATTGACTCGTCTGGGAAGGTTTCACGGATGGATTCAGATTCTAGGATTCTGTTCTGTTCGATCCGTGATAAATGATCAGCCACGACATTCTTAACGCCAGGTTTGTCTTTAATCTCCAAATCAAATTCCTGAAGCAATGGTATCCATCTCAGTAGTCGTGCTATTGCATCCTTTTTGGCCATTAAGTATCAAATGGTTGAATGGTCTGTGTAAACTGTCACCTTCGATACTAGAAGTATAGATGGAATTTTTTCCAAGGCAAAAACCACAGTAAGCATTACCTTTTTGGTCATAGTGTAATTATTCTGAGCAAGGTCTAAAATTTGGCTTACGTTGTGAATAACATATGGGATTCCATCATTTCGTTGTCCTAATACAACCCCTACAGCAAAATCGGGTGCGCCTGTCATGAACTCGAAGGGAAGAGACCAGTCGGGGGCATGTAGGACGGGGGTCTAAATGATCCTCCTTTTGAGTAGTTCGAAGGCTTCAAGACACTTATGATCTACTAGGAACTCGGTGTCTTTCCCTAGGAGGTCAGTTAGCGGTCGGGCAATTTTTGAAAAATCCTTGATAAATCTCCTATAAAATCCGACATGCCCTAGAAAAGACCGTACTTGTTTCACATTTGTAGGTGGCTTGAGCTTTTTGATCACATCAACTTTGGCAGGGTCAACCTCCATTCCCTTCTTGGATATGACATGCCCCAATACAATCCCCTCTTTTACAATGAAATGGCTTTTTTCCCAAGAGAGCACCAGATTCACTTCTTTACACTTTTGGAGGACTCGATCTAGCTACACTAGACAATCATCGAATGAATCACCATGGACCGAGAAGTCATCCATGAAGACCTCCAGGAAATCCCCAACCATGTCGGCAAAAATCGCAATCATGCATTGGTAAAGTTGCCGGGGGCATTGCAAAGCCCAAAAGGCATTCGTTTTAATGCGTATTTGTCGAAAGGAATGTAAAAGTAGTCTTTTCCTGGTCCTCACCATGGCTACCATATTGTAGCCTGATTACCTGTCTAAGAAATAGAAGTATTCTCTCCTTGCTAATCTCTCCAGGATTTGATCAATAAAAGGCAGTGGAAAGTGATGCTTCTTCGTTGCGGCATTCAAGCACCTGTAATCCACACAGATACGCCACGTCGTGGGTACCCATGTCATGATATCTTCTCCCTCCTCATTGGTGATAATCTGAAGTCCCAAATTTTTCGGAACTACACGCAAAGGTGACACCCACTTGGAGTAGGAGATGGGATATATGAAACCAGTCTTACACCATTTTTCGATCTGAGTCTTAACCACTTCCCGTAAGTTTGGATTCAATCTACGTTGGCATTCACGGGAGGGTTTAGCATTATCCTCTAGGTAAATATGGTGTGAGCACAGGGCTGGGTTTATCCCTGGGAGATCAGACAACCTCTAGCCTATAGCCTTGCGGTTTTTCTCCAAAACATTAAGCAGGAGGATCTCCTGCTCTTCGGTCTGCTGTGAACTGATAATGATCGGTAACTGTCCCTTTTCTCCTGCAAGGAAGGCATACTTAAGCGTAGGGGGAAATGGTTTGAGTTCAGATAGGTCAATGATGTTGCTTGAATCTGGTCCTCTTAAGGATGGTTCTTGTTGTGATGTGGACGTTTGCAGTGTATCCATATCGGCCACTATCATGGTTGTTTCTGGGATCGGATTGCTAATGATGGAATGTGGTGTGGCAAACGCCGCGTCCGATCTATGTACCTTACTCAGGGAATGTCCACAAGGAGAGTGGACTGACAGGTCCAGAGGGGCATCTGAGTCTCGTAGAGTATTGGTAGATGCATGAATGAGCTGGCAGACTAAATCATCAACAATTTCCTTTCCAGATGAGGTTGATTCTATCATAGCGGTTGGGTTTTGTCTCTAGGGCCCAACTGTTTCTTCTATAAATTCAATCTCAATTTTTGATTTTTCTGACTTGGTGCTCGACTCAGTGTCAGGTCTTTGAAACCTAGTTTGTTGCATTTTAAGTTCATTTTTTCCAAACTTGATTCTCCCAGATGTGTAATCAAATATAGCTCCTGCGGTCCTAAGGAAGGGTCACCCTAGTATCATCTGGGAGTTTTTTCAATTTCTAGGGACATCCATGTCAAGTATTGTGAAATCTACTGGATAGTTTATCCCTATTTGGTGAAAAACATTTCAAATCTCTCCCCTAGGTCGCTTTGTTGATGTATCTGCGAATTGAAGTACATCTGCAGATTGCTTAAGAGGGCATAGACTTAGATGCTCAAATAGGGTTGTGGGCATGAGATTAATGGATGAACAATTGTCTAATAATGTTCTTGCAAACTTGATTTCTTTGATGTGGCTAGTGACAAAGTGAGCACCCATGTCTCTTTTCTTCTTAGGCAGCTCATTTTTTATAAGACGAGATGTGGCAACTGAGAGTATGTGTTTCTTTGTTCAGCTAGGAGTCTGTTTGTTGGCCCTTGTTGGTGTGCATCTCACCTTAAGGTACTTTTGAAAAGCCGAGTCTCTTTCTATCATCTCGTCTAGGGATACAGTGACCTTAATATTTTCCTTACAGATGCGGGCCATGTCGTCATTATTTTTTTGGTTTTTGATATTTTCTTATTTCCTACTGTAAGAGCACAGGGGAAAGGGATGGACTTGTTGTGATTAAAAACATCACTTTTATTGAATGAGAAATTGTTTACAGGACTTGGACAAAAAATAGGGAAATCGGTGGTAAGATGATGCAGATATCTTGGTGGTGTGTCCTCGTCAGACTCATACTCTGACTCTCCATTTTCTTCGGTGGTGTGGGTGGGACTTCCTCTTTCTCCTCCTGTCTTCCTTTGTGAATTTCCCCAGGGTTGTGTGAATTGGTGGACACTGGGTCTATTCATCGGGTTCCTTCACTCAATTAGGGATGGTTATGGTCCTTCTGCTCCTAAGAGAGATATGATAAGCGTTATTATTTGATGAGAGCTCATGTTTAGGTACGGAATAGTAATATATTAATACCTGATTATGTCCAAGGGTAATTGGGTTTGCCTGGACTTGAGCTAGAATCGCGGTCTGGGGTGCGGTCACCTCAACTCTCCATTGAGAGAGTCGATTTATGTCGACTCTCATGTCATGAAGCTCATCCAGCACTCGCTGGAGTTCTGTAGAGATAGAAGAAGAGGAGGACCCTTGGCCCTGCCTGGCCTGAGGTCGGTGATAATGGCCCTGTTGGCCTTGGCGTTGGTTCTGCTGTGGCTGAGGTTGCGGGTCCAGATAACTGGTGCGATATTGTTGTCGCTGTTGCGGTTGAGGCTGGTATGTGGATCGAGCTTGCGGTGGACAAGTCTTCGGAGTAGAGTTTTGGTCTGAGTGGTTGACCGGTTCTAGGTTATACCAAACTCCGCTTATCTCCATGATTTGTGGAGGTTTCTCGTAAACAGTTTGAGCAGAGGTTTCTTCAGTTTGATGGGACAAGACCTACTCTCCTCCCCAAGGGATTTGTTTCCCTTCCCCTTGACCTTGAATGTAGTGAATGTGGTGTATGTGTGCAGGGGGTGAAGTTAGGGCAGGTATCTTAGATATCCTGTCAGACAATTCCTCCATTTGCATAGGCAATTTAGCCAATTTCTCCATATCAGATGATTTACGGAGTTCGTCCACCTTTTTATAAATCTGCTCGACCATAGTTAGCTTATCAGCTATTATTCCCATATCAGCACTTTGATCCGTCGTCAGATTATTCACCATATTTTTGGAGCCGTCTATGTAAGCCTAGCTGGTGGTTTGTGCGTGGCTGGATTCAGCCAATCTTTGGAACACCTTGTAGGCGGTGTCCTCGTGATGTCCCATGTAGATTCCTCCACAAGATGCATTTACTAACCCTTGAGTTTCAGGGTTCAGCCTGCTAACAAGACTTTGGACCAGCATCATTTTACTTATCTTGTGCCCTGGGCAATTCCGGATTAAGTTTGTGAATCTTTCCCAGGTCTCATGGAATGGTTCGCTCGGTTGTTCGGTAAAGCTTGTGAGGTTGATCCTCATCTGATTAATTCTACTAATTGGGTAGAATTTCTTTTAAAACAGAGTCTTGAATGTGGCCCAATTAGTGACTACTTCCCCTATGTTTTTCAGCTAGTAATCTGCCTTATTAGTCAAGGTGAAGGGGACAACTCTCAACCTTATGCAGTCATGGATAACCCTAGGGTGGTAGAGGTTAGCACAGACTAACTCAAAATCACGGAGGAAAATATATGGTTCTTAATGATTATTTCCTACGAACATCGGCTATAGTACAAGGAAATGTTCTTTGTGTTCGAACACATCCTCAGGAGGTACCAGTCTCAACCAATTTATAGTCTTCATCAAGAACTGTGAGGTATGTATCTTCCATAGCAGCCTCGCCTTGTTGCATTACTGCCAACTACGTCCTAAGTAGTTCATTGTTTTGTTCGACAACGGTTATCCTAGTCAAGAGTGCCCGAATGGGGTCATTGTCGTTCTCATCGTCACCGGGATTCTTCATTGGAGGCATTGCGATTCACCTTCAGAAGAATAGAGTTCAGAATTAAGTGACGGATTTAAGTTATGATTTACTAAGGATAAAAGTTTCCTTAGTGGAGGAGTGAAATGAAGGGTTAGTCTGGGATTGACTAGACTCTGAAGAAGGAGGAATGCTAAAGTTGATGACCCTAATATGGAGAAGAGAGTTGTCACGAGAACGTATACATAAGTCAAACACAAGTTAAATTTTCAGACTCACCCACTCAACACTGATGAAGGCACGTCAGGTTCGGCCACTTATCTTTTCGATTTTAATTTAATGATAAAACAATCTTGAAAATTAAGCGGAGCTGTTAGATACCGAAATATTTCACAACGACTGTCACGAGTTCGTACAACTAGTTGCACCTACTTTCAGCTAGTATAGGTGTAAGTACGGACTATTTAAACGGCTACATGTGGTACTTGATGACGAAGCCTTTCGCGGTGTCCTCTAAACCACCCACTCTGCTAAGGGAAGTCGGGCCGTAAAATGGCTACCCGAGACCCTCACTGAAAAGTTGCTAATTGTTTTTAAAAACAGTAGTCTTTGTGAAATTTCTTAGTTTTGGCTCTATCCAAAATGTGCGTTCTAGTCCTTATAAATAATGAGTGGGTTTCTCTCAACCAATCACAAGTTAAATTTAATGTCAGTGTTATTTACACTCGCCTTGATTAGCAGCTCAAATTTTAATTTAAGGTTATCACTGAAGTCTAAATGAGCATAGAAATTCACGTCTAACGAGCATTCCCAATTCCTTTAATTCCTAAGTTGTAAAACTTGGGGAAGGAGAATCGAAAAAGCCAATACAAACGTAAATCAATGATGCATGCTTAAGAAGAAGACTTACAGTGAATCCACGCGTTCTTCATGCGGGATGCAAGACAAGAAATTTAAATTACACTAAATGATATGCATAGATGAAAAATGCCCTAAGGAGATAGTTCTATTAGCGGGAAGAAGTGATTTCAAAATTTGGCTAATATTGAACGATCTAAAGTGCGTATAGTTAGTGAAAGTGTGACCTAAGAATTACGAGCACAATTAATGATAGACAAGCAAGTGTATATGTGCCTAAGTCCTACGCCACCCATGTCCGGTCCCAACCACACAGAAGGGGTTGAAACAGACCCAACACACCACAGAAATGTTCAGCCTGAATTATTACAAGGGTTCAAAGAGAGGGATCCTGAGAATAATGCATAAATTAAACCTAGTCTAAACTCTCTCTCACAAAAATTAAAATTCAATCTTCCGTGCAAATCGATGATTAAATCCCAAAATTCTGCTCCTAGTAGTCTATAAAGAAAGAAATTGAGATTAGTATCCGAAGTAAGAGAGAAATGCAGAAAAAAATGCGGAAAAATAGCACAAAAATTAATTTCGCAAAAATTAATTACAAAAAAGATTAAAACCCTAAAATTTCTTCGTTCCCAGCAACGTTGCCATTTGATAATCGTCAAATTTTCCTCTTTAATGATAAGGAATTGTTGTAGTATAAGAGGCAAATTTGGTTCGTCAAAAACCACAATCTTTGAATGTTGTGGAATATTTTTTTACTTGGCTAGTCTACCAAGGTCGAACATAGGGAATGATGATTCTTAGTTGTGTGGTCTTGAATCAAATTAAATAATTAAATAATGTCGAATAATTTCTCTGTTAAGAAATTATACAATGCAATAATGAAGATGCTACACGAAGAAAGTAAGCAGAGGGAACTATTCAGTGTAGGATCTGTGATAAAAAACACTCCTCAAAGAAATTTAATACTTAATCCTCAAAAATTAATCACAGGTCAAATAAGAGTTCTCAAAAGAAAAATATAATCAATTTAATCCAATGGCAGGTAAGAATCCAGATAGAAATATAAATAATCCTGCAATGATTTTATCTCCAACATATTTCTAATTTTATTCTCAAGAAATGTCTATAGTCAATATCCAAGTCAATCAATTTAATCAATCTCCTTGATTTAACCCCTGCAAAAATTAAGTCCTTAGATATTAGTTCAACTCCATCATTTTCTTAATCAAATCTTTGCAAAATAAATCGTGAATATCTTAATAAGGCACAAATATGTCAAACTCAGCCTACATAAGTCAACAAAGACCCTCAAATGATAAGTATCAATAACAACCTTAGATCTCTTCACAAGCTATGCTAAATGGTAGAGCAAGAAAATAGCTTAAAAATGACATATTGTATGCTAAAAATGGAGTTCGTATGAGAAACATATGCTAAAATGAAATGTTTTTCTCTCAAATAGGTCCCTAGACAGGCTTATCTACAATTTATAAAAGTTGGAGGAACCTTTATGTAATTTACCCCTAGCAGGGGTGTATTTGCTAATTCTGAAAATGCCAGTGGCATGGCTGCAATTTTCCCCAAGCGCGCGTGCGTAGCTCATGCGCCAGGAGGCTTGGTTGACGAGGCAGAGGCTCGGGATCCTGGCCTCGGCTGGTGGAGCACGGAGGGCGGCACCCCCGACGATGAGAGTGAGGCGGAGATCGAGGTGCGGTAGTCGCTGACGTGTCAAGAGACGGACCATCAGATCAAGGTCTCATCCTTGATCCTACGGTTTCTGAATGTCGAGGATGAGGGGTGGAGCAGCCTAGCGGTGGTGGCGCTTGACGTGCGGTGGCAAATGAAGCGGAGGGGTGGTCGAGGCGCGACGGGGGGGGGGGAGGGTTGGGGGAGGGTGGGGGTGGGGTCGGCTGGACTTTAGCCGGTCGACACACGACTGGTGGAGAAGGCCGAGGCGCTCAGGGTACTTCTTGCAAGGGCCAGCAAGAAAACCAAAAAAAGGGGAGGGCGGTTTATCTCTCACCCGGAGACACACTGGGGAAGGTGAACGGAGATCAGGCCTATGCGAGGTCGAAGGAGGAGAAGGAGGGGGTTCTAGTGAAGATGGGTGTACGAAGAACCTGGGACGTCGGAGGCAACTCGGGTTCTTGCCTCAATGGCCGGCGATAGGACCACCAAGCTCGGTCGCACGGAGGGCAGCAGGGGTCGGGCCGACCGCAAGATCACGCCGGGTAGGAGTGGCCGCTGTCACCGACACTGTAGGGAATGCACAGATGATGGCATAGGAGGGGGTCGTTGGGTTTTGTTGGGAGCTGGAGGGTGTAACGGTCGGAGGGTCGTCTGGAGCGTTGCGGAGGTCGGGCGACGGCGGTTATGGCGGATTGATGGAGCGGAAGGGGCGAACGACTGGGGGGAAGGGGAGAGGGTGATCACGTGTCGCGCACGTGCGCGCGGGAGGAGAAGGAGGCACGTGCGTGGCACGTGCGCCTGGAGAGAGAAGTGCAACAGGTGGGGGTGCCACGTGCCATGCCCATGGGCTGCCACGTGGCACCCCAAAAAAATTCAAAATTTAGAGGTAAAGAAAAATAGAAAATAAATAGAAGCAGACCTCGGATCCAAAAAATTCCTTCATGAAAGTTGTTCGTCTCGACGATATCTACAACTTTCATGAAGGACCTGTGAGCAAAAGAGGTCATCTGTGTAAAATGATATTTTTAGTGGTTTTCCATGTGTATAGAAAACCAGATTTTAGAGGGTTTGTAATATTTTTGGTAGTTTTAGAGAGGATAAAAATCTATAAAATTACAATAAAATACAAGAAAATTAATTACACATTAATCTATTTTTTTTGGATTTTTAATAAATATTAAAGTAGGAAAATAAAATAGAAGTATGAAACACACAAACTTTTGTACAGACTCACAACGGATACTTGTACTCAGTCAGTTTCCTTGATCTCAGTTTCAATATGGATTTGGATTTTTGTGTCTCTCAGTAAAACTTTCATCAAAGAACACAAATGAAGAAGAACTAAAATTAAAAGGGTTAATTATGTACATAAAAACTGAGGTTAAAAATAGCAAAAAGTCAAAAGGTGCAAAGTATATGAGCTCTGAATTTTACGAAATTGATTTTTTTATGGTATTTGAAAATGGAGTACTTTAAAAGTATGTAGACCAAAATCGGACACTGTATGTGGGAGATATGCTCATTTTAGTCTGTCAGATGTGAAATTAGACTTTGGGATTATTTGACACTTATTTGAGTTAGTATTTTTTTAATTTAATGAAGTTAGTAATATCTACACAATGGAGGTGGTTTTGGGACAATCGGAATTAGGATGAATTATTTACAATTGTGAGAAGTTAGCGGCTTTTCGGGCTAATTTACACGAGCTTTTTAATGCAATTATGCATTATGAAATGCAAATATTATTTACACATGTATGAGTGCTAATGATGTTCTGTTAATGATTAAATGCATGTGAATGTTAGGGAACAGAGCCTAAATGACCAATTTTAGCATGATGAATACGGGATCATCAGTCTTCTCTCTCTCCTTGTCTTCTCCTTTGCTCTCTCTCCTATCATCTCAAAGTAGAAAATCAATCTCCTCTTTGCTTGGATGCATCGGCTTCATAGGAATCCATCCTAGCGTAGCAATCTCTCACAGAGAAGTCGACAAAGATATTGGTCAAAATAAATAAAAAATATTTAAATAAAGAGAAATAAGAGACATGAAATAAAATAGATAAGATGCACAAAAATCCAATCCGACGTCCCTCACCGACAACGACATCACATGATAGACAGATCAGAGAGGGTACCCTAACACATGGTCTTGGATGACCATTGGTGCATGATAAGTCGGGTGTGGTAATCATTGTGTTGATTGCTCTTTCTAGTACTCAAAAAATCATAAATCGGTTAAATCAAAAATCAACCCATAATGTATGAATTATCAAAGCAAATGTGTGAGTCAACATTTATTTTATTTTAAATCTACAAAATATGTGTATAGTGAATAAGTGTAGAGTGTCGAACTACAAAGAGCAAATACATTGATAGGAAAAGGATTACTATCTGGAAAAAAACAACTATTTTTGTACCTTTTCCGCTTCTTAATTTTTTGGTTTTTAATTATAGTTAATTTTATGTATTTTTAATGTTTACATTTGTATGTTTCAAATTTTATAATTTTTATTTTCTTTTTAAATTTCTAATTTTTTATTTCTATTTTTAGAATTTATAATTAGTATATGCATACTTGTGTATAATAATATATACAATATAAGCATTATAATATATATATATATATGTATGTATATAAATTCAATAAATACAGATAAGTAGAAACCTTTTTGTTTTTAACGTTTTTAAAATATATTTAAATAAATAAAATAATAAAAATAATTATAATACTATATATTTAATATTATTTGTTTATATACTGTAACTGTTTCATATTTATAAATATAAAAATATATGCACAAATTTTATCAAATAATTTTTTTGTCTTTTGTATTTTTCTCTATTTTTGCTATTTTTAGGTCATTTTTCTGAGTTTTAGATACTTTTAATGTGTGAAATACGCTAAAATAGGGAGTAAGTAAATAGGTCGAATTTTTTGATATCTAAATAATAGAAAATAAGTGCCAAATTTCTTAAAACTAATTTTAATATGTATTATATTATTTATATATATATAAGAAAAATAATTTATTTGGCTTTATATTTTTTGCAATTTTTTGTAGAGTTTGGAGGGTTTTTCTATTTTAAGGTTTTTTTATATTTTTTATGATTTTTGATCTGGAGTTATATAACATAGTAATTTTTTTTGGAAATTTTGGATATGGTTTTATATTTTTGTATTTTTGTATCTAAAAAGGGAATAAACAGATCCTAATTAATTTTAAATAAATGGAAAATGCAAGTAAATGCTAAGCATGAATAAGCACACCGTTGGATATTTACTTTTTTATGAATTTAAAAGCACATGAGCGATTTGAATGAAAACAAAAAGAATTACGAATATATTTGAAAATTATAAACTAGGGGCTATGTGCAAATATTCCAATGTTTTAGAATTGTATTACATTTTTTATATACTAAAACAAAATACACAAACTCAGGAGGGGTGCCTTGTAATTTACTGAACTATCGTAGGGGGTCCACATGAGTTGAGCTAACGTGGACCTGGATGTGATGCATAAAACTTAGAGCTCCACTTGCAATTTTCACACAAAATATTTATTTTAGTTTATTATTTGCAATGAACTTTTGATAAATACAAAAAGGCATAAGGGGCCTAAGTAAATTACCCACTTTCTACGCATGATCGGAGGGAGGAGGATGTTCTACTGGGTGTGATGAATAGTCAAGGGATGCTTCACGTCGCTTTAAGATAAATGGCCCAGATGAAATAAGGGTGAAGGCTCGATCAGACGATAGGGAGATGTTCTGTAAGAACGCTCAAGAAATGTTGCTTGGGTGTCCTCCGATTGAAGAAAGATCCTCCTCCTTACCTCCTCCGGTGATTTTGATCGGCTCTTTGGTTTCATGGAAGCCTTCTTCAGTTGCATGATAACTTAATAATGTTCGAGATCCATTGGAGGGACCTTGGAGCTTCAAGGTAGCTAGAGCTCTGACTTGGGATCGAATGCATCTTCTTGAAGCTTTTTTTGACCTACGTCTTGCACAAAAGGATAGAGGGGTGCGAACAAGTCACTGACAACCTTCTCCTGAAGCTGCAGATGCAAGGGGGTTGCAAGTCGGTGGAGCTTGTTGATATGCATAGACCAAACATAAAAATGGGATTAAAAATCCAAAATTAATTCTATTAAAAATAATAAAATATTTATTTTATTTTTAGTAAAAACCATTAAATTTTTGTTATTTTATGAAGTATTTAGAGTTTGTTTATTTTTTTCAATGCATTTTATTAGTTGTTAGTTTTTACATGTAAAGTTATAGATATAAATACATGTATTCATCCAAATTTATTTTTATTTTGTTTTTTATTCTTTTATAGAGATAATTTATATATTTGTAACTTATTTAAATACATATTTAAATTTTTTTTATATTTTACTATGTTTATTTATATACTTAAATAATTAAGAACATATACTATGTAAGTATTTACAATTTACCGATATATTAAATACCTTCACTTATTTATATGTATTTTAATGGATTTCTTCTAACTTTATTTTGTACATGTATTTATAATAATATTTACAAATATTAAAAAACTATAACAAACTTAAAAATGTAAAGAATAAATATAATGAATATTTTATACATGTATAATGCACAATGAGGGCCCAAAAGCCAACTTTTGTATCTTAGTTCTAAAATGAATGAAACCACTTTCATTAAATAGATAATTTAATTTTATAGAATAATAAAGTGAGTTTGGTGAATTTTGAGTCTATATGGAGAAGATACGTGCTTGTAAATTTTCTTTGCCGCTTTTTATTCCGAATATCGAAGGCATACTGTGCATTATTTTTTAATGAAATAATTTTTGTATATTTATTTTTGTTTTTATGCACAATATTCATGTTCAAAGATTATTGAATTGAGGTATAAAAATTAGAAAATAAAATAGATCCTATAATGTGATTATTGGGCTACAAAATTAGGGGTTTTTACTGTGTTTTATGTACGATTGGATGTTGTATCTTCCCATCCTTTATTCCTTGTCAACCAAGTCATCATGATGATTGGGTCATGGAGTCTAGGGTCACTCAGTGTCTTTGGCACTTCATTATTTTTCTTTTCTTTCTTTATTCTTTTATTTCGGAATTAACTACATTATTACATACAATATCTTATGTGAATTATTGAGTGTTATTTTTCTCAAAAAAGGTAATATACATGCATTTAGATTGGGATTTAAGGCCAAAACGAAAAAAGAAAGCTGATGAAATGGAGATTCATCACATGCATAGTGACTTGAATATTGAGATCTTATCTAATATCCATATATAGGTGAGCTCTAAAAGATGTTTGATTAAGTCAAAACATAAATCTAATCTTGTCTTTGCATCTGAATCACATTCGGATCAATGTCCAACATTTGGACTAAGATCATATTACTAATCTTTTAAGAGAAATCACTTAAATCCAATCATATTTCATCACTCCCTCAGAATGGAATTGTCATGGTTATTTAATCGTCTATGATCACATCACCTTGAGTATTCTTAATATCCATACATAATGCATATTGGAAGACTAGAATAAAATAAAGTTTTATCACAAAGTTTCTCATTGGTCATTGGGAGTTGGTATCTATCATGTGCTTTCCAAAAGCATATATAATACCTACAAACTCTTGTCATGCTCCCAAAGCAAGATGATGATGGATGGAATTTTATTGATACTAATACCTCATGAGTGACATCATGCCTTCCGATTCAGTAATGAACTTGTATGATCACTTTGAGATATTATATTACTCATATGCCCTTGCATGAATACAGTTTGTTGGTGTATAGACCTTCATTACATCATCCACCTAATGCTCTGCCCAATGTAAATACTTAGACATATAGTAATACATCTATCTCAGATCAGAGGATGCATGCTTATCTCATGATAGCATATTACATAGGTCTTGGTTATCTGATCTCATTAAGTCAAATATTTGACCTAACTTATCTGATACCTATGAATATCTCTTCCTATGTAGAGGATGTGGATCAAGCTGCTGGTCATATATGAACCTTCAATCGATCATATATCAGCCACTAGAGAAAGATTACCATCTCCTTCCCAGACTGGACATCATTTCTCAACAATCATTTGATGGTGATTGATGAGTCATAAATCTTGCTCTTTAGATATCTTCCAAGCACAAACCTATATGATTTATTGAGTCAACAACTACATGACTATAAGATGGCCATGGTACATAAACCTAATTGTACTAATGGACTTTATATGTGAAAACGTTCATATAATCTCAAATAAGGATTGAAATAAGTCAATAACTTTTATTGGTATATTAAAGGATTACAATACCGTTTATTGCAAAAATGGTTCTCCTAGGGGATCACATGTCTAACGCCTCAAGTATTCCTAACACCCGTACATCCAGCATTCTAGAATTTGTCGAACAAGCTCAAAGTTTTGATCACCTTTGAACTGTCTCTATCAAGGTTTTATCATTAAGTTTCTCACTCGATCATTGGGAGTTACTATTGATCATATGCTTCCCAAAAGAATATATCATACCTACAAATCTTGCCGTGCTTATAAACCAAGATGATCATCGATGGAATTTAATTGGTCCCAATATCTCATGAATGATCTCATGTCTTATGGTTCAGTAGTGAACCTATGTGATCCCTTTGAGAGATCGTATTACTCATATGTCCTTGTATGCACACAATCTCACCAGTGTATAGACCTTGATTTGGTCATCAACCTAATGGTATACCTAATGTACATACTCAAATATATAGTAATACAATTATCTCCAATCAGTGGATGCATGCTTATATCATGATAACATATGATTTAAGTCGTAGCTTCTCGATCTCATTAATTCAAATCTTTGACTTAACACATTCATCACATCTTAATCTCCATTCCTATACTGAGGACTTGCATCAAGAGTCAAATGTCAACCTCTGGAGTTAGGATTTCCATCTGATTCTCAAGCAGGAGATCCTCTCTTGACAATCATTTGATGGTTCTAGATGAGTCCTCAATCTAACACATTAGATTCATCTCAGCACCAGCCTTTGTGAGCCAACCATTGAATCCATAGTTTTTTTATTATAAAGGTGGACATGGCACATAATTATATGAAAGGACCTCATAAGTGCTTGCAATTATTATTCTCGGTCAGGGAGTGAAAATCAATAAGTCAGAGAGTGAAAATCAATAAGTTTTATTGATATAATTAAAAAGATCACAATACAATTTATTGTAGAAATTATTCATCGATGAACCTCCACTTCATTACCTTTATTTTTTTATTTTGGCCTTAAATCACTTGTTAAATGCATGTATATATCATTAATTTGTGAAAAATAACACTTAATAATAAACATATAAATATCGTACAAAATAATGTATTTAATGCAAAAAATAAGAGAATAAATAAATGGAAAGGAAAAGGGAAAGAAGGAAGTGTCAAATATACTGGGCAATGCTAAACCTCGAGACCCAGTCACCTTTATGACTTGGTTTATAAGGAATAAAGTAGGGGAGATAGGGCAAAGATTTGATACATAAAAAAACCTAATTTTATAGACTAATTAATGCATTTTGGGACTTATTTTATTATTTTTTTTGTACACCTCAAATCACTATAATTTGAACATGAATATTATACAGAAAAATACAAAGAAAAATACAAAATTTATTTCATTCAAAAAGATGCACATTGTGACTAGGAAAACAAAATAAAAAGTTGTGAAGAAAACTTTTAGGTATGTATCTTCTCCACACAAACTCAAATTTCACTAAACTCACCTTTATTATTTATAAAATAAAATTATATATTTAATGAAGTAGTTTCATTCAATTTAAAGTTAATATGCAAAAGTTAGCTTTTGGGCCCTCATTATGCAATGTATATGTATATAATATTCAATATATTTATTCTTGTTTTTCATTTTCTTATATTTTTATATAGTTGTAAATAGTGATTAAATTACATGTACATATTAAAATAAAATAAAATGATGAAAAAAAATAAAATAAAAATATACTTTAATATAAAGAATACTTATAATATACTTATATAATACACATACATAATTATTTAAGCATGAAAATAAACCTAGAAAAATAAAATAAAAACATGTGTATATATATATATATTTAAATACGTTATAAATAGTAAATTAATGCCTATAAAATACTAAAATATAAAATACGAAATAAAAATAAAAATCATCATATACAGGTTAATTTTGGACTTATTTTCTATTTCTGAAACTCAAAACCATTCGGTCTATTTATTTACTCCATGTTTTGGAGTATTTTAGATCTTAAAAATACCTCAAAATTAGCAAAAATTACAAAAAATCCCAAAATAAAGGAAAAATATGAAAAATACAAAACATTTTATTTCCAATTTTTGTGTTTTTAACTATATTTATAAATATAAAACCATATATAGTTTTTATATACATATCATTACTTATATACTTATTACAATTATTATTATTATAAATAACTATAAATACATTTAATAACTTTAAAATATAAAAAGGACTATATATAATTATTTTTTATATATTTATTAGATATATTACTTGTATTATACATTTATTACATATAGATATATACTTATTATATTTTTAAAAAAGAAACTACAAATAGAAATAAAAAAGAAAATAAAATTATAAATATAAAACCCTAAAATATAAAAAAAAATCCATAAAAAGGTAAATCTAATTTAAAAACCACAAAAAAATAAAAAAGTAGCAAAAGTATATAAATATTTGTTGTTTATTTATAGAAAATAAATTCCCTATTCTCATTTCTCTATGTGGTTCGACGATCTACACTTGTTGACTATAAACAAATTTTATAGGGTTAAAAGAAAAATAATTTTGACTCACACTTTTTCATATATTTATCTTAATGTGTGGGTTGATTGTTGATTCATTTTGTTGCTAACATCCGATAGACGATGTCGGACCCGACTTGTTGGTCAATGCAGACCCTCAAAGACCGGATGCTAGGATCCCTCACAACTAACTATTTATCATTCGCCCATGTCTCACATGTCCAAAAAAACACACGTACGCATTCAAAGGAGGTTGAAGGTGTTTATACCGCTGAAAGTTATGGATTCCATGTGTTAGAAAAGTCTGACAATGATCCAACTTTATTTGACGAAGCACTTGTGGATCATGACATGGATAGATGTATGCTAGCAATGAATTCTAAAATTGTCTCCATGCATAAGAATGGTTTTTGGACCCTAGATGATCCAACTAAGAGGGTAAAACCTATTATGTGTGAATGGATATTCAAGAGAGAAAGGGGAACTAATAGGAAGGTAGAGACCTTCAAGGCATGGCTCATTTCCAAGGGATACACATAAAGAGATGGCCTAGACTATGATGAGACATTATCTCTTGTGGCCATCCATGTTTCCATCAAGGCACTATTAGCTATAGATTCTAATCTTGACTACAACATATGGTAGACAGACGTCTAGACCACATTCCTAAATGGATATCTCTAGGAGGATATCTATATGGAGTAGCCCCAAGACTTCAAAGCTAAGGAATGCGAAGTGTGCAAGATGAAGAAAGTCATCTATGGGATAAGAAAATCTTCTCGAAGTGAGAACATCAAATTATATGACACCATAAGGAGTTATGATTTCATTCAAAATCCTAACAAACCATGTGTGCACAAGAAGTTTAGTGGGAGTTCTATTGTGTTCATTGTGCTTAGCCTAGATGACATCCTTATCATTAGGAATGATACATGAATGATGACTAGTGTTAAGGTCTGGATGTTCCATAAAATTTATATGAAAGATCATGGAGAAGCATCTTACATATTTGGTACTAAGAATTTCAGAAATAGAGAAAAGAGGATTTTGGGGTTGTCTGGACATGGGTACATTAAGAAGACCTTGGAACGATTACTTAAGGAAAATTCCAAAAAAGTATTTCTTCCCAATTGATACTTGTTAACCAAGTGAGCTCGAGGAGAACCATTTCTACAATAAATGTTAGTGTAATCTTTGACATATCAATAAAGGCTATTGGTTTATTTCACTCCCTATTTGAGATCAAGTGAATGAATGCACTTATAAGATGTTGCGACCCCGATTCCCGGGCCGTCGGATCCTCCCATATCCGGATCGGGTTACTCAGCAATAATTTATTCACCAATCAAAACTAACATTCAGAAACAGACTGCAAATAAAATTACTCAAAAGAAAGTATTTCAACACTTTTCCATTCACAAAATAAAGTTCAGATGATACATTGTCCCACTATAACCATTTACATGTACATTAGCTTGAAAGGAAAATACACAAAAGATTTCTAACTACCTTACAAAGTAAAGCTATTGTGGCTGGCTGGATGTTTAGTATGTAAGCTGTATGGATTTTTAAAGTCCTTGCAATGGCTCACCGACACCTTTTGGGTTTTCCATAAATCATAGGATAAAAATGAGCGAATGCTAAGTAACGAACAAGAGAAAAGCAAACAAATTGTGTAATTTTGCAAAACTTGTTATCATTAAAGGTTTCACTCCTTCTTGTTAATTTAAGTCATATTCCTTTCTATTCCACGTCAGGGATTAGTCCAGGGGAATTACCTCACCACTATAAGGACTTCGAAGCTGTGGACACTTCGGGATTGGAGATTGCGTTAATCTTGGTAAGCTTATGCCGCCGCACGTCGCCTCAACCAATCCTCCAGTACTACCCTGACTATTTTTTTCTTTTCTTTTATTAAATAGGGTCTCAAACCCTCAGCCTGAAAAAATAAATGAGCACACCGTCCTCGAGGACTCGGTTGCTTAAAACCTCATGCTAACATTTAATCATATAACCTAGCGGCTTTAAATACATATTATCGTGACGCACTCGCTACCGAACCACCCGTGCCTCCACATGGCATGACCTCATCTTCCGTCGTTCAACCCGAAGATATTGGCGCCCGCTACCACGCGTTGCAAAACATTCATTTCGTGCGCACTTATCATAACAGGGCAACCATGTACCACCTAGGTAGGGAAACACCAATACGGGTTCCTTCCGACAAACCTATAGGTTGCATGCCTGACCTGTAGTTCTACTCCCAGTCATCCTTAACGTGACACACACAGTCTTTTACAGGATCCAACTCAAACCACAACAATTCTCATGATTTAATTCTTTCGTTAAGTCTTCGATTTACATGATCAATAATACTTAGTATAGACACACATATATATTATTCATATGCATATATACTCGTATTTATGCCTATTTTAACTCCCAAACCCTAACTTTCAAAGCCACCGCATCGATTTGATGCTTAAACCATATTCTAGTGGGAATCACAAAGCAATTGTTCAGACTTTTTCCAAAAACAGCCAAAATAAGGGCTCTTTATAGCACAGAACATAAAATCAAGAATTCCAATAATCTCGTTTGAAAACCCAACAGCAAAAGGAAGGATTTCATTACCTAATCGAGCTCTCTCTCGTGTATGCAAGGCTTTATCATGTTTCATTTTTAGAAAGGCTATTTTAAGGCTCATGAAAAGATCGAATTTCATTTTCGTATAAAACGCTAAGAACGTGTCAAGAACGCGAAGAACGAACGAAGAACGGAAGAACGCGAAGAACACGAAGAACACGAAGAATGCCAAGAACATATTTTCTCTTAAAATTTTGACAGAGTTTCCCCTTATATCTGGACATATTTCTCGAAAAGATTCGACAAAGTTTCCATTTATATCGGGACATATTTCTCGGAAAATTTCGGCAGAGTTTCCCCCTCGGGACATATTTTAAAATAAAAACAAAAAGAGTTTCCTCTATAAAATCAATCGAGAGGAAAATAACAACGAAACTAAAAGAATATACTCAAACACAAGAGATGAAGAATTGGTAGACACCATGCATCTTAGGTGAGTAAACGTGTGATGAATCACAGGGTCACTGACGTGCATAGCCGCCCGCACCAAAGTAGGATATTACACAGATTTTCCATCAAAATTATTATAAAAGTATAATGGAAAGAATAGAAAAATAAACTATGGAGAATCGGTAGACACCACGCGTCTTAGATGAGTGAACGTGTGACGAATCACAGGGTCACTGACGTGCATAGCTGCCTGCACCTAAGTAGGGTATTACATAGATTTCTCCATCAAAATAATTATAAAAGCATAACAGGAAGAATAGAAACATAAACGATGGAGAATCGGTAGACACCACTTGTCTTAGATGAGTGAACGTGTGACGAATCATAGGGTCACTGACGTGCATAGCCGGCTGCACCTAAGTAAGGTGTTACACAGATTTCTCCTCGAACCACAACAGGAAAACGAATTGGAAAGAAAGATGAATCAAACAAAACTTGGAAGAACAAGAGGATCAATTGAAAACCTAGCTTACAAAGCGAATTAAGAGAGGACCATACCTTTCTCCTCCTCGTTCTGCCGGTAGCGCTTTGCTAGCGATCCTCCCTCGCCTTCCACTCCTCCTCCCGACCTCTCGACCCTAGACCATGAGGTGGTGGTGGTAGTGGAAGTCGTAGAGAATGAATGGGTAGGGGGTCTATTTATAGGCCTCAGAAAACCACTAACCATGGTTAGAAAACCATGGTTTAGACCTTAACCATGATTTAGCAGCCCATGGTTTTGGCCAATGGTTTTAGCCAAAACTTATCCCAAACTTGGGGCTTAAGTTAGAACATTCTAGAGGATTCTAGATTCGATAATGTCGCTTAATTAACACTAATCGTGATTAACTTTCACTAATCGTGATTTAACTTTCGTGACTTACGCTTATCTTTTGCTAACTATTGATTAGTGTTGTTAATGATCATTAACAGTTTTTAATTCATCATTAGTTTCTTTAATCATGTTTAATTAGTCCTAATGACAATAAATATGGGTTAATGACATCTTAGCCTTCCTTCTCTTTCTTCCGAAGATCATAATAATTCGAAACGAAGTCTGATTCACACGAAACAAATTTCGTTGGTTTTCTCTTGACGAGCCAGATCTTATTATATAGGATCCGAGATATGCTAAGTTCAAGGCTTTACAATTATAACAACCTTAAAGAAAGTCTCGTCCTTGAGACTAGAAATGCAGACATAACAACCTTAATGAGGATTGAAACCATAACAACCTTAAAGAAAGTGAACGTCCTTTCATTTATAATGAACATATAAATAATACATAGTGTTATCATTCAAACAAGTACGGGTATTTCTCTCTCATTTCTGCCTCAGGTTCCCATGTGGCTTCTTCAAACTCTTGGTTCCGCCACAATACTTTAACTAGAGGCACCTCTTTGTTTCTCAACTTCTTGATATCCCTTTCAAGTATTTGTACAGGTGTCTCTTGGTATCTCAAGTCTGTCTCAACATGTAAATCATCATAACTTATCTTATGCTCTGGATCCCTAATGTACTTTCTCAGATTTGATGCATGAAATACATCATGTATTCCCGAAAGATGTGGAGGAAGCGCAAGTCTATAGGAAACTTTTACAATCCGTTGAATAATTTCAAAGGGACCCACGAACCTGGGTGCAAACTTCCCACGCAAGCCAAACCTCTGAACACCCTTAATAGGTGATACTTTGAGAAATACAAAGTCACCTACCTCAAATTCAAGGTCTCTTCTCCTGGTATCACTATAACTTTTCTAGCGACTCTGGGAAGTTAATAGTCTTTTTCTAGCAAGCTCTACAGCTTCCCATGTCTCCTGAAGTCTATCTGAATCGTAAAGGTTCTTTACTCCGACCTCTTGCCAACACAAAGGAGTAGTACACCTTCGTTCATATAGTGCCTCAAATGGTGCCATGCCAATACTTGTTTGGTAACTATTGTTGTAGGTGAATTCTGTAAGAGGCAAATGTTTAATCCACGATCCCTTCCTTTCTAAGGCACACGCTCGTAGCATATCCTCTAGTGTCTTTATTGTACGTTCTGACTGACCGTCTGTTTATGGATGATATGTTGTGCTTAAACATAACTATGTACCTAAGGCTTTCATGAAGTTCTCCCAATAGTGTGAGGTGAATCGTGAATCTCGATCGGAAACTAGTTCCTCTGGGACACCGTGGAGGCGAATCACATGTGTAATATATAACTCAACAAGCTGGTCTGGAGTGAAAGATAAACTTATCGGAATAAAGTGCGCTACCTTTGTCAGACGATCTATTATAACCCCGATACTATCTTTACTACCAGTCGTCTGAGGTAAGCCAGTAATGAAATCCATGTAAATGCTTTCCCATTTCCATTCAGGTATAGGGAGCGGTTGCAATAATCCCGGTGGCTTTTGGTGTGAAGCCTTTACCTGCTAGCAAGTGAAATATGAATTCACAAACTCATAAACATCTTTCTTCATTCCCGACCACCAAAAGTATGAATGAAGATCCTTATACATCTATGTAATTTCTGGATGAATAGATAATCTTGAGCAGTGCACTTCTCGTAAGATGTCTTTCCTTAGTTCAGGTGTGTTTGGTACACACACTCTGTGATGGTTATACAGTAACCCATCTTGTATCTGGAATCCCTCTATCTCATTCTTCTCAAGTTGTTGTCTCATGTCTTTAAGGACTGGATCATCCTCCTGTCCTTTCTTTATTCTATCCCAGATCTCTGTTTTGTATTGGTGAGGAATAGTTATAGTATCAGCACTACTATCAAATGGTTTCCATTCACTTAATGTTGATAGTAAACCCCAGAAGTGGATATCACTTACCAACCCAGGTGAATAAGTTCTTCTGCTAAGGGCATCTACAACGACGTTCCCCTCACCAGGGTGGTAGGAGATAGTGCAATCATAGTCATTCAACAACTCTAGCCACTGTCTCTGGCTCATATTGAGTTCCTTTTGATCAATATTTCAAGCTTTTATGATCAATGAAGATTTCAAAAGTAATACCATACAGGTAATGTCACCATATCTTTAAAGAAAAAACTACACCAGCTAACTCAAGGTCATGTGCTAGGTAGTTCTTTTCATGTGTCTTGAGCTGTCGTGATGCATACGCGACTACCTTACCATGTTGCATAAGAACGACCCCAAGGTCCTTCTTTAG
This sequence comes from Ottelia alismoides, assembly GCA_037367405.1. Taxonomy (NCBI): domain Eukaryota; kingdom Viridiplantae; phylum Streptophyta; class Magnoliopsida; order Alismatales; family Hydrocharitaceae; genus Ottelia; species Ottelia alismoides. The sequence goes on along the minus strand of JAZKJV010002170.1, from coordinate 455,590 downwards.
ATGCATCAGTGTACACTATGAACCCTTCACTCCCAAAGGGTAGAGTAATGATTGGTGCAGATGTTAGGCATTCTCTCAGTGTTTGAAAACTAGCTTCACATGTATCAGACCATAAGAATGGGACCTCCTTCTGAGTTAGTCTAGTCATTGGCAATGCTATTCGTGAAAAGTCCTTCACTAATCTTCTATAATATCCAGCTAAACCCAGAAAAAACCGTATTTCTGTGACAGTCTTTGGGCGTTCCCAACTCATCACCGCACTAACCTTTGTAGGATAAATTGATATACCTTCCCCAGAAATAACATGTCCTAAGAAAGAAACTTCATATAGCCAGAAGTCACATTTTCTATATTTGGCATACAGTTTGTTCTTTCTTAGAGTTTCAAGTGCCCGCCTGAGATGGTGTTCATGCAGATACTTATCTTTGGAGTAAATAAGCACATCATCAATAAAGACTACTATAAAGTGATATAAGAACTCCTTGAATACTCTATTCATGAGATCCATGAAGGCTACTGGGGCGTTTGTTAGTCCAAAAAGCATAACTAAGAATTCATAATGCCCGTATCTAGTTCGAAAAGCTGTCATGGGAATATATGTGTCTTTAATTTTCAACTGATGGTATCCAGATCTTAAATCAATCTTGGAATACACAGTTGAGCCCTGTAACTGATCAAAGATATCATCTATTCTTAGCAGTGGATACTTATTCTTTATTATCCTCTTGTTTAGTTGTCTATAGTCAATGCACAACCGCATTGACCCATCCTTTTTCCTAACAAATAAGATAGGTGCACCCCATGGTGAAGTACTAGAACGAATGAATCCTTTATCTAACAGTTCTTTCAATTGTACCTTTAACTCTCGTAAGTCAGCTGGTGCCATCCTATACGGAGGGATAGAGATAGGTTGAGTAGGTATGAGAGATATTTCAAATTCACGGAGGGATAGAGATAGGTTGAGTATCAGGTATGAGAGAGATTTCAAATTCAATCTCTCGCTCAGGTGGTAATCCAGGTAGTTCCTCGGAAAATACATCAGGAAACTCGCACACTATAGGTATATCTTCCACCATTCTATTTGACCCTAATTTAGTGGATACATAAGCTAAATAACCTTGGCGTCCTTACTCTAACAACTGTTGTACCTTAAATGTAGAGATATATTCGATATTATCATTGTATGTCTTTCCAATGAACTGGAACTCTATCGAGTTAGGAAGGTGAAACGTTACTGTCTTCTGAAAATAGTCAAGACATGCATGATGCCTTTCTAGCCAATCCATCATAGTATAAGATCAAAGTCCTCTATTTCTATTAGTAGTAGTGAAACAGGTAACTGATGTCCCGCTATCACTATTATGCAATTATCCAGGATTTCTCGGATTATACATACTTGTCCTCCTGGTCCCTGATGAAACTCGATTTCATCATCATAATTCCACATTATTAACCCCCTTGCTTAAGCTTAGTGTAAATAAATCCCAGTTAATGTCCTGTAATTATCAGAGTCCTCAATAAATTAAAAACCACAAAAAAATGACAAAACAAAAATTCGTGGTATTTTTAGACTTAAAAATACCTTCAAAAATATTTCGGGCCTTTGTTTGATCTCTTTTCGAGTTTTGGTCAACATGAAACTTGTAGATCTCGTCAAGATCTACAACTTTCATGTTTTGAGTTTTCTCAAATTCGACCAAATAAGCCCTCAAAAATCAAAAATACTCTTGCAATAACCTGATTGGGCCACGTGACCCAATCTGGGCGAGCCACGTGGCCCGGCTCCCCTTGTACCATCCGCCTTCTTCTGGGACCGTTGGATCTTCTCCTGATCCAACGGTTGAATCTTTTCCACATCCGCTTCAAACCTCGGCCGTCCGATCTTACACTCCTTCTCATCTAAACCGCACGTTAGCGCTCAGAACCAGAGCGTGCCACGTGGCGCGACATCCGCCCTTCGATCGCGCCCTGGATCTTCCATCACAGCCGCTCAACCCACTCGTTTCTTTCAGCCTTCAGATCAGATTCAAGGATCCATCTCCACTGCTCGCCTCCGCCTGCCCATCCTCTTGACACGTGGTGTGATCACCGCTCTCCGATCGCACCGCCTCGGATCTGATCCTGATCGTCACTTCGCGCCTAACCCTGCACCGTTGGATCTCCAGATCCAACGGCCATGCACCATCGTCAACCTCCAGACCCCACTCTCTCCCACGATCCAGCACTCGCACACCTCGCCCCCTTCCCATTTTCTCCACCACTCCAGTTGACATCTCCACTCGCTAACCGTTCCCCGGTCTTCCCCAGTCATCCCTCTATCCCGCGCACACCTCCGTTAACCGTCGTCGTCACTCCACGCTGCCCATTTCCTCCTCAAACCCACGTCGTCAACCATCAGTTCCGCCAACTCCACCCATAAATCCACCGCCTCCTCCACTGTCCCCGGTTGTCCACCTTTACGAGGAAGGGAGCCCAGCCCTCCTCCGCCTCCCGGTGACAGGGGGAGGCGGTGGGATTGAGCGAAGACAGCTCTGCTTCCCGGTGTCGACCCTCCGCCAATCGCGGCGGAGCTGCGGTGCCCTCGGCCCGCTCGAGCTGCGTCGAGTGGCTGCCGACGTTCAGCGAAGACCCGGGCGTCGATCCCGACGTCCAGCCCAAGCCCCCGCTCCGCCAATCTCCGGTAAGTCTTCCTTCTTCTTCCTCTGTATCTTTCGTTTATTTCTTCTTATTTTCTAGGCCTATCCGGCCATCCCTTCGTTCCGATGACCATTCCAAAAGCTTCGCCACACTTCCCCCTTCACCGCGCAACCCTCCGCTCACCATCTCCTTCCTACATAACCTCAACCATCTCCGACCCACCTCCTCCGCCACCCACGGCGGAGGAGCTCCGAGCTCCCCATCTTCTCCGTCCTCGATGAGCTCCCACCTTCATCCCACGCTCACGCACGCACTTCTTTCGCTTCGGCTACGCTTTACTAACCCTGCAGGTCGTCAATCTGATCAATGGCCGGAGCTTCGCCTGAGCATACTTCGTCACCTCCGCCAGCACACTCCGAGCTCCGATGGTCGACGCTGGTAGCCCAAGGACCTTCCCCGAGTTCCACGCTTCATCGAGTACCATTGATGGGGCTCAGGGGAGGTCTACTGTGGCCGAGAGAGAGCGGCGGAGTCGGGGCTCCCTCGCCGGAGCTCGATTCCCGCCGCCTGCTAACGATGAAGACGGAGGAGCAGCTACCGTCGGATGTCCATCATCTGACGGCTTGGATTCAGCCACGTCGCCAAGATCACTACCTCCAGGCACCATTGGATGCACGTGATCCAAAAGCTCCGAGGCAGCCACGTCGCCGACTTCCAGAGCCATTCGATCATCACGATCGAATGGTCCACGCCTAGACACGTGGCGACACCAGAGAGCCCCCGAGCCTCAGCCACCGAGCCAGAGGCTTGGATTCACCGAGCCTCGACCGAGCCTGCACCGAGCTTCGTACCGTCCGAGCCTAGCCGAAGCTCCTCCGACCCTCTGCCGAAACCGAGCCTCCGTCCGAGCCTGGGTCGCACGTGCATCGCACGTGTTACTTTGGGAATTTTTGCAGAGACGTCCTCGAGCTTCTCCATATTTGCAAAATGGTCCCCGCGCGTTTGGGTAAATTACAGGGAAGGTCTAGCGCTTTATTTTAATTGCATTTCAGTCCTTTCCAGGGACCTTTTTGTAGTTATCCTTTCATGTTTTCTTTCAGTTATGCCCTTGTTTTCTTTGTTGAATAACTTGAGCTACATAGCTCCAATCGAGTTGATTTCAGTTTTGTTTTAAAGCTCGTCTCATCCTCTTCATTATGGCATGCTTAAATTTTAATTTTGACACTATGGACTGTGATGCATTATTTTCTTATCGAAGTGTCTTGAATCTTTTTGACTTATCATGCCTATGTGCTTCATATTAGTAGAGGGTTCTTTATTTCAACTTGGATTGACTTGTGATTTTCTTATGGCTCAAGTGACTGTTATTTTGGGCATATCATTCACTTTGCATGTCCATTCATTTGCATGATTAAAAAATTTTTAAAAAAATGCATGTTCATTTTAATGCATTGTCTTATTTTGTGTTCTTGCATGATTTGACCTATAAGGCTTTAATTCAACACTTAATTAAATACACTTGAGTCCGATTAATACGAGAGAGGCTCGTGTCCCTGAGTTCGACCTTGGTATCTTGCCAAGTAAAAAAAATAAATAACGATCGCCTCATTTTGACTCATTATGGCATATATGTAAATGAGGTGATCTTTTGACGACCAAAATCGGCTCGACTGCTTCGACATTTCCATGTGCTAATTTAGCATTATTAAAGGGCCGATTTTGCGGTTCGTCAAATGGCACCGTTGCCGGGGACACGGCTCATTTCTTTTATTTTTTGGATTTTTGTATGTTTAATTTAGTGTTCCTTTTTATAGGTTAAATAGTCACATATTTTTGCATATAAAATTTTTCTTCCTTACTTGATCTCTAACCATTGTGTCTGTGGCAGGGCCCTTGACGGATCAAGGAGGCGAGGAGCAGGACGTTCCCCGCTGCGAGGAGCCGCAGAAGCATGCTTGGAGCAAAGGAGGAAGAAAAGAAAAAAAAATGTGTCGCATTTTTGTAGCATTTTATTTTTAATAATTCGTCTTTTACAGCGGTCTTCGATCGAAGACTCGCGATTGTAATCGAACGATTGTGGTTGTGTGGGGATCGTCCCCACTTGAGTGTCGACCTAGGATTTAGGCACACGGCTCTCCGAGCTCATTTTATTTTTTTTATATTTTGTGCTTGATCGTAGGTTAGGACACACTAAAAAAATAGACGCACTTAATCTCGCATCACTTAGCTAAAATTCATGAAGATTAATCACCGCTAATAGATGCATGATTAGGTGCGGCTTTTTCGACTTGCATACATGTTGGATTTGAGTTTTCAAAACGGCCTCAGTTTTTTCGCGGTTTTTATCGTCAAATCACTGCATGATTTCTCGCTTAGCCTCGATCGCGGTTTCTTCGAATACATGTTTTTCTCGGCTTTCATTTCCTAGCTTGATCACCTAGGATTAATGGAAAATGGAATGAACGGTAGACGATGATTTCTTGATTTTGTGCTAACTCTAATTCAGTGATAACTCAAAATAAAATTGGGACTGTTAATTGCAAGTCAACCATAAATGGAGTAAAATTCGGTTTTGGGAGAGCAACACCCTCAGTTACGCGTTGGTTTCTATTTCACATTTTTTACCGCGTAACTTTCTAAAGTTTTATCACCAACAAAACCGACAAGATAATCAACCAACCTTGGTTGGTTTCATGTGTGAGTTGGTGAAATTACGGGTTTTGCTTGCTTGATTGAGCCATAATTGTTGCGACACACACCCCAAATCCGTAGTCACTCCATTTCATCTCCGAAGATTCATCCACTCACTTGTAAATCCATCCCTCTTCTCCGTTCACCTTGGGTCTTTTCCAACATCAATATCCATCTTTTTACTTAGGCTAATCTCAGCCTAAGTATAGGGGGGGACCCAAATCCCCGTGATCTTCTCTACTCCTTTTTTCTTGCCTTTATACTTAGGTTATTTCTAACCTAAGTATAGGGGGGAGTCCCTCTTATCTCCCGTATATTCTTCTCTTTTTAAATGGACCTATGGACTCGTAACATCTAGTGCTATGAGGACATAGCAAAGTTTAAGGATAGGGGGGTATACCGTACATACTAGTTACTTACTTTAGCTAAAATCTGAAAATTTTGAAAAATTAAAAACTTTTTGGCTAAGGTAAAATTTGTTGGACTAAGAGAACTCAAAAGATTTCACGGCTTTTCTAACTATGTTACACTATTTTGATAAAAATATTTTCGAAAATGATTTGAAAAATGAGTTTTTTCTTGTTTTGAAAAATCTGTTTGAAAAATGTTTTGAAAATTCTTTATTCGTGTGACATGGTTTTGAAAATCTTTTATCAAGGAAAGTTGAGTCTAACCTATGTTTTGACTTTAAAAACTAAAATCCATAAAAATTGCAAAATTTGAAAAAAAAAAAAGAAAAAAAAATGTGTCTTTGAATGAAGAAGTTGGATTAAACCTCTACTCTTTCACTTTCACCCAGGATCTGAATTGTTCAAGGAGACTTAGCTTTTAGAGGTCTTTGAGATTTGCGGTTAACCAGCCTTAACCATCAGGGTCTTAGACTTAATCATCCACATTCCCCTAGGTCTCTAGATTTGCATGCTATATTCCATGCTTAGTCTCAGACAAAAGAAAATATGATCAGCACATCACATGCACGACTGCGGTTTTGATTGAGATGAGTTGATTTTTCACCTAGGAGATTGGGATGAGGAAGTCGAGTTTGGATTTGATCTAATGAGGCTCGAGGATGGGATAAAATCTTTGGAGGCTTCAGGAAACCTGAGTGTCAGCAATAATAGCCAGTATGAGAACTTGATTCTTATACTAATCTCTTGACATTGACCTAAGTGCCTGGGTGTGATATAAATAAAAAAAATTGTTGATCAGTGTGCGCCAACTCTTGGTAAAAGCAGTGGAGCTAGCCAAAAATTATACAAGTCAATGAAATTCAAAGAAAAGCTCTCATTCCACAAAGTCAAATATCAAAGAGCTTCCACCAAAGGCGAGCGCTCCCAAACTTTTTCAAAGTGTCCACTTGGACCACCGCTATTAGGACCAGGAGTCGGGCTTGCACCAAAAAAGGGCTCTGCATCGTAAATGCTACAAGTCTGGGTGTAGAAGGTATAATAGATACCCAAAAAAGACACACCCCGGTGTACTCCCAGGAAAACAAGTGCAGACGGCTCCAACTTCTCTTGACGGACACACTGATCAACACCAAAAAAAAAAGTGTTGCGTAAAAAGGCACTAGAGAGAATCCTTGTTCCAATGAGAGGGAGAGAAGAATTGACACAATCCCATGCCCTCCATTTTCTGGCCTGCCATCCACATTTTCTAAGTCTGACAACTAAAGAGACGGTAGACTGAATGCAAGATTTTATTTATTCCCTAGTGCTGAGGATTGGGTCCTTAGGAGATTTTCTCGGACCAAGATTTTGGGTGACGAATTGACTCTACTCTCAGAATTGCAGTCAACACTAAACTCATATCCTTTAGTTTATATGTATATCAGAGAGAGTCTAGAGAAGTAGAGGAATTGGAAGCCTCTTGATTAAGGCTGGGTTGAACTCTAAAATTTTGGATCTCTGAAGCCGAGTCGACTTGATCAGATTGGATCTTGTATTCACATACACAAGGGGGTTAATCCAACTTAGTCATTCTTTTTGATGCTCGAGGACGAGCATAGTTTAAGTATAGGGGGGTGATGAAACTCGATTTCATCATCATAATTCCACATTATTAACCCCCTTGCTTAAGCTTAGTGTAAATAAATCCCAGTTAATGTCCTGTAATTATCAGAGTCCTCAATAAATTAAAAACCACAAAAAAATGACAAAACAAAAATTCGTGGTATTTTTAGACTTAAAAATACCTTCAAAAATATTTCGGGCCTTTGTTTGATCTCTTTTCGAGTTTTGGTCAACATGAAACTTGTAGATCTCGTCAAGATCTACAACTTTCATGTTTTGAGTTTTCTCAAATTCGACCAAATAAGCGCTCAAAAATAAAAAATACTCTTGCAATAACCTGATTGGGCCACGTGACCCAATCTGGGCGAGCCACGTGGCCCGGCTCCCCTTGTACCATCCGCCTTCTTCTGGGACCGTTGGATCTTCTCCTGATCCAACGGTTGAATCTTTTCCACATCCGCTTCAAACCTCGGCCGTCCGATCTTACACTCCTTCTCATCTAAACCGCACGTTAGCGCTCAGAACCAGAGCGTGCCACGTGGCGCGACATCCGCCCTTCGATCGCGCCCTGGATCTTCCATCACAGCCGCTCAACCCACTCGTTTCTTTCAGCCTTCAGATCAGATTCAAGGATCCATCTCCACCGCTCGCCTCCGCCTGCCCATCCTCTTGACACGTGGTGTGATCACCGCTCTCCGATCGCACCGCCTCGGATCTGATCCTGATCGTCACTTCGCGCCTAACCCTGCACCGTTGGATCTCCAGATCCAACGGCCATGCACCATCGTCAACCTCCAGACCCCACTCTCTCCCACGATCTAGCACTCGCACACCTCGCCCCCTTCCCATTTTCTCCACCACTCCAGTTGACATCTCCACTCGCTAACCGTTCCCCGGTCTTCCCCAGTCATCCCTCTATCCCGCGCACACCTCCGTTAACCGTCGTCGTCACTCCACGCTGCCCATTTCCTCCTCAAACCCACGTCGTCAACCATCAGTTCCGCCAACTCCACCCATAAATCCACCGCCTCCTCCACTGTCCCCGGTTGTCCACCTTTACGAGGAAGGGAGCCCAGCCCTCCTCCGCCTCCCGGTGACAGGGGGAGGCGGTGGGATTGAGCGAAGACAGCTCTGCTTCCCGGTGTCGACCCTCCTCCAATCGCGGCGGAGCTGCGGTGCCCTCGGCCCGCTCGAGCTGCGTCGAGTGGCTGCCGACGTTCAGCGAAGACCCGGGCGTCGATCCCGACGTCCAGCCCAAGCCCCCGCTCCGCCAATCTCCGGTAAGTCTTCCTTCTTCTTCCTCTGTATCTTTCGTTTATTTCTTCTTATTTTCTAGGCCTATCCGGCCATCCCTTCGTTCCGATGACCATTCCAAAAGCTTCGCCACACTTCCCCCTTCACCGCGCAACCCTCCGCTCACCATCTCCTTCCTACATAACCTCAACCATCTCCGACCCACCTCCTCCGCCACCCACGGCGGAGGAGCTCCGAGCTCCCCATCTTCTCCGTCCTCGATGAGCTCCCACCTTCATCCCACGCTCACGCACGCACTTCTTTCGCTTCGGCTACGCTTTACTAACCCTGCAGGTCGTCAATCTGATCAATGGCCGGAGCTTCGCCTGAGCATACTTCGTCACCTCCGCCAGCACACTCCGAGCTCCGATGGTCGACGCTGGTAGCCCAAGGACCTTCCCCGAGTTCCACGCTTCATCGAGTACCATTGATGGGGCTCAGGGGAGGTCTACTGTGGCCGAGAGAGAGCGGCGGAGTCGGGGCTCCCTCGCCGGAGCTCGATTCCCGCCACCTGCTAACGATGAAGACGGAGGAGCAGCTACCGTCGGATGTCCATCATCTGACGGCTTGGATTCAGCCACGTCGCCAAGATCACTACCTCCAGGCACCGTTGGATGCACGTGATCCAAAAGCTCCGAGGCAGCCACGTCGCCGACTTCCAGAGCCATTCGATCATCACGATCGAATGGTCCACGCCTAGACACGTGGCGACACCAGAGAGCCCCCGAGCCTCAGCCACCGAGCCAGAGGCTTGGATTCACCGAGCCTCGACCGAGCCTGCACCGAGCTTCGTACCGTCCGAGCCTAGCCGAAGCTCCTCCGACCCTCTGCCGAAACCGAGCCTCCGTCCGAGCCTGGGTCGCACGTGCATCGCACGTGTTACTTTGGGAATTTTTGCAGAGACGTCCTCGAGCTTCTCCATATTTGCAAAATGGTCCCCGCGCGTTTGGGTAAATTACAGGGAAGGTCTAGCGCTTTATTTTAATTGCATTTCAGTCCTTTCTAGGGACCTTTTTGTAGTTATCCTTTCATGTTTTCTTTCAGTTATGCCCTTGTTTTCTTTGTTGAATAACTTGAGCTACATAGCTCCAATCGAGTTGATTTCAGTTTCGTTTTAAAGCTCGTCTCATCCTCTTCATTATGGCATGCTTAAATTTTAATTTTGACACTATGGACTGTGATGCATTATTTTCTTATCGAAGTGTCTTGAATCTTTTTGACTTATCATGCCTATGTGCTTCATATTAGTAGAGGGTTCTTTATTTCAACTTGGATTGACTTGTGATTTTCTTATGGCTCAAGTGACTATTATTTTGGGCATATCATTCACTTTGCATGTCCATTCATTTGCATGATTAAAAAATTTTTAAAAAAATGCATGTTCATTTTAATGCATTGTCTTGTTTTGTGTTCTTGCATGATTTGACCTATAAGGCTTTAATTCAACACTTAATTAAATACACTTGAGTCCGATTAATACGAGAGAGGCTCGTGTCCCTGAGTTCGACCTTGGTATCTTGCCAAGTAAAAAAAATAAATAACGATCGCCTCATTTTGACTCATTATGGCATATATGTAAATGAGGTGATCTTTTGACGACCAAAATCGGCTCGACTGCTTCGACATTTCCATGTGCTAATTTAGCATTATTAAAGGGCCGATTTTGCGGTTCGTCAGTCCCTTGATCAGATAGGAATGTTGTTCTTCTACCGGTATCTTACCCAAAGTGGGTACTAACCGTCGAGCAATAAATGAATGTGAAGCACCAGAATCAAATAAGGCATGTACTGAAAAGCCATGAAAGTAACGGTACCTCGTACGACTATGCCTGATTTGTAGGCTTGTTCTTCAGTAATTGCATTGAGATAGCCATTAGGAATAGGCAAGCTAGAACCTGCAATGTTTTGTGGTGGTTGATGTGTAGGAGATGCTCCTTGTGAGCCACAAAATCTACAATGTCTTCCTCCGCGTGTTGCTCCATTGCTCAGGGTGGACGTTATACTGTTAATCGGAGTTGGTTTAAACTCTGAACCTCTCAACTGCGGACAGTCTTTCCTAAAGTGACCTTCTTGATGACAGTGATAACATGCACGTGTTCCTGTCTGAGTAGAAGACCCAACCATAGAGGTACTAGTTCCTGGTGATTAGTTACGGGGATATAGTGGAGGTCTAGAGAAACCCCCTCTTCCTGATAATTCCAGACCCAAGGTCTGGGGTGAGCTTATATTGGAACCGACTGGATGATAGCGATTATCTCTTCGGTTATACTTTGCCTTTCATTTGAATGGTCCACTAGTAAAGTGAAAGCTTCTTCTTTGGCGGTTTTCATCCCTCTCCATCTCAATACGAGAGGCGATGTCGATGGCTTCATCAATAGTGGTGGCTCTAAAACCTGCAAGCTTCTCTCTCAAATCTCCCTGAAGAACGCTAACAAATTTGGTAAGACACTCTTGTGGTGAAGCTTCTAAAGCTGGGGAGTAACGTAGTAGCTCCGTAAAGTGAATATGATAATCTCGTACATTCATGGATCCTTAGGTCAAAGAAGCTAACTCCCTCCTCTTCAATTCTTCCCAATGGGAGGGACAGAAGTGGGCTCGGAACCTCTCTTCAAAAACATCCCATGGAACATGATATGCTAATTTTTTGGAAATGGCTCTCCACCATCGTCTTGCATAGTCTTCTAAGGAGTAATCAGCAAAGTGCACCCAAGTATATGCTGGTGCATGTATTATTCTCAACATCCTGCTGATGTCATCAAGCCATAGTTTTGCCTCAGCAGATGTCTCTATGCCTTTAAATTAAGGAATCATTCCCTTTCGATAATTATCTATAGTGTTTGTTGTCTAAGAAGGGTTTTCTCCATTATTCCTTCTGCTGGGGTAGGAGCAGACTCAATTGAAGGATGGTAACTAGATTCTTCCTCAGAAAGATGGACAGAACCTTCAATCCTAACATCCGCAGGCTTAGATGCCTTAGGTCTCTCAGCTTGTGCATTTAGCCTCTCCTATAATGCTTGCTGCCTTTGCCCCATCTCTTGGAGCATTGCCATCATAGCTGCTAATTGCCTAGACACATCTTGGTCTGCCATGATCCTGAGATCAGTCAAGGTCAAAGGTCAGATCCTATATGTCTTATTATGATGTACATAAGGGACAATGACCTGTGAATAGTGTTGCAGTGAATTATTAAGATCAAAGGATCTTAATACAACCTTAGTTTTTGAATACCGCTCATAGTTATTAATTACTAAATAAATTAATGGAATAACCGGGCTCTGATATCAATCTATCGCGACCCCGATTCCCGGGCCGTCGGATCTTCCCATATCCAGATCGGGTACTCAGCAATAATTTATTCAGCAATCAGAACTAACATTCAGAAACAGACTGCAAATAAAATTACTCAGAAGAAAGTATTTCAACACTTTTCCATTCACAAAATAAAGTTCAGATGATATACTGTCCCACTATAACCATTTACATGTACATCATCTTGGAAGGAAAATACACAAAAGATTTCTAACTACCTTACAAAGTAAAGCTATTATGGCTGGCTAGATGTCTACTATGTAAGCTGTATGGATTTTTAAAGTCCTTGCGATGGCTCACCGACACCTGTTGGGTTTTCCATATATCATTGGATAAAAATTAGCAAATGCTATGTAACGAAGAAGAGAAAAGCAAACAAATTGTGTAATTTTGCAAAACTTGTTATCATTGAAGGTTTCACTCCTTATTGTTAATTTAAGTCCTATTCCTTTCTATTCCACGTCAGGGATTAGTCCAGGGGAATTACCTCACCACTATAAGGACCTCGAAGCTGTGGATATTTCGGGATTGGAGATTGCATTAATCATGGTAAGCTTATGCCGCCGCACGTCGCCTCAACCAATCCTCCAATACTACCTTGACAATTTTTTTTCTTTTATTTTATTAAATAGGGTCTCAAACCCTCAACCTGGAAAAATAAATGAGCACATCATCATTGAGGACTCGGTTGCTTAAAACCTTAGGCTAACATTCAATCTTATAACCTAGCGGCCTTAAATATATATTATCCTGACCCAACCGCTACTGAACCACCCGTGCCTCCACATGGCACGACCACATCTTCTGTCGTTCAACCCAAAGATATTGGCTCCCGGCACCACGCATTGCAAAACATTCATTTCGTGCGCACTTATCATAGCAGGGCAATCGTGTACCACATAGGTAGGGAAACGCCAATGTGGGTTCCTTCCGACAAACCTACAGGTTGCTTGCCCGACCTGTAGTTCTACTCCTAGTCATCCTTAATATCCTTTTCAGGATCCAACTCAAACCACATCAATTCCCATGATGTAATTCTTTCGTTAAGTCTTCGATTTGCATAATCAGTAATACTTAGTATAGACACACATATATATTACTCATATGCATATATACTCGAATTTATGCCTATTTTAACTCCCAAACCCCAACTTTCAAAGCCACCGCATCGATTTGATGCTTAAACCATATTTTAGTGGGAATCACAAAGCAACTGACAAGACTTTTTCGAAAAATAACCAAAATTAGGATTCTTTATAGCACATAACATAAAATCAAGAATTTCAATAAACTCGTTTGAAAACCCAACAACAAAAGGAAGGATTTCGTTACCTAATCGATCTCTCTCTCGTGTATCGAAGGCTTTATCGTGTTTTGTTTTTAGAAAGGCTATTTTAAGGCTCTTGAAAAAATTGAATATCATTTTCTTATCAAAACACTAAGAATGTGTCAAGAATGCGAAGAACGAACGAAGAACACGAAGAACATGAAGAACGCCAAGAACATATTTTCTCTTAAAATTTCGGCAGAGTTTCCCCTTATATCGAGGCATATTTCTCGGAAAAATTCGACAAAGTTTCCCTATATATCAGGACATATATCTCGGAATATTTCGGTAGAGTTTGCCCTTATATCGAGACATATTTCAAAATAAAAACGAAAAGAGTTTCCTCTATAAAATCAATCGAGAGGAAAATAACAACGAAACTGAAAGAATATACTCAAAAACAAGAGATGAAGAATCGGTAGACACCACGCATCTTAGGTGAGTGAACGTGTGATGAATCACAGAGTCATTGACGTGCATAGCCACCCGTACCTAAGTAGGGTATTAAACATATTTCTCCATCAAAATAATTATAAAAGCATAATAGAAAGAATAGAAACATAAAAGATGGAGAATCAGTAGACACCACGTGTCATAGATGAGTGAGCGTGTGACGAATCACAGGGTCACTGATGTGCATAGCCTCCCACACCTAAGTAGGGTATTACATAGGTTTCTCCATAAAAATAATTATAAAAGCATAATAGAAACACAAACGATGGAGAATCGGTAGACACCACGTGTCTTAGATGAGTGAACGTGTGACGAATCACAAGGTCACTGACGTGCATAGCCGCCCGCACCTAAGTAGGGTGTTACACAAATTTCTCCTCGAACCACAACAGGAAAAAGAATCGGAACGAAAGATGAATCAAACAAAACATGGAAGAACAAGAGGATGAATTGAAAACCTAGCTTACGAAGCGAACTAAGAGAGGACCATACCTTTCTCCTCCTCGTTCTCACGGCAGCGCTTCGCTAGCGCTCCTCCCTCGCCTCCCACTCCTCCTCCCGACCTCTCGACCCGAGCCCTTGGGGTGGTGGTGGTAGTGGAAGTCGTAGAGAATGAATGGGTAGGGGGATCTATGTATAGGCCCCAGAAAACCACTAACCATGGTTAGAAAACCATGGTTTAGGCCTTAACCATGGTTTAGCAGCCCATGGCTTTGGCCCATGGTTTTAGCCAAAACTTATCCCAAACTTGATGCTTAATTTAGAACATTCTAGAGGATTCTAGATTCGTTAATGGTGCTTAATTAACACTAATTGGATTAACTTTCACTAATCGTGATTTAACTTTCGCGGCTCACGCTTATCTTTTGCTAACTATTGATTGGTGTTTGCTAATGATCATTAACGGATTTTAATCCGTCATTAGTTTCTTTAATCATGTTTAATTAGTCCTAATGACAACCATTATGGGTTAATGACATCTTAGCCTTCCTTACTTCTCTTTCTTCCGAAGATCATAACAATTCGAAACGAAGTCTGATTCAGACGAAACAAATTTCATTGGTTTTCTCTTGACGAGTCGGATCTTATTATAGGATCCGAGATATGCCAAGTTCAAATCTTTACATAAGATCACGTAGTAAAATTAGGTTTATGTATCATGTCCATCATAATGATCATACAATTATTGATTCAATGGTTTAATCATAGAGGCCATTCTCGAGAGTTAGATTGAGGACTCTTCAGGTACTGTCAAATGATTGTTAATAGATGATCTATAACCTCAGACAGAGATGGCTATCTCTTCTCTAAAGGCATATATCTGACCAACCACTTCATGTAGGTCCTATGCATATGAATAGTGATTTAGAGGTGTCAGATAAATTAGGTCAATGAGTTGACATAATGAGATCGAGATAACCAAGACCTATGTCGTATACTATCATTATACAATCACACATGCTCTAACCAGATATAGATGTATTACTATAACTATGTGTATATATACTTGGTAGACCGTTAGGTTGATAACATAATTTAGGTCTATACACCGACGAGCTGGTGTGCGTACGAGGGTATATGAGTAATATGATCTCTCAAAGCGATCATACAAGTTTACTACTGAACAGGAAGACATGAGCTCACTCAAGAGTGGGATCGATGAAATTCCAAGCATGGTCGTCTTACATTAGAAGCATGATAAGAAACTGTAGGTATGATATATGTTGTTGGAAAGCATATGATAGATATCAACTCCTAATTAGCGAACGCAAGACTTAATGATAAAACTGTGAAGAAGACAATCTAAGTGTTATCTAAAACTTCGAGTTTATTCTAGGTCTTCCAGAATGTAGGATGTAAGAGGTATCGAATATATTGTATATATACGTTATACAAAATTAGTACTTTTGTTTGTGAATAATATGACTAATAAATTGGAATAAAATCGGTTTGTAAAAAATTTCCAAAAGTTCCTTGAAAGTTCTTTTATAAATAATTTTGTAAAATATTTTTAATTTGTAAAATGTTTGTAAAACTTCATTGTAAAATTGTTGTAAAAATCTTTGTGAAATTATTTTTGTAAAAATTGTTGTAAAACGATTTTTTTATAAAATCTTTGTAAATTATTTGGTATAAAATTTATTTATACTGTAAAAATGTTTGTGAAATATTTGTAAATAAAATGCTTGTAAAATTGATTTTTAAAATTTTGTAAACTAGTTTTGAAAACCTTTTGCAAATTGGTTATAAAAATGGTTCGCAATAATTTGTAAAATGTTTTGTAAAATATTTTATAAATGTTTGTAATTTTTTATTAAAATTGAAAATTATGTTGTCACTTTTTATATAAATAATTAGTTTGTACATAATGTTTGATATACTAGTTGTAAAAATGTTTGTAAATAAAACTTGTAATTACATTGTAAATACTAGTAGGGAGCCCGTGCAAAAGCTCAGGCAATCAATAATCGGGAAAAAAATTAGTGGGATAACTTTGCGTTGAACGGACAGGTAAGAAAACAAAGAATCTTTATTTGCAGCTTCTTTGTATTATTAAGAATCGCTAGGTGATTTGAAACTATCTTTGTATAAACCATTAAAGCGGTTCAAATTCAAACTCATGTATTGATGCATGACCCGTACTTTGCACGGGTAAAAGTTGTACATTTCTGAACAAATCTACATTGATACACCGGTACGATATAAGAAAATACATTGATTATGTAATTCGACGAAGAAATGATGGTAATATAAAATACTTTATTGTGGATTTTTATTTTACAACTATATATATATGCCCATATATTTGAAAAAACAAGAACAACCGAACTTTTAAGAAAATAGCATCCAACTGATGATTGTTGTTCGAGTGTATTGATGTGTTTCAGGTATTTAAGTCTCACTTAAAATAAGATTTGGTTTGACTTGAAATGTATATTGAGGTATCCAATAAGAATATTCGTAGATGATTCATTGGGCTTTCTCATCTGAAGTATATGAAAAAAGCAGATATGAAGTATTGGAAAAGAGTTTTATACAGCCTTTTTTTTACAAAGGATTTGTACTTGCGAGTAAAAATTGTATAGTTGTAAGAAGGCAAGTGTTCCTTACGTACCTTTTCCATAGTAATGAGAAGGTGAAAATTTTTCTGTCAAAATCTTCTAAAAATGAAGAGATCTCAACGGGAGAAATAACTAACATGAAAATCTAGTATGTAAGAAAACGTCACTGGAAATCTATTTATTGAACTATGTCTTTACCAAGTAAAAATTTTTCCGAGCTCACCTTACTATCAAGTATAAACATGGCTCTAAGAAAAAATTCGAAACTACATATTGACGTCGACAATCAACAAACCGAAGATTAAGGAAAGCGGTCAGAAAAAGAGGTTATGGAAATGGAAGATTTCTCCCAATCCAATTGCTGCAGATCATTTCTCTCCAAGCTCCCTGGCTCCACCACTAGTTGAGAGTACCTTTGATATCAACTCTGTTTATCAGTTTCCCAGTGACACTTTCATAACAAACTTGCAATCCTTATCGAGGATTATATTGTTCATTTTAGTTATTTTACCTTGTTGTAGATGTTGGACCATTTTTATTACATGTTTGCCTTTAGTGATTGTTTTGATTGTCTTTGACCAATTCAAGTGAATTTCTACTCATTCGTTGAACTGGTAGCTTGATGAAAGTGCTTACATGTTGTTTGTCATCTATGTTATTGAGTTGCTTCAAATTCAATTGTCATCGTTGGCATCGCGATTAAAGTAACACTTGATATTCCATCTCTCCTCCTCATTGCAGCAACCACCATGGTCCACCGACCATTCCATAGCGGTAAACCAATATTCTAAATTACAAGTATCGCACAACACTGGTATGAATTTTGTTTCATATCTTGCTACTGTAAACATATATTGACGATGATATTGCCAGACTGGATCATACGTAGTTAGAGATGATGCCATTTCATGCTCTTATATTTGCACTTTACTAAATAGAGACGGGTGTTGTTAATGTAATTTAAGCCCCAAGAACAACTCTCATTTATTTGTACAAATTGAGTGCACGTACATTCCTTATATGTCTTCATGATAGTCCCATGGCTCAAATGCATGTTTTCCCCTTTAGTGGAGATATATCAAGATAGCGATTTGTTCTGGTGGAAACATTTAATGATATGAATATCCCTTGCCTACAATGTCCGAAACATCGTCAGCATGTCTACACTATTACTCGACGAAGAACATTGATATAAACCACCTGGAAAAATTCTATTTTTGTTTTCCCTTTACTAATGATCATAATTTGTTTTTCAGATATGTCATAGAAAACAAATAATCCACTACGTTGACATATTGTTCTTTTCTAATGCATATGCGCCCTATAACTTTTTTTAAGATGATCTTCTTTGTATATACTATTATGCATATACAACGTATTAGCATATACATAGATATTCAATCGTATATGAACATATTCATATAAGATTTTAAATGGACGTGAACGACTTTTTTTATCTAGATTGTAGGATAAAAAATAACGCTACAAATTTTTATTTCTTTTCATATATGCTAATGGATACATAGATCTGTATTGGTATATGGCTTGAACCCCCCCCCCCCCATTTCCCTCCAAACTATTTATAGTTTTACTTTTTAGAATACAACTTATGTCATCAAACAAAAGATATTGTCTTCTATAATATAAAGATAACATTTGAAGAACGCGTAGAAAAGAAAGTTGGAATCAAAGTAATTTGAAATTATCTTTGTTCCATCTGATAGGTAATAGTTAGAAAAGAGTTTGGATTATCTTTAGAAGCTCATTTGTTATGCAGCATAAAGTAAATGCGAGTAAAAGTGGTATTAACTTTTTTATGGTTACAATATTAAGTAATACAAAAGAAATTATAGTATCCATATAAAATTTTGGCAGCAATTCTTCTGCACTATAGATCTCCCAAATGCCAACCTGGATATGCAATATTACCTCAAACATTTTACACCATTAAAGAGGTTCAAATTCAATGTCATTTACTGATAGCATTAACAATCATAGAGCGGAAGACAATGTATAGTGAGAATGATAACGTGGCAATGGTCGAAAAACACATATCACAACTGTTATTTTCCTCCAAACAGTTTTTTGCATAAAACAAAAGATATTGTCTTATATAATACAAAGGTAACATGTAAACAACTGACAGAAAAGAAAGTTGGAAATGTAGCTTAACATTAACGTCTGTGTAAGCTGAAGGGTAGGTGCCTTATAAGAGATGAGCTTGCATATTTCAAAGCAAGAGAGCTTGTACGAGTGATCTGAGGATGTCAATTTATACCTGCAAATGAAGTCAGTTGTTGGTTATTAGTTTGTGTATGTTTGTGTGCATGCATGTAAATATTGACAGTTGGTAGTTTAGTTTCTAAAAGTGGTATGTGGAATGATGTAAATGTTAACAGTAGTGACTAACGTGAATAATTGTCACTTTCGGTAATTGTCTCTTCTTTTTCAGAAGTTGTTAGTATGGGTATACATTCCTCAAATGAGATTGCTGTGAAATCTCCTCTACTTGCATAGAGAAAGTTCTTTTTAGTGACGCGAACTCAGAAATAGTATTTCTTTTGTAGTCGAGAGGCGATGATGCTTTGTAATAAATTTTCCGAGTGTTCCTACATGGAAGGGAGAATGAAAGTTAATATAAAAGTATGTATGCATTTATATGGATTAGTATATACTTGTGTGTATGTGTGTTTTACGGGTATTTCTTTGTTTGGACCTGTTGATAGCCGTCCCGCACCCTATGTTAATTCGAGCAAATTAATTGTCCAAATTAAGTTAAAGTTGTTCATTGTAGTCGGATACGAGAGGGCTAATCAAAAACCACTTTAATTAGATTCGAGTTAATTTCAAGCGGCAAAATTTTTTTACTTGGTGAAGTTTAAGGTCGAACTCAGGGAGGCAGTTGTCTCCTTAGGTCAAATTTTAGCAAAATCCAAGTGTGAGATTTTCGGGGAATATATTTTTGGTCTTTTTCGGCTTTTCTATGCAATACACATGCAAAATCAGGCCAAATTAAATGTTAATTCAAAAATATGATCAAATTAATTCTAAAAATTATGAAACTTGGCCAGATTATGAAACGGGGTGAAATTAAGCTACCCTAATTTTTTTGGAATTTTCTGATGCACGAATAATAAAATATGCAGACTTTAGTGAAAATGACTAAACTAATTTTAATAATTACCAAACGATGATATTTCTCAGAAATAAAACTAATCCAAATAGATCTAAGTAAGAGCTATCTAAATCAACTTGAATTTTGTTAAAATACTTTACGGTTTATTAACTAAAAATCGATTAATTTTTTCACTAAATAATTTTTCTATGACAAACTACACGTGCAAATGATGTGAATTTTGGATATGTTGTAGCATAGACTTAGATCTACCAATGATGATTTTTCAGAGATTTTTCGATAAGCAGAAAGTGCACAATAATTTACTCAATCAACATGGACAAAATATTGCAATTTTTCACCAAATTAATTTCTATAAATATTCTGCGAATCAGAAAAATACAAATAAATGTTATGATGATAGAACAAGAAGTATACTACACAATGCAACTTTCGGAATTGAAAATAGACAACAGAATGATGACAAAATAAACGTGCAAATGCAGGGGTATGAGTGCAATACAGAAATTGAAAACAGTAGACTCAAACTGTGCCAAAGGGCACTTTTGCAAATTCAAATAATTAAAAGATAAAATATGCAATTTTTACAAATATTAAAAATAAAAGCAAATAGACCTTCGCATCTTCCCCAAGCTACGGCACGAGCGTTAGGGGAGGATGGGCGGTGCGTGGAGGATGTTGGCGCGCAGCGGCGCACTGCTGGAGGACAAGGCCGCGCACGGCTGCGCGTGGTCGAGTAGGCGGGCGGCGCCGCGCTGGGGCGCGTGGAAGTCGGGCGCGCGGCGGGTCGGCGCGCTGATGCGTGACGCGCCTGGGGCGGAGGCGCTCGGCTACAGGAGGACTGGAGGGGCGGCGCGCGGTTGCGCGTTGAGCGGCGGTGCCCGCCGCTGAGTGAGCGTCGGTGAGGACTGGAGCGGCTTGCAGTGCTGGAGTGAGGCACCGCAACGCCCAGCCGCGCGTGGAGGACTTAGCGGCTAGGGGCGACGAGGAGCAGCGAGGCCTTGGGGCGCGTCCGCCGGAGATCGCGCGCGCCGCCGGTTGCGGAGGAGGGGCGGCGAACCGCTGCGAGCAGGTGGCGCGGAGGCTGGCCGCGCGGCTGGGAGCGGAGGCGGAGAGCGGCGCACAGATTGGAGGATCGATGGCGTGCGGTTGCTACAAATGCGGGGCGTGCTGGTTGCTGCGCACGGCTGGGGGTCAGCGGGGACGTGCGACCAGCCTGGAGCGCGAGGTGAGGAGGGTCGACGGACGGCGAGCTGGCGATGGAGGTGCGCCGGCAGTGGCTGGAGGAGCAGCCGTGGCGGGTGTCGACGGTGGTGGTGTACAGGGACCTGCAACTTTTGTTTTTTTCTTTGTTTTTTCTTTTTTTTTATATTTTTTGTAATTTTTTTGTAAACAGCAAATAAATGTAGAGATGAAATGAAAGTGTGGTGTGTGTGGTGTTGATCGAATAATGGTTGCAGATTGGTGTTTTGTGATGGTGATTGTGGTGGTTTGTTTGGTGATTAACAAGGAAGAAAATTGTGAGATAAAAAAATGAAAAGTTAAGATAGAAGATACTTACCTGCGGTTCGCCGAAAGTGGAGCCGCGTGTACGGCTTCCGTTGTGGCCTCGAGGAGATGGTGGTCTCCGAAGCTTGGCAACGAGTTTCGAAAATCTCCTGCTACGTGGGCGGTGCTCCACGGATCTCACCTAAGCCTTGTCGTCGCTCTACCTATTGCGCCACAGCTGTCACCAATGACAGATCAAGGGGGCTTGGGGCTCTCTTTCTCTCAAGAACGGTGGATGAAGAACAATGGAGGAGGGGATGGGATTATAAAGGAAGAGTAGAGGTAAGTTGGAGAGAATGGAGTGGTGGAGAGAGTGGAGAAAATGGAGGCTTGGAGTAGAAGGCAAGTAAGGGAAGAGGTAAAAGGGGGTTAAAATAATTTATTTAATAATATAATATAGTAGGCTACTAAAAATGATTAAAATAATGATAGTAAAATAGTAATAATAATAAATCTGAAAATAGTAAAAAATAAATCCGAAAATAAAAAATTGGGGTGACATGTGGCGGCTATAGGAGCGGCCACATGTCACTCCTAGAAAATTCAAAGATTAAATGTAAAGAAAATCAAAAAGAAATAACAAAAGGGATTAAATCAAAAAGTGGTCAACAGAAAATTTGCTCGTCTCGATGAGATCTACAATTTTCGTGAAGGGCCGAAAATCAAAGGAGATCATCTGTACAAAATGTATTTTTGGGTGGTACCTTATAGATATAAAATACCGCATTTTATCTTTTGTATTTTTTTGTCATTTTTAAGAAGAGAAAAATCAGAATAAAAATAGAGAAAATATGAAAAGATTATTTACAACTTAATCTAATTTTTTGGATTTTTAATAATGAAGAAAATAAAACGATAAAATACAGGGGTAAAACGGTCATTATGTACAATGTACAAAAGGGGCCCAAAACCCAAGTTTTGCATACGAGCTCCGATTTTAATGAAATTGGTCCTTTTTTGAAGGTCTTGGAATGTATATTACTTTAAAAGTGAGTAGACCTAAATCGGAGGCTGTATGAGAGAGATATGCACATTTTAAGTTCCATGGTTTCAAACTTGGATTGGGGTTTTATTGGTTAGTTTTACAATTTAGTAATTTTTTGATATTTTTCTTTAATTAGTGTTAGTAATATATACATTATGGAGTTGATTTTATTAGATTCGGAGTTAGTATAAAATATATACAAATAAGGTATTTTAGCTAATATACAGGTGAATATTTACAATTGAAATTGGCTTCTTATTTTATGCAAATATGAATGCTAAAATACAGATATTATGCTTGCATGCATGAATGCTAATTATGCAATATAAATAGAAATATGCCTCTAATTACTCGGGAACAAAGCTCTATTTTCAACTTTTAGAGTGATGAATCACAGATTCATCAACCCCCTATACTTAAACCTTGCTCGTCCCCGAGCAACTAAAATGAAATGCAAGAGTGAAATGAGATTGGGTTCCATACCAAGGTCATGAACAAAAGTTGAAAATGGAGCTCGACTCGACCTTTGGATTAATTGTGTGGCGAAACCTTATTTGGATCTGCATTTAAGACCTAACAGACGTCAAGTTCCACAAATCTTCTATTCAAGACGCCTTAACAGTCAGGTCAGAACAAATCCTCAAACGCAAATTTCTGATGACTATGATTCTTACTTGTACTGTGTAAGTGATAAATAGCTCTCCACATCAGAAATGACTCGGAACCAGCCTCCTCTAACAAGGTAACTCAATAACCCGGTCCAGCAACTCTTTCCTCGAGGAGCGGGGTATTCCCTTCTAAGTTCAAGTGCGACCAACTCAAGAGGAGGGGGTAGAGAAAAGAATAAGGAATGGATGGTAGCCAGTGTAGCTAACCTATCCCGGGATGTCTGACCAGTGTAGCCAAGTCATCCAGCTGCAGACTTCTTGCTAGTATACATACTCCAACAGGCAATTTGTTTTTGCAGCCTGTCTATTTTTTTTGGAGTTCTTGCATTTTTTCTTTTTTTTCTTCTTTTTTTTGGAACTATATACAAGGTGCAACATGTACATCAGGAGGTTTTCCTCTTGAGCCAGTAGACTATCCCTCTTTTGAAGCATTATTGCAACCCACAGCGTCCCGTCCTTAGACTTCAACACCACCAGACTAGGTTGAGATGCACTACCCTCCCTAGAGGAGGACGGATGTTTCCACCCGTGTGCTACTCCAAGCTAAAGGATTCTACCTCCTCACCACCTCATCAATGAAGATATACGTGCATTGTGCTTTGTCCAAGTTAGCTCACTGTCTAAAAGAATCATGCGTGTGCACGAGATATTCTACTTAGACTAATCAAGATGACATGTGAACATAGACTTGCGGACTCAAAGAATTAAGTCACTTGACCTGAAAAATCTTAACTCCAGTTCCTATAAGGTTCCTCTGAAATTAGGTTGATTAAGGTCAAATCAAGCCCATCCTCAATATCTACTCATAACTCGGTTCAGAACCCATTAGCTTTTCACCTTGCATATGCAAGATATGCAAATGAGAGGTGCAGATGACATGCTATGAATGAAATGCAAGACTTTTTTTTTAAATGCAAAGATGATATGTAAGAGTAAATAAGAAGCCTTATTTTCAACACATTTTTTTGGTATAAGTATACAACAATGTGTATTATTTACAACAAGTTTTTAGTTTATACATAATATACATAGTATACAATTTTTTTTCGGTATACATCCAACAAATTTTACAAAAGTATGTTTTACAAGAATTTTACAAGTATAGTAATTTTTTTTGTATACCTCCTATGATACAAGTATTTTATGAGTCAGTTTATACAAGTGTATTTTACAAAAAATTTTCTCAAATTTTTACCCACCCTTAATTATTGCATAATATATACAAAAATACGCGAAAATACGTGAAAGTACGAGCTATGGGTAAAGTATATATGTAATATATACACGCCCCCCTATACTTAGCATGTGCTATGTCCTCAGAGCACGAAAAGCGACTAAAAAGACATAGCTCGGGCTAAGCGTAGGAGAGCTAAAATTACAAAATGTATAGAAGTCACTCCGCCCCCCTATACTTAGGCTCCGGTCAGTCTAAGTATAGGACAAGAGTGTATGAGAACCGATGCGATCTGTAGGATGTACAATGAATGGATGCGGGTCACTCTCCCCCCTATACTTAGGATCTGATTATCCTAAGTATAGTCTTAAAATGAAATGAGATGAGTCAGGACGAGTGATTCGAATCACTAGGGAGGGAGGGAGAAAAAGTATATACAAGAAAGAGTGAGAATATACAAGGATTAAGAAGGTTTGTGACGAACCTTCTTGCGGACGCGAGGAGGTGGATAATATACATATGTGTCGCTGTCGGAATCGTCCTCAGATGAATAATAGTGAGGTGTAGGGATCGTTCAACGAAGGTCGACACACGGCTGCTTGCTTAGATAAGGCTTGAGAACAGCCGAACTGATCTCACTCATATAAATTACCTTGTCCGGACCAGATGAGGACTCCTCAGAAAATTCCCTCTCCGGTGTGTTGAAGGAAACTTTCTTAGTCAGTTTTCTAGAACCTGAATCATTGAGAGGGAGATGAGAGAGACGCACCTTGAGAGGTTCGGGGGAACATCTCGAGGAATCAATTCTGGACTTCCTCTCACTAGATAGCCGACTAGAAGAGGGAGCAACCGTGTTTTTATGTGGGGTCAATTTAGTCTTGCTTGTTTCCTTTGAAGGTCCGGGATGTGGTGTGGTGCTGACCATGGGTTCCTCACCAGACGAGTCACCATATAGATTGTAATATTCCTGAAGGGTCAGCACACGGCTCGGGAAAGTGCTAATGGTCTCAGTTGGCTTGGCATTATTGGGCTCTTGTGTCGGATCATCAAAATGGTCAAGGCAATCAACAAAGGTCATGTCCGACTTAATGATAGCTTCTGATTGTGAGTCCTCCTTAGAAGCTGTCCTGGTGGCGGTGCAAGCAGTTGATGAAGTGAAGATGTGGGGAGTCTCAGAACCAATGGTCATCCGGGCAGTCAGTCTCTCAGGTGTAGTAGAGAGGTGGAACTCATCTACCTCTCGATGGTCACGACTGTCAGTGGATGTGCGGGTTACCTTAGAATAAAGTGTATCAAAGAATGGGTGAGGTCGGAGTGCTTCCAATGCTGAGAAATCGATCTCCCGAGTCTCGCAATCTATAGACGCTTTAGCTGAGGCTAAGAACGGCTTCCCGAGAATAATCGGAGACTGGGTAAACTCTCCTCGGTTCTCGACTTCAATGATCGTGAAGTCGACCTGGAGTAGAGCACCTTGGAAAGTAACGATGACTGAAATATTTCCTCTAGACCGTTTGATGGATCGATCAGCCAGCTGAACGATCTCTCTCGACTTTCTGATTGGTCTGAGTTTGAGCTTGTCAAACACAGAGGTTGGGAGGATATTTATAGGTGAGTCATCATCGATTCTCGCATGGGTGAAAATGGTGTCTTTGATTTCACATTCAACCCTAGACAACTGCTTCACTCTGCGGCTTTTGGTCTTTCTCCCCATCACCAAGGTTGTGGCCATAGACACTATGTGTCTTTCAGTCCTTGTTCTCTTCTTACCCGACCTCTTGGGCATCAATTTACTCTTTACAAATCTCTTGAGGTCAGGGAAGTGATCTATGGCCTTTATTAAGGGAAGTTTAAAGATCAATTCATCATCAAGTGCTTCCCTTAGGGTGGAATCCAATTTTTTTAAATCATTTTCAATTTTTATGTGATTTTTGGTTTTTCAAATTTTTTGGTGTTTTTGATGGATGAATGATCAAACTCTTGATTGGAGGGCAAGTGGTTAGTAGAATAGGGAGATAGAATGGACTCCAGCTGTACAGACGGTGTGGGTTCCTTGATGTTTGCTTTGTTTTCAACCTCAAAACTACTCATGTCTTTTCTCACTTTTATACCAAGGCTGGCAGAAATTGATTGTAATATTCCCATGACATCTCTCAACTCGTTACCAAATGATTCATTTTTCTTAATAAGTCTAGAGATGTCATCCTCCACAAAATTCTCATGACAAATCATGCGAGAGTTCTGCTCAAGTGGAGGATACTGCTGAGACTTTGGGTGATCATACTCAACATACCTAGAATCCAGCATGTAATGCTGGGTCGAGTATGGACCATCTAGATGGCAAATATTGGTCGAAGCCACATATGATGAAACGGGGACTGATAAGTCTAGCTCATGAGTCCAATCTTGTGAATGCATAGGCTCTCCAAATGAAGGCTGGTTAATGGAGGCTTAATCACTAAAGTCAATCAAGTCTGGGAAATCATGATGTTCAGGCCTCTCCATTTGGCATGTTCGATCGACCGTGTTATGCCCTAAGTTCAAGTCGGGATGTGTATATATGAGTTGTGGTATGGTCCCTACTTGGGGTGAAGTATGTGGGGGCATATAATTTTGCCAATCATCTGTCTCAGCAGTGGCTTGCTCTTCATTCGAGTCTTTGATTCCCGCAAGCTCTCGGGAGTAAGGACAGTCATCCCAAGGTGGAAGTGGATCCGTGGTGCTAGAATATGGAGTAGGTGATAAATGCGAAGAAGTGGAGAAGTCAGTCGAAGTTTTGACTTCATAATCGGATTGAGGTGGAGCTGACCACGGGTAAGGGTCTCCCGTGGGCGGCGGAGGATACATGGAATAATGAGAAGGTGAAGATGATCGGTATATGATCAATGAGGAATGACCAGAGGTCTCAGGGTATGGGGACCAATATCCCGACATCTTGAAATGAATGTAAGTAGAGCGATGTAGAAAATTCGCAATTATGCAGGATAACACACACGGACAGACACGAAGACAAACGCAAGAGCAAACCCTGAATTCACACTCAACACGGTGAAGGACCCGAAACCGAGTCCAATTAATCTTGTTAATTTTAAGTGTGATTTTTCAAGCAAGATAGCAAGGATTTACGCGGCCTATAGGGAAGTCGGCTCAGAGCCGAATGCATCCTCCCTGTTTAACCTGTCGCCTAAGATACCGCCGGTCCTCCCTTTCTTCGCTCCTATCCGGAGTTGGGGACTCAAAGACGTGCCCCTATCTACCTGCAAGCAGGCGGAGGCTGACAAAGCTAGGCCTTGTCGCAAAGTACCGCTGGTTCACCCCTATCTACCCGCGAATAGGCGGAGGCTACTTGGTACTATCAATGAGTTAAAAGTATCCAACTCGTGATATTTACTAGGATCAGTTGGCCCGTGATATGGAAGGCGGGGATTTGTGCTCTGCCTTAAGGTGTTCACACACACTCAAGTACCCTCACTCAGCCTGAAAACAAGGTCGGGGTTACTCTCCTGCGAACAAGGGTTAATTTTAGTCAATTTTTTTTGGTCAAATTCAATTAGCAGTCTCGATTTTAGAGATTAGTTATCACTGATATTAATCCACACAAGCAATCACGTCTACTGTCCAGTCCCAATTCCTTTATCCTAGGTTGAAAAATCGAGAGAGAGAGAGAGAGAGAGAATCGGAAAAAGTCGATGCAATCGAAAAACGATGATGAATGCTTGAGTAAGAAGACTTACAGTGCCTCCAGCTCTCTTCAATGCGAGATGCAGTGCTGAATTGAAATTTTATACTATATGCAAATGCAGACGACACAATCCTCTCCTAGACAGGCAGTTCTATTAGCGAGTGAAGAACAGGTTTATTTGGACTAGATCTGCGGTCTAGGTGCGTCTTTTAAGTGTATGTGTGGTCCTAAAAATTACGAGCACAAGCAATTCCTAGAGGGGCTCAAGGAGCCGCTAGTGCAAGTCTAAGTTACAATTCAACCACACAGCACATGGGGACACGATTCCACTATTTTTACACACGCGAGAACCCGAACGGGAACCGCTGGAAATGATGCGAAAAATGTGGAAATAAATGAGATTACAGGTTCTCTCAAATCACTCAAACAAATTCGAATGCATGTTCCTCGAAGCGTCTTCGACTCCGGTGTCCGTTGCATAAAAACAAGTTGAGGTCAGATAAAGAACGACACAAAAATGCAAAAATTTAAAAGACAGAGAAATATTCACAAGAAAAACCGGGGGTCAGACTACCCGGAGAAAGAAAATCAAACGCTCAAAAGTTCACCAAAAAATTAACCTAAGCCGTGCCTCCCCGACAACGGCGCCATTTTGATAGTCATCCCGCACCCTATGTTAATTCGAGCAAATTAATTGTCCAAACTAAGTTAAAGTTGTTCGTTGCATTCGGATACGAGATGGCTAATCAAAAACCACTTTAATTAGATTCGAGTTAATTTCAAGCGGCAAAATTTTTTTACTTGGTGAAGTTCAAGGTCGAACTCAGGGAGGCAGCTGTCTCCTTAGGTCAAATTTTAGCAAAATCCAAGTGTGAGATTTTCGGGGAATATATTTTTGGTCTTTTTCGGCTTTTCTATGCGATACACATGCAAAATCAGGACAAATTAAATGTTAATTCAGAAAGATGGTCAAATTAATTCCAAAAATTATGAAACTTGGCCAGATTATGAAATGGGATGAAATTAAGCTACCCTAATTACTTTGGAATTTTATGATGCACGAATAATAAAATATGCAGACTTTAGTCAAAATGACTAAACTAATTTTAATAATTACCAGACGATGATATTTCTCAGAAATAAAATTATTCCAAATAGATCTAAGTAAGAGCTATCTAAATCAACTTGAATTTCGTTAAAATACTTCACGGTTGATTAACTAAAAATCGATTAATGTTTTCACTAAATAATTTTTCTATGACAAACTACACGTGCAAATGATGTGAATTTTGGATATGTTGTAGCATAGACTTAGATCTACCAATGATGATTTTTCAGAGATTTTTCGATAAGCAGAAAGTGCACAATAATTTACTCAATCAACATGGACAAAATATTGCAATTTTTCACCAAATTAATTTCTATATATATTCTGCGAATCAGAAAAATACAAATAAATGTTATGATGATAGAACAAGAAGTATACTACACAATGCAACTTTCGAAATTGAAAATAGACAACAGAATGATGACAAAATAAACGTGCAAATGCAGGAGTATGAGTGCAATATAGAATTTGAAAACAGTAGACTCAAACTGTGCCAAGGGCACTTTTGCAAATTCAAATAATCAAAAGATAAAATATGCAAATTTCAAAAATATTAAAAATAAAAGCAAATAGACCTTCGCTTCTTCCCCAAGCTAGGGCACGAGCGTTAGGGGAGGATGGGCAGCGCGTGGAGGATGTTGGCGCGCGGCAGCGCACTGCTGGAGGACAAGGCCGCACACGGCTGCGCGTGGTTCAGTCGGCGGGCGGCACCGCGCTGGGGCACGTGGAAGTCGGGCGCGCGGCGAGTCGGCGCGCTGATGCGTGACGCGCCTGGGGTGGAGGCGCTCGGCTGCAGGAGGACTGGAGGGGCGGCGTGCGGTTGCGCGTTGAGCGGCGGCGCCAGCCGCTGAGGGAGCGTCGGTGAAGGCTGGAGCGGCTTGCAGTGCTGGAGTGAGGCGCCGCAACGCCCAGCCGCACGCGGAGGACTTGGCGGCTAGGGGCGGCAAGGAGTAGCGAGGCCTTGGGGCGCGGCCGCCGGATATCGCGCGCGCCGCCGGTTGCGGAGGAGAGGTGGCGCACCGCTGCGAGCAGGTGGCGCGGAGGCTGGCCGCGCGGCTGGGAGCGGAGGCGGAGAGCGGTGCACAGATTGGAGGATCGATGGCGCGCGGTTGCTGCAACTGCGGGGCGTGCTGGTTGCTGCGCTCGGTTGGGGGTCGGCGGGGACGTGCGACCAGCCTGGAGCGCGAGGCGAGGAGGGTCGACGGACGGCGAGCTGGCGATGGAGGTGCGCCGGTAGTGGCTGGAGGAGCAGCCGTGGCGGGTGTCGACGGCGGTGGTGTACAGGGACCTGCAACTTTTGTTTTTTTTTCTTTGTTTTTTTTATATTTTTTGTAATCTTTTGTAAACAGCAAATAAATGTAGAGATGAAATGAAAGTGTGGCGTGTGTGGTGTTGATGGAATAATGGTTGTAGATTGGTGTCTTGTGATGGTGATTGTGGTGGTTTGTTTGGTGATTAATAAGGAAGAAAACTGTGAGATAAAAAATGAAAAGTTAAGATAGAAGATACTTACCTGCGGTTCGCCGAAAGTGGAGCCGCGTAAACGGCTTCCGTTGTGGCCTCGAGGAGATGGCGGTCTCCAAAGCTTGGCAACGAGTTTCGAAAATCTCCTGCTACGTGGGTGGTGCTCTACGGATCTCACCTAAGCCTTGTCGTCGCTCTACCTATTGCGCCACAGCTGTCACCAATGACACATCAAACGGGCTCGGGGCTCTCTTTCTCTCAAGAACGGTGGATGAAGAACAGTGGAGGAGGGGATGGGATTATAAAGGAAGAGTAGAGGGAAGGTGGAGATAATGGAGTGCTGGAGAGAGTGGAGAAAATAGAGGCTTGGAGTAGAAGGCAAGTAAGGGAAGAGGTAAAAGGGGGTTAAAATAATTTATTTAATAATATAATATAATAGGCTACTAAAATGATTAAAATAATGATAGTAAAATAGTAATAATAATAAATCCAAAAATAGTAAAAAATAAATCCGAAAAATAAAAAATTGGGGTGACATGTGGCGGCTACAGGAGCGGCCACATGTCGCTCCCAGAAAATTCAAAGATTAAATGTAAAGAAAATCAAAAAGAAATAACAAAAGGTATTAAATCAAAAAATGGTCAACACAAAAATTGCTCGTCTCGACGAGATCTACAATTTTCGTGAAGGGCCGAAAATCAAAGGAGATCATCTGTACAAAATGTATTTTTCGGTGGTACCTTATAGATATAAATTACCGCATTTTATCTTTTGTATTTTTTTGTCATTTTTAAGAGAGAGAAAAATCAGAATAAAAATAGAGAAAAAATGAAAAGATTATTTACAACTTTAATTATATTTTTAAATTTTTAATAATGAAGAAAATAAAAAGATAAAATACAGGGGTAAAACGGTCATTATGTACAATGTACAAAAGGGGCCCAAAACCCAAGTTTTGCATACGAGCTCCGATTTTAATGAAATTGGTCTTGTTTCGAAGGTCTTGGAATGTATATTACTTTAAAAGTGAGTCGACCTAAATCAGAGGTTGTATGAGAGAGATATGCACATTTTAAGTTTCATGGTTTCAAACTTGGATTGGGGTTTTATTGGTTAGTTTTACAAGTTAGTAATTTTTTGATATTTTTCTTTAATTAGTGTTAGTAATATATACATTATGGAGTTGATTTTATTAGATTCGGAGTTAGTATAAAATATATACAAATAAGGTATTTTAGCTAATATACAGGTGAATATTTACAATTGAAATTGGCTTCTTATTTTATGCAAATATGAATGCTAAAATGCAGATATTATGCTTGCATGCATGAATGCTAATTATGCAATATAAATAGAAATATGCCTCTAATTACTCGGGAACTGTTAGACTTGTGAGCCCTGGGCGAACCATTCTTACAATAAATGTTATTGTAATATTTAAGTTTATCAATAAAAGTTATTGATGTTTCACTCCCTTTCTGAAATTATATGATTGAATGCACTATAAGGTCCCTCTGTACAATTAGGGTTATGTACCTTGGCCAGCTTGATGATCATATAGCTGTTGATTCATTAAATGAATCATAGAGGCTGGTGTTTGGATGAATATCTAAAGAGTTAGATAGAGGACTCATCAAGCACCGTCAAATGATTGTCAAGTGGAGATCTCCAGCCTGAGTAGGAGATGGCAATCTTTTCTCACATAGGCTGATATCTGACCGACCTCTTGATGCAGGTCCTCTGCATGGGAATAGTGATTCGGAGGTGTCAGATTAGTTAGGTCAATGGGTTGACCTAACGAGATCGAGATAACCTAAGTCCTATGTTGAATGCTGTCACAACATAGGCATGCATCCTCTGACCGGAGACAGATATATTGCTATATATCTAAGTATGTACATTTGGAAGACCAATAGGTTGATGACCTAACCAAGGTCTATACACCGGCGAGCTGGTGTGCATATAAGGGTATATGAGCAATATGATCTCTCAAAGGGATCATACAGGTTCACTTGTGAACCGGAAGACATGAGCTCACTCATGAGGTATTGGGACCGATCAAATTCCATGCATGGTCGTCATGCTTTGGAAGCATGACATGAATTTGAAGGTATGATATATGCTTTGGGAAAGCATATGATCGATACCAAATCCCAATGACCAAGATTGAGAAACTTAATGATTAAACCCTGAAGAAGACAGTATAAAATGATCTTGATCTTCGGGTTGATCATGGGTCTTCCAGTATGCAGGATGTACAGGTATTGGGAATACCTGAAGGGTGATGTGATCATAAACGATTGTATATCCATGACGCTTCCATTCCGAGGGAGTGATGAAACAGGTCTGGATTTTAGTGACTCCTTTCAGTAGAGAAGCAATCCGATCTTAGTCCAAGTATTGGACATTGATCTGAATGGGATTCAGATTCAATGAGAAGATTGGATTTGCGGCCTTGATTTAATCAAGCATCTGTGAGAGGTCCGTAAGATCTGGATTTGAGATGAGATCTCAACATCCAAGTCACTATACGTGGAATAATACAATCGCCCTGTCCTTATCTCCAAGTATCTGCGAAGAAAGCACATTATTCTTGAAAGGGTTCAAGAATAATTCTTTTGATGAAATATCCAAGCAAGGACTTGATGATTAAATGTGATTTAATTATCAAGCTTAAATATGAATATGATTCATATTGTGAAAATGATTATCTAAGATAATTAAATGAGATTTAATTATCAAGGATTAAGAGAATGTAGATAACACTATCCATGATATGTGTATGTTATAAATATGATTTGTAATATACATATATAAGAGAGAGAATTTATGTAAATAGCATTTGTTAATTAATAATGTGAATTGGATTCACATTTGTTAATTAATTGGAAATGCAATTTACTAACTAGTTTGGGTTGTGAATATGATTCACACAATATTCAATGGCAAGATTGAAATATTCACAAAATTAATTTGGAATTAATTTGGTGAATATTTATTAGGATTAATTAATGAATAATATGATAAATAAAATAGAGAATAACCACCTCCATGGGTGGCGTCACCCATGAATTGTTAATGGGTGACGCCCCCCCCCCTTTTTAGGAGGGTGGTTAACTCCATCTCATTTATCATGTTATCTCTTGATTAATTAATTTTAAATTGTTGTTATTGAACAACAAATCCTAGCCATTGATTTTTCATGGACCAAGCATATCCCTTGGATCCATGTGTCACATGGATTGAGATCCATTGGATCCTAAACTAGTATATAAGGAGGGCTAGGGTAGCCTCTCCATGGTACATCATCTAGAGTTGTAGAAGACTACTACTCTCTCTCTCTCTAAATCTCGTGTGGTCTCTCTCTTAATATCCAAGTGGACGTCCACTTTGCATATTGAAGAGGAGAGGATCTTGCTTCGCCTTCGACGCTTGGATCTTCGTCAAGGATTGCGGGAAGGACGCGACTCAACATCGTGCCCGCAAGCGCATTCTCCGTGGGTCGGACTTAAGATAGGAGGATCTCTACTTTGGGATCTCGCGATCACAACCACGCTTCAAGAGGTAATCCTTGTACTTTGTGGTTTGATGAAACGATCCGAGAAGTGTTCTCGTGATCATGTGGTTTCATCTTTGTATTTAAAATTTTAATTTCCGCTGCATCTAGCATCTAGTACGACTAGTTGCTCCGATTGCATACGATGCGATCGACACGCTTCCGTGATGCGCTTAAGGATTCACAATATCTTTCAAGTGGTATCAGAGCCAGGTTGAATAAGGTTTTGGATGTGATCCATGAACCTTAGACGATTTGGTTCTTGAAAGGGTTGCGAAATTTTTACTGCATTTCAAT
This sequence comes from Ottelia alismoides, assembly GCA_037367405.1. Lineage (NCBI taxonomy): Eukaryota > Viridiplantae > Streptophyta > Magnoliopsida > Alismatales > Hydrocharitaceae > Ottelia > Ottelia alismoides. The sequence goes on along the minus strand of JAZKJV010002170.1, from coordinate 421,192 downwards.
TTTCGCACCTCTGTCTAATTGATTTTTTCCGTACTGTTTAAAATGTTTAAACACGAAATTTTCAATTGGATTTTGTTCCCCATTAAACAAGGAAACCATAGGACTTGAGTTTACTAAATTTGGACTTTATTTGCTCAAGATATGGCTTTTTTAATATGACTATATTCACTGTTGCGGGAACTGCGGATTTGAACGTAATGAATGAGATGATTACGGTTTTAATCCACCTTGAAATGCGTGAATTATCACTTGGGTTCTTTAATAAATCAAATAGGCAATCTTTGGAAACTGAGTTTGCATTTTTTGGATTTATATTGATCAAGATAAGTTAATTTTAGTGATTGGGGGTCACTGCTGGAAATTAACAATTTTTGATCTTGAACCTTGTGATATGTCATTCAAATATCATGATGAAAATTAATTGTTAATTTTCTGGAATAATTAGTGATAAATATTTGTGAAATATTTAAATAAATAATTATTTCATTGAATGACGCTTGCCTAAACTACAATGATGAGATATTAGATCTTGATCATTGTTTCATCAACAAACATTGCTTTCATGAAAACAATAGTTTATCCTACAATAGTTGTAGGACAACTTTTACATGAAAAACCCTTTCTTTTGCTTGAATAGGATTGGGGATTTGTCTAGCAAATCTCCTTATAATCAAAAATGTTTTGATTTGTACTATATGGTATAACTTTCGGTTGAAAAACCGATGAACATCTCAAAGTACATGATGGTCTATCTGGTATTATCCTTTCCCGAGGCGGATGTGGTGCCTAGTCGGAGAGCATTGGGGTTGCGGGTTGCAACGTATGTGGTCCGTCCCACTCTCGTCGGTACTGGCCATGACAGCGGGTAGGGATTGTATAATACCGGAGACAGACAGTATGTATTTTTCTAATTATTAAAATTTGAATAATACGTATTTTGAGATTATACCTACTATTCAAGTAAAAGACGTGTTTGTTGATGATTGGGCTAAATGATTAATTTAATATGATTAAATTAATCATACCTAATAAACACACTATTTTGAATAGATGTGTATTTCCCTTGGAAGAATTAATTATGTGAATGTGATTCACAATAATTAATTATAAAATTTGAATATGAGGTGGAGGATCACATAAGTGACATCCATGGTCTCCCGTCAAGGCAAAGGATTTCGTCGCCAGTTGTTGTGTATGGGAGATGCCTGTCCGAAGTGACAGATCCTGTGCATGATTTAATTGGATCGGGTTCTTTGCTTCTCGAAAGAGTAAGGCCGTATACGTAGTGACCCCAATATCGGGTCCTCATATTATTGGGGCGATATTGGATTGCGTATAGCGAGTATTAAGCCTGTTGACGGTTGGTTCAATTAACAACGGGTCAACATCATCTTAGGGGTGGTGGGCCCGGGTGTTAAAGACCGTATTGGGAAATGCAAGTTGGACTTGCAAGGCGGAATGTGTTCCCGCTTCTCTTATTCGAGTCACAGGTTCTCATATTATTGGGATGTGATAAGGATAGAGAGGAGATCCCAGATCTTGCTTGAGATATAGCGGTAAGTATATCTCTTACTTTGAAAGAAAAATAAGGGAATAATCTTTCAGAGTTGACCTAGCAAGACAAATTTGATTTAAAATGCCTTAATCAAATTATTCTTAAAATGAATATATAATTATTCTAATATAGTGCATTCTTAATTTCAGAAAATGAAGTCCATGAACCCACTTAGCAGGCTTCTAGAGGTCAACCAGTTGACCGGACCAAATTATTCGGATTGGATCCGAAATTTGGATCTTGTTCTCTGTGCAGAGCGCATCTCCTACGTGCTTAGCAAGGACAAGATAGCAGACCCTGTGACTGATAAAGATAAATCATATAATGATAAATATGATGAAGATAATAATCTGGCAAGATGTTACATCCTTGGGTCATTGTCCAATGTGCTTCAGAAGCAACATGTGGAAATGAACCATTGCCAAGAGATTATGCTGAGTCTGAAAGAAATGTTCGGTGACATAAACCGCACACAGCGTTATAATGTGATGAAAGAGCTTATTCGCTGCAAGATGCAGGAAGGAACCTCTGTCAGAGAACATGTACTCAAAATGTTTGGGTACCTCTCTGAGCTAGAAACCCTGGGAGCCTACTTGGATCTGAAATGCAAGCTGATTTCATTCTCCTTTCGCTCCCTAAGTCTTTCAACAACTTTGTTGTGTCTTACCACATGAACAAAGGTGATTTCACAAACGCTGGGTTGTTAGCTGCATTGAAGTCTGCAGAAGACGTCTTGAAGAAGGACGGCCCCTCTGCTAGTGCAATGGTTGCACAGGTGAGAGGAAAGCGCGGGCGGAAGCAAGGTTCTCAGAAGGGCCCAGCCTCGAAGAGAAAGAAGAAGAATCAAGGAGTTGGTTCATCTTCTAGTGCTTCCATACTGATGACATCGAAAAAGACCGATGTCTGTCACCACTGCAAGAAGCCGGGGCATTGGCGGCGTAACTGCCCGGATTACCTGAAGTCTACCGACAAAGGTAAAGCCCCGGCAGGTATGAAATCTACTTTCATCATTGAAACCAGCTTTCTCGTTGGACGAGAAGGAAGTTGGGTTATAGATTCTGGTGCTTCTGTTCATGTATGCAATTCATTGCATTTGTTTCAGGAAACTAGGAATCTGAAGCATGGGGAGATAGTTATCCAGATGGGATCTGATGCAAGTGTTGCAGCAGTCGCCATCGGGACATGCAGACTGTCGTTATCTAGTGGTCGAGTCCTAGTACTTAAAGAGTGTCTTTATGTACCTGAGGTCAGGAGGAACTTGATATCTGTGTCTAAGCTTGTTAGACATGGGTACTCTTTCCTGTTCTGTAATAAATTAGTCATTAATAAATATGATAAATTTGTTACGGAAGGTGTTCTGACTTCTAGTGGACTCTATGAATTGTGCATTGATGAATGTGTCATAAATGTCACTACCACTAATAATAAAAACCCCAAGAGATCCAGGGAGAATGGAAATCATTCGAATATGATTTGGCATCAAAGGCTCGGTCATTTATCTGTTGATAGGATCAATAGATTGATAAAGGATGGACCTTTAGATTTTTCTACAGGTTCAAACTTTACCTACCTGTGAACATTGTATTCGAGGTAAAATGACCAGGATGCCTTTCCGTAACAAGGTTACGAGATGAGAGGGTATTCTCGACCTAATACATACTGTTGTATGTGGTCCCTTCAATACCGCGACTAAAAATGGATATCGATATTATTTGACGTTTATCGATGACCATTCGCGATACGGGTTTATCTTCCTGTTGCGTCATAAATCTGAAACCTTTGAAAAGTTCAAAGAGTTTAAGGCTTTGGTTGAGAACCAAGCCGACAGGAAGATTAAACGGATTCGATCTGACCGAGGTGGTGAATACCTCTCAGATGAATTCAAGGAATACCTTAAAGAGAATGGAATTGTCTCCAATCTCACTCCTCCTGGAACTCCCCAACTTAATGGTGTTGCTGAAAGACGCAACAGGACCATCATGGACATGGTCCGTTCAATGATGAGTAAAGCACATTTACCTCTTAGTTTCTGGGGATATGCAGTAGAGACTGCAATATATATCCTAAACAAGATTCCTAGCAAGTCTATACCAAAGACTCCTCACGAGCTATGGTATGGAACCAAACCTAGTGTCAATCACTTGAGGGTTTGGGGATGCTTGGTTCATGCGAAGAACGTGGACGCAAGTAAGCTAGAATCTCGCACTCGTGAGTGCTACTTCATTGGGTATGTTAAAGATGGTATTGGATACCAACTTTATGTCCCTGAGACCCAAAAGGTTTTTGTCTCTAGGGACGTGAAATTTCTGGAGGATGATTTCCTTAAAGGTCAAGACAAGAATGAAGTAGAGGAGCTCATTGAATCCCCAGAGGATTCTGAGATTCCTGAACCAGAAACTGAAGAGATAAATGAAGATGAAACACACATACCTCTTCGAAGGAGTTCGAGGGTGGTTGCACCACCTGAAAGGTATGGATTCCATGTGTCAGGTGAGACTGACAATGATCCTTCTTCATATGATGAAGCACTTGCGGATCATGACATTGATAGATGGATGCTAGCAATGAAGTCAGAGATTGACTCCATGCATAAGAATGGTGTATGGACCCTAGAGGATCCACCTAAAGGGGTAAAACCCATTGGGTGTAAATGGATCTTCAAGAGAAAGAGGGGACCTGATGGGAAAGTAGAGACTTTCAAGGCACGACTCGTGGCCAAGGGCTACACACAGAGAGAAGGCATCGACTACGATGAGACATTCTCTCCTGTGGCCATGCTTAAGTCCATCAGGACACTGCTAGCTATAGATGCATCTCTTGACTACGACATCTGGCAGATGGACGTCAAGACAGCTTTCCTCAATGGATACCTCGAGGAGGATATCTATATGGAGCAGCCCCAGGGCTTCATAGCTGAGGACGGTAAAGTATGCAAGCTGAAGAAATCCATCTATGGGCTCAAACAAGCTTCTCGTAGCTGGAACATCAGATTTGACGAAACCATAAAGAGTTATGATTTTGTGCAAAACCCTGATGAACCTTGTGTGTACAAGAAGCTTAGTGGGAGCGCCATTGTGTTCATCGTGCTTTATGTAGATGATATCCTTATCATTGGGAATGATACAGGAATGATGACCAGTGTGAAGATTTGGCTATCCCATACCTTCGAGATGAAAGATCTTGGAGAAGCCTCTTACATCTTAGGCCTGAAGTTGTTCAGAAACCGAGAAAAGAGAATATTGGGATTATCACAACATGGATACATCAGGAAGATTCTTGAACGATTCCGTATGGATAGTTCGAAGAAAGGATTCCTCCCCTTAGGACATGGTATCCATCTGTCCAAAGGGATGGCTCCTCAAAGTGTTGAGGAAAAGAAGGCCATGGCTGGATGCCCTTATGCATCAGCCGTAGGAAGCTTCATGTATGCCATGATGTGTACTAGGCCAGACATCTGCCATGCAGTGGGAGTGGTAAGTCGTTACCAATCCTGCTATGGAGAAAAACACTGGAATGCAGTAAAGAACATATTCAAATATCTAAGACGGACGCAAGATTACATCTTGGTCTATGGGGATGGTGATCTCCAAGTCTTGGGATATACAGACTCAGACTTCCAGTCAGATATTGATGATCGAAAGTCGACATCAGGGTTTGTATTCCTGTTGAACGGTGGTGCTGTGAGCTGGAGAAGCAAGAAGCAGGACACTACGGCGGATTCAACAACAGAAGCCGAATACATTGCCGCATCGGATGCTGCAAAGGAGGCGGTGTGGTTGCGCAAGTTCATCTTGGAACTTGGCGTAGTTTCCTCTGATACTCTTGTCCCGTTACTCTGCGATAACACTGGAGCCATTGCCCAAGCAAAGGAACCCAGGTGCCATCAGAAGAGCAAGCACGTGGAAAGGAAATACCACATCATTCGGGAGATTCAAAAGCGTGGTGATATCATAATCACCAAGGTGGCCTCTGCCGACAACATTGCTGATCCTCTTACCAAACCTCTGACACAGAAGGTTTTTGACCAGCATGTAATGAGTATGGGTTTACGGATTGTACCTGAATGGTTCTGAGGGCTAGTGGGAGATTGTTAGACTTGTGAGCCCTGGGCGAACCATTCTTACAATAAATGTTATTATAATATTTAAGTTTATCAATAAAAGTTATTGATGTTTCACTCCCTTTCTGAAATTATATGATTGAATGCACTATAAGGTCCCTCTGTACAATTAGGGTTATGTACCTTGGCCAGCTTGATGATCATATAGCTGTTGATTCATTAAATGAATCATAGAGGCTGGTGTTTGGATGAATATCTAAAGAGTTAGATAGAGGACTCATCAAGCACCGTCAAATGATTGTCAAGTGGAGATCTCCAGCCTGAGTAGGAGATGGCAATCTTTTCTCACATAGGCTGATATCTGACCGACCTCTTGATGCAGGTCCTCTGCATGGGAATAGTGATTCGGAGGTGTCAGATTAGTTAGGTCAATGGGTTGACCTAACGAGATCGAGATAACCTAAGTCCTATGTTGAATGCTGTCACAACATAGGCATGCATCCTCTGACCGGAGACAGATATATTGCTATATATCTAAGTATGTACATTTGGAAGACCAATAGGTTGATGACCTAACCAAGGTCTATACACCGGCGAGCTGGTGTGCATATAAGGGTATATGAGCAATATGATCTCTCAAAGGGATCATACAGGTTCACTTGTGAACCGGAAGACATGAGCTCACTCATGAGGTATTGGGACCGATCAAATTCCATGCATGGTCGTCATGCTTTGGAAGCATGACATGAATTTGAAGGTATGATATATGCTTTGGGAAAGCATATGATCGATACCAAATCCCAATGACCAAGATTGAGAAACTTAATGATTAAACCCTGAAGAAGACAGTATAAAATGATCTTGATCTTCGGGTTGATCATGGGTCTTCCAGTATGCAGGATGTACAGGTATTGGGAATACCTGAAGGGTGATGTGATCATAAACGATTGTATATCCATGACGCTTCCATTCCGAGGGAGTGATGAAACAGGTCTGGATTTTAGTGACTCCTTTCAGTAGAGAAGCAATCCGATCTTAGTCCAAGTATTGGACATTGATCTGAATGGGATTCAGATTCAATGAGAAGATTGGATTTGCGGCCTTGATTTAATCAAGCATCTGTGAGAGGTCCGTAAGATCTGGATTTGAGATGAGATCTCAACATCCAAGTCACTATACGTGGAATAATACAATCGCCCTGTCCTTATCTCCAAGTATCTGCGAAGAAAGCACATTATTCTTGAAAGGGTTCAAGAATAATTCTTTTGATGAAATATCCAAGCAAGGACTTGATGATTAAATGTGATTTAATTATCAAGCTTAAATATGAATATGATTCATATTGTGAAAATGATTATCTAAGATAATTAAATGAGATTTAATTATCAAGGATTAAGAGAATGTAGATAACACTATCCATGATATGTGTATGTTATAAATATGATTTGTAATATACATATATAAGAGAGAGAATTTATGTAAATAGCATTTGTTAATTAATAATGTGAATTGGATTCACATTTGTTAATTAATTGGAAATGCAATTTACTAACTAGTTTGGGTTGTGAATATGATTCACACAATATTCAATGGCAAGATTGAAATATTCACAAAATTAATTTGGAATTAATTTGGTGAATATTTATTAGGATTAATTAATGAATAATATGATAAATAAAATAGAGAATAACCACCTCCATGGGTGGCGTCACCCATGAATTGTTCATGGGTGACGCCCCCCCCCCCTTTTTAGGAGGGTGGTTAACTCCATCTCATTTATCATGTTATCTCTTGATTAATTAATTTTAAATTGTTGTTATTGAACAACAAATCCTAGCCATTGATTTTTCATGGACCAAGCATATCCCTTGGATCCATGTGTCCCATGGATTGAGATCCATTGGATCCTAAACTAGTATATAAGGAGGGCTAGGGTAGCCTCTCCATGGTACATCATCTAGAGTTGTAGAAGACTACTACTCTCTCTCTCTCTCTAAATCTCGTGTGGTCTCTCTCTTAATATCCAAGTGGCCGTCCACTTTGCATATTGAAGAGGAGAGGATCTTGCTTCGCCTTCGACGCTTGGATCTTCGTCAAGGATTGCGGGAAGGACGCGACTCATCATCGTGCCCGCAAGCGCATTCTCCGTGGGTCGGACTTAAGATAGGAGGATCTCTACTTTGGGATCTCGCGATCACAACCACGCTTCAAGAGGTAATCCTTGTACTTTGTGGTTTGATGAAACGATCCGAGAAGTGTTCTCGTGATCATGTGGTTTCATCTTTGTATTTAAAATTTTAATTTCCGCTGCATCTAGCATCTAGTACGACTAGTTGCTCCGATTGCATACGATGCGATCGACACGCTTCCGTGATGCACTTAAGGATTCACAATATCCTTCAGGAACAAAGCTCTATTTTCAACTTTTAGAGTGATGAATCACAGATTCATCACCTGCTCAAGTAGCTCATGCAGTTCTGTTATTATCTTTCCTATAATCTTCTCTGCTAAATCAACAAAAGCAGTAATATATGCAGTTGTAGTTGCGTCAGTGATTTCCGCTTTAACTCCCATTCTATGTATGTAAGGAAAATCATATAAGTATTTTTTTTTGTTTGTGTATATGACTTCAGCAAATGTGTTACCTTGGTAAGCATTTTGGCTGATGTGTCTGACAGGTGAGACAGTTACCAGTTTCATCCAATTTATATGTACTGTAGCATAGGTTAAAACAATCATACCATAGTTTCATGTTGGTGAATATGTTTATGATTGTTGCTTTTGTTGTATATGTTGAAAATTGTATATGGGGAAACAAATGTATGAATTTTATGTGTAAAAAGAGAATTGCTAGCATTGAATAAAAAAGGGAAATATGTGTGTAGCAAACTGTACCGTTTGTATTGAAGTATTACATGAGTGTACAATACTGTCAAGTGAAGTTATGTTGGATTCTGCATCGATAGACTTGCTGGAGGGCAACAAATGCATTTGTTGGTAGCTATTGGTGTAGGTAGTGGAAAACCTGAGAGGATACATGGAGATAGTGACAATTAAACATATCTTATAAGCGGGGAAAATTGATTTGTAATTATGTTGAAGAAAGTATGGAAACCAGGAGGTAAGAATTGCAGTTTCTTCAATGTCTTGACGATTTATTTCGAACTTTGAGAAGCCGGGCGTGGAGAGGCAATATGATCCTGAATTAGTAAGTTTTCATTTGAGTTTTATATAGTAAATATTTTCAATCTGATGAGGAGATAAAATAAATCAGATATATACCTTGATATAAGGAAACAGATTAATGTGCGACAAATAGTATATCTTTATTTTTTATTGCCGAACAAAGCATGTCTTCAGAAGTGATGGCTAACATCCCCCAAATTGTTATTGTAATCATGCAATTGCTGCATATGACAATATAAAAGGATTAACATATGCAACATTTATGTCAAATAGTATTTTAAGTAGTTTACCTATTATCAATGATCGACACAGTCGATTTTTGTTGAGAAGTTCCTTTGCGAGTTGTGATGGTTATCATGCTATGCACTTCATTAATAACTCCTATGACATATAGCAGGAGAAACATATCATAGTCAGAGGAAAGAATTGAAAGTAGAAGGGAAAGTAGGAATGCAAATTATATGTAGCGATAGCGGTGTGCAAGGTGGCTTCTATTGTAGGTAGCAATAGCAATATGAATTTTAAAGTACATGGATTTTAGTGACGGAAAGTCAATGTTGAATTAAAGTAATGTAGTCATGTGTTTATATGAGTTTGCTGAGGAAGAAAGAGTTAAAAAAGGCACAAGCAATGATATAATCTGGAAAGGTAAAATTGTAATAGAATATCGCATAATCGAAGTAAATGATGATTGAATGAAGAAATTTTAACAATAAAAGTTGAGTTTATGGAAGAGTTGGTTGGGGGACTACCTATGAGGGAAATTCCATTTAATTCAATCGTACGCAGGTCTTTAAGTGAAATTAAATGATGTTTGATGTGCGGAAAGGACGGATCATCAGCTACAAGATGTATCATAGATTTGCTCTTTAAAATCATCTCATAACGATGATTGACTATCCGATGTTTTCTTCTTGCTTCATAAATGTCGACATTCGAAAAGAAATATATTTTACCGACTTGAAGTTTCGTTGACCATTTCTGCAGGTCAAAATCATAGACAGAACCTTGCATTTCCTGACCCTATAAAAGAAAGAGAAAAATAAGTTAGACTCTTATATTAAGAAATATAGTAAAAGTAGAAAATACATAAAAGTAGTTACTCAATTAAGAGAGATACCTTTTCATCAATAACAACGAATGTCAAGGAGCTTCCATAGTTTGGACCAAACAATTGACATACCATAACCTGTTTACTCGAAGCCTATATATTGCATTGTAACAATTAGGATGTGTCATATTGAGTGTGATGGTTTTTCGACTGTAGGGATATCTCTCTTCCTTTGGCATATATTTTTTTGATTCATCAATTATTTCCTTTCCTTTGCATGTGCTTGTTTCCTGTGCTGGAACTTCCTGATTGGTGACAGGAGCATCATCTAAAAGCATGAAGAAAAGTTAGTCCAATTTGATACTTATGATTATGTAGTTTATGCTAAATAATAGAGGTGAATTTACCATTAATTATTATACGATCGGATTTGTGTTTGTTGAGGTTGGAGATTTCTTTTTGTTTTTTTTGGGAGGTCCACCGTACATTTCTATGCTTTCTGGACATCATAAAAAATAATAAACATGAAGCATGTAATGAAGAACTTAGTGGTTAGATCATGCAAGAGAAATGGTGTGTACATCAAATAGTAGGGGGTATCAAGGGAGATGTTTTTGCTTTTTTGAGTGTGTGTGTGTATGTGTATATACAAGGAAATGATAATCTTACATTGGAGGGGATGAGAAAACTAAAAAATAAATTCACGGAGAACTTCTTGGAAAACAACATTTCTAGTGCAGTTGGATGGACATTCTTTGTTGTTTTGTAACTCTCGATAGAGCAACGTAGAGTTGTCCATGACTGAAAACAGGATTTCTCAAGGAAAGTCTGACATGCTTTAATGTTTGCCCTTGACTTTTATTTATATTCATGGAAAAAGCTAACTTTACTGGGAATTGGCGACGTTTCAATGAGAAACTTGATCCAGTGTTTGAAGTTAGCAAGTCAATTCTTGGTATGTATACGCGTCGTCCAGTATAGTCTCATGTTAATATTTCGGCATCTATTACTCTTTTCTGATATCCTTTAACAATGAGACGTGTGCCATTACAAATGCCAATGGACTGATCCAGGTTACGTAGTAATATGATAGGTGCTCCAACTTTTAAACGGAGAATGCCGGGTTGTAATTCAGGAAGATTAATAGAATTCAGGTATTCTATAGAATATTCAACATCATTGGAAGCTCTTATTTCATCTGAAGGCAATGCTTTGTCAAAACTATAGAATGTAACTTCATCTCCAGGTAGCTTCTTTAAAAGCAAGTCATTGATTTCTGCAACATCAGTATTTCTAGTGGCCAAAATTGTTTGTTCTTTAAAGAATGCAGGCGTGCAATAATTATGTAAAATATCTGAGTAAATAATGTCCACCAGACCAACCAATCCAAGGCTAGGGTCAACTATCATATCAGATGGAATGTTTATTGAGGAGTATTCACATGTATCGTCACGGTTTGCTATTTGAATATTGTCAGAACCAACGTTAAGTAACCAGTTTGCAAAATCAAGATCATTTGAATCAACAGTATCAGAATTGGCTGCTAGACGCATATTTGTTGTAAGATACAATATTTGACAATGTTTCCAAGGATAGCTTCTTGGTAAAGAGGAATCGACAATATCAGCTCGATTTCCTTTTGGAATAACTGGAAGTATCTGACGAAAGTCACCCCCAAGGACTATCGTGAGACCACCAAAGGCATGATTGGCAGCATCAACTCGGATAGTGCCTAGCAAATCTCTACAAGTTCTATCAAATGCCACGAAGATTTTTTTATGCATCATTGAAGCTTCATCCCATACAATCAATTTCACATTACAGATGAGTTTACCAAGTTCTGACTGCCGTGTTATATGGCATGTTGTCGACTCATCCAAATGAATAGGTATTTTGAATCTAGAATGTGCAGTGCGACCACCGGAAAGGAGTAAAAAGGAAATACCAGAAGATGCAACTGGCAGGACAATTTCTTTCAGAGAACGCAGTCGTGCAATTAATACGCGCCACAAGAAAGTTTTTCCAACCCCACCACTTACGTGAACAAAGAAAAAGGAGATGATATTGTTATTATATGCTTTAATAACTTTTTCATAGATTGTTCTATATTCTTCATTCAAGGAGCATAATAGTCTCATAAACTCTATTTCCTCATAGTTGACATCATACCCGGTTCTTCTGTAATCAATCTATTCGTGTTCTGAGATAACATCTCAGTATTGGCGGTGGGCATGGAAAAGTTTATAAGAGATTTCCCATTCTTATTCAAAATTGACTCTAGATGAGTTAATCCATTCTGCTGTAGGTCACAATCAAGTAAGGCATGATATATTTGATCACTATCGTTTGCATGTCTTGTTTGAAAATCATCAGTGAAGTTTCTCCAGTGTTTGTTCCAAATTTCTCTCGGATTTACGATAGCGGTTGTCATCAAAATGGAAGCAAATAAGTGTCGTAGCTGCCAACCAGTTGCCCAGGACGATGCATCTTCTATCACATATGTCCACTCATCATCATCATCATCAAGCAAACCATGTTTCTGACATGCCATTTTGAAGCTATCATATATTATACCATTCATGGAGAGGAGATCGGTATAACTTGTTGACCCTGGAATCCTATGTAATAGCATTCGTAAGTAAAACAAATCTCCAGATGCAAGTCTTGCTGTTGGTAGACGACCTATGCATTTACCGCGTCTTCGAGTAGTCCAAATTCGTTTTTATGGATCCCAAACAAAAAAATTGCGGGAATTCCTAATAGGTGAACTTTCTTGCTTCAGCAGTAGACTTGTTTATGGTGAACCATTCCGTCAACATAGTCCGTTCCGAAGTTGTGTTCTCAACTATATTCTGCAAGTCGTCATCGTCATGGAAGAATATATTTTGTTGTCCAGGTAAGTGGTAGCATAATCTTTGTACAGAAGGGCTTCTATTGTGTAATCGGAAGTCAAATATCCTCCAAGAAGCTTCAATTGCAAAAAGGTACCTTGCATTAAGGTACTGGCTAATTTCGTCAACGTCTTTATTAGAACTTTGTAATGAGAAGCTTAGCTTATCAAAGCATTTGTATACATACTTGAACAAATACTTGATTGCCTGAAGTTGGTTACAAATTTCTACATTTATATGAGCATCATATTTCGTAACTAAGTCTAGATTATGTGGAACAATCCTCCTATTGTCAATAGAAGCACTTCTGATGTTTATTGTTTTTCCATCATTACGTCTTCTATAGATTATGTAGCCATCATTATCAAAAGTGGCTACATCATTGAACTTTTTCGGGTAGATTTTTGAGCACTTACCATTCTTCAAGCATGGACACTTGAAATTCAGCGGTCCACATGGACCATGCACTAAGCATCGGAGAACAGTTTCATAAGCATAGTGATCAGAATCTTTATCTGGGATCTCAGCAGAAACAATTCTGTTTATAGCTTCAGGATCACGAACTTTATATTTTTCATCAAATGTAATAAGCATGTGCATGTGTGGGAGCCCACGTTTTTGGAACTCGATAACTGACAATTCTACAAAAGAGATAAAAAAAGTCAACAAACTATGTGTTAAGTGAATGGTTGCATTGCAGAAGGTATAAAGTAATGAGATCGACCTGATTTTACTTTTCCGAACAACTCTCTCTTGACAATATCATCTCGTAGTTCCGCTTGCTTTAAATTGAATACCCAGGCAATTATATCGGGACGATCTTCCGGAGATTGACATCCACTAAGAGTGAGCATGTAACGGATTTCCTTTCAACTATGATTGCAGGTGAAAGTTAAGAAGATATCAGGTGTTGCAGCCCAAGCACATAATGCCATTGCATCATAGTAATTTTGTAGCATGTAACGTGGCCCGCCGGTAAAAGAGGATGGTAAAATAATTCTTTTTCCAACATTGTCTGCATTGGGGTCACCGGATGTAACAATTGTGCAAATGTTCACAAAGGTTTTGCTCCTTAATTTGTCTTGATTATGTCGAAACCAATTCATGCGATTCTGCTCTATGCATGCGAACGCATCAACGATAAATTGTTGTAGTAATCTACCACCTCGCAAAAATGCAGAACCGGCTTCAATGGGACGGTACTGAAGACGATAAGAGTAGAAGCTCATCATTGTAATTGATGAGAGACTCAACCCACTTTGGCTAGTATTATGGCATAATCCTACTCTACATCCATACTCGCCATAAGGGAAGGGAAGTGGATATTGTAAAGGCATATAGGAAGGATGTAACACATTAATTTGGTGAAATCCATCATTCTTCTTGCAAATAAGGATATCACGTGTAGTGGTCTCTTCTTTTCCTTCTCCAACAATTAACATAGCAATTTCATCTCCATAAGGTAAACTATGGTTCGAATTTCTAGAATCAAATATTTTCACTTGCAATTGACATTCCTTATCTTTCTCTAAGCAACTGCTTACTTGCTTGAAAATACGAGCATATGGATTGCATTGATGTAACAAATATTGTAATTCAGCAATCAATGATTCATGAACCTCAACATTTGTAGAATTAGACTGAAATGCTTGGTAACAATTCTCTATTTCGTTACAGGTATAAAAAACATAGAGTTGTGCAAAACATGGCGCACTTTCCAGGAAAGGTAACAACGATCCAATTCGATGATAGAGTTGCTCATGTATTCTATAACAATATGGCCCTTTTCCATCGTTGACACTTGTGTCAATGGAAGTTCCAATGGAACTAAAGCAAAAACAATTGTTGTATTGGTGTATATATTTTTTAAAGTGGCATGAGTAAATATGTTGACCATTTAACAATGAATCTAATAATGGAGGTGCTTGTGCTAGAAAAGGGAGATTGATTGTTCCGTTAGAGCAACATATATGGAATGTTGGTTTGTATACACTTGATCTCTTTCGCTTTCCTCCTGACCACATGATAGCACCACATTTAACACAGCAACAATCTGGGGGTCCAAAGTTCCATCGAGAGGAATATTTTCCTAAGGAAACATGAAAGAGTTTATTATGCAGATGTAGCATAAAGCGAGGAAGTCATCGTTGATAGAGGCACATACGCTTCCTTGTCAAAGCAAATGCATAATCATTGCTGGAGGGATAAGATAACATTCCTGTACCGTTTAATACGAGAACGTGGGAAAATTACCATCAAGAAGTAGGTAAGAAGTAATGAAAGTAAGAATTTAATTTATTGAAGCAATACATACATTTTGAAATACTAAATGCATTCATATTGAATGTAACATGTAATATATGAATTCAGTACCTTCAAAAGATGTGGATGGGAAATCCTCGTAAGTATTAGTTCGGTGTTTTGCTGAAAGGAAGGACCATAAAAGATTGTTACGATAGAGAACATGATAAAGTTGGCAGGTACGATTTGATAAGAGTTACCTATTTTAAGAAATGTTCTTAGTCGCTTTGTTGATCCTCTCCTCGAGCTAATATTTATAAGGGAGTAAATAATATGTTAGTGTAGTTGATGAATCTCTATATAATTTAAAAACGAATGAATAATAATTTAGTGCATTAATTTAATCTTATCAGTCATGCATGCATATGATTTGATATTGCTTGATCAACAAATTTGGAGAGAAGTATATATATATATATATATCATTACTATATAATAAAGAGGAAGTCAACATGAGGAAGCTATAGTCAATGTGTAGTATGTCACATGTGACATAGTTGCGTGTATTTAGTTATAAGATACATGCAGGTAAATGTTCTTAATATTTTATGGACGATCTACAAATTATGACATAAGAACATATATATAATTACTATATAACACATAGGAAGTCAACATGAGGGATTTATAGTCAGTTCACATTGTGTGGGCAGACAAGTAAGCACAAAAATATATGTGAATGTGGACGATATCAAATGTGATGTACATGTATGGCTCGCACAAGAGTAATAGTTTCGCATCATATAAAATGTCCAAGATTTTTCAATAATTTGTGTGCGTAGGGAAGGCACATATGTTGGTATTTAATTCTTTGGCTGCAATTGCTTTATCAACATAGACATTGTTGGTGCAATGAAGTAATTATCCATGCTTACTAAATAAGTTAACAGAGAATGAGATGTGGTACAATCTATCAAAGTAGATTTGTGGTGCGTGTCAAATCAAAAAATATGCTATAAAGATTAGTAAAAGGAAATGGGGAACTTACGTTAGTTACAAATTGTAAGAATCCATTAAGAATGTAATAACATGACGATATAAGGTACTAACAAGGCTTACTAATCAAGAAAAACACACATAGATATTCAAACATATGATAATGAAGTAAGATACCATCATGTAAAGTGACAGTCGCAACCGCATGGGGTTCTAAGATCACCGGTATTGGTGTGTTGATCGGATGAATTGGAGTGAGCAAGGAAGGTTCTTCCGAAGTCAACGATGTAGTTGTCTTAATTGTCTCGAGTCGCGCAAATTCAACACTAGAAAATCAAGTAAACAATATAATCAGTATATATTATCCAATATTTTTATGAAGACATAAGCTAGGTGCATCGTTAGGTCAAACATTCAACAAATATGAGAAGCAATTGCACTTTGCTTTGAGTTAGGTGAGATCACCAATGTCCATGCGGTCCATTTTCCCCTTTTATTGGATTTCCTTTTGCTGCTCATATATTCGTGTTCCTATCTATTACGGACTAATAAGATAATGAGCTATTTTCCTACATAAAATTCGATGCATGCATACTACACCATGCATGTAAGTCACATGAATATTACATACATAAAAATTAGTATCATCCTATATAAATATCAGTCTGATACAATTGTTTTTCTAATGTGATATAAGTTTTAGTTCCAATGAACAATGTGGTTGGATATATTACAGCTTTCTTTCACAATTTATTGTCTTCGATAGACCATTTAACTATTCTATGATATATCTATATATTAGATAAACATTCATAATCTTTTTAAGATGATAGGTAGATTACAATCTAATTACAAATGAAGTTTTCTTTGTGTAAATACCTTCTACCCGTGCAATGCACGGGCATGTACCCTAGTAATATTACATACTTACCGATAACAAAATTGTATCTTTATTTTTACCCACTAGTTACCACCACCCAACCCCACCCCCAGCCCTCTGCCAACTGTAGCTCCCTCGTCGTCCCTCTTCTTTCTGACAATTGCCTCGCCAACGCCGTCTCCACGTGCAGCTCCCTCGTCGTCCCTCTTCTTTCTGACAATTGCCTCGCTACTGCCGTCTCCGTCAACGTGCAGCCACTAGTAGCAACCACCACTCTCCTCCGCGTTCCGAACTGCACGACGATCTACTTACCAAGTCTCTTATGTACTGGTCGGTAATGAGCGTCTCCTCTCCTGCTAATTTTTTCTCTTATGTTAGGATGTAACTCAAGACTTCGAAATTGGTTCGGTCGCGAGGAAGGGGAAATACAGTCGGAGCTCCTATTGATGGAAGGGAAAGACAGTCGGGGCTCCTGCTCTTCTTGGAGCAAGATGTGTTATTTGGTTCGTGTGGTGATGGGGATCCCAAAGAGAAGGCTGAGCAATTGGTGAGGGGTAAAGGCCTAGTTGGTTTCATTTTTCAGAAAGAGAAGACCATCCTTGACGTGGAGGAAGAGGCAAAGAGGGTTGAAACTCTTCAAACAGAAGTCACCAATCGTCTTCGTCTCATGCTGTATGAAGGGGAAAAGCTAGTTACCAAATGAAGCTTGTCACATGGCATGCTTGGGTAAGACATGAGTCATATGGGAGTCTACTCAAAGATAGCGTTGTCTCACGAGGTTTTTAGTATTTAGTACTCCGATTCTTCGTAATGATCTCTCTCTTTGATTGTGTTCTTTTCCCACTACAACACTCGAATTTTTTTCATGTAAATCATTGTCTTCTATGTGTTTGTACTTGTATGTTGCGTGTTTGAATTGTTTATTTTGAAAAAGAAAAACGTTCTGTTGATGGACAAATTTTGCTTTCTCCCACTTGATAAAAATAATCCAAGATTCTAAAATTGATTCCCAATTGATAAACTAACTGGAGATACGGAAATTGAACGTCACAAGTATATGTAATAACAAATATAATAGCACTTGGAATTAGAGTAAATAAGGATGACATGGGCTGTGAGGTGACGATGACTACAATTTTGCAAAGAATGCTTTGTTTTTCACATGTTTACTATAGCAAGTTGCTCTATGTTCATCTTTTGTTAAATTATATACAGATGTTCGACGGCTGATGGATACTTTCAAAATACTCGATCAAAGTAACGTTGCATCTTGGTTGAAATATCTTAAAATTTTAAAAACTATGATCATTAGCAGTATGAAGATTAGGATTACGACCTACTTGAAAGGCAAGGATTTAGCAGAGAATTTTATTGCAATGTTGCCGGAAGTTCTTGGAAATGCATCTCAGAGAATTTTATTGGAAAGTTGCCGGATGTTCTCGGAAATGCATCTGTATGCATGCATGAGGAGAGCAGATATTGGGTAACCTACTTGAGGAGGAGGTGATCATCGCATCAGAAGAACGGGCCATGGCTGGTGGAACTGGGTAATCTAGGCAGCGGTGAAGAGCGTCAGTTCGGAGGGGAGAAGTGATGATGCAAGTGTTAAGTCGAGGAGGCGGCCATGCAAACATATTGCTCATCGCATGTAAAGGTGCATGGGGGTGGGTGGCTGTTGTCGTGCGACACGTAGGGAAGAGAGTGTAGGAAGGAGCATGATGCGTAACACATCTACGAGGGGATGAATTCCCGGAAAGGGTACTGATTCGAAAGGCGGTGGTAGAGGCACGAATTGACGTTGCCGAAAAGGGCATAAGTGGAAAGACGAGGGGAAGCACTGGAGGATGGAATAGGAATTGCGGGGATAAATTAATGGATTCACGCATGTTGCAGGGAAAAAGGAATGCATTGACGGGATGTTGCCGGAAAGGCATAAGTGGAAAGACGAGGGGAAACACTGGAGGATGGAATTGGAATTGCGGGGATAAATTAATGGATTCACGCAGTTACAGGGAAAAAAAATGCATTGACTGCCTTTATATATATAATGGATGTGAATAAAATTCTTTGTGAATTAAATTCCTTCAGTAAAATCCTTGTATAAAACTTGTATAAAGTTCAATATAAATTCTTTATTGAAACTTGTTAATAATATTAATCTAGATATAAAATCCATATTGAAAACCTTGTATATAAAACTTATAAATATTCTTTTTGTAAATTCTTGTATAAAATTTATGTATAAATCTTGTATATATGTTTTATATGAAATTCTTTATAAATCGGTTTAAAATTATTATGAATTCTTGTAAATGTATATAATTCTATACATTAAAAATACTATAAAATATGATAAATTAAAATCCATAAAAAATTTCAAAATTCTTTGCAAACTTGTGAAAAATATTTATATTTTCTTTTGTTTTTATTTCTTTTCTTTTCCTTTGTAAAAATGTATGTGCTTTTTATATATTTCTTGCATCTGCATGTGTATTCTTCAGAATGAAATTTATGATTAAACTAGAATATAATGCAATTGAAGAATGAGCATGGTTAAGGCCTTAATCTACTTAGTTTCAGAGGAACCTTATAGGAACTATAGCAGCGTCTTTTCCGGTCTAGTGACTTATTTTTTTGGAGTCCATAAGATATGTTCATATGTCAACTTGATTTTTCTATGTAGAATTTTTCATACACATGCATGGTTCTTATAGACAATAACCTAACATAGACAAGCAATTTACACGTTGCTCTTCACTGATGAGGTGATGAGGGTCAGAATCCTCTAGCAAGAGATGCAAGCAAATGGGAAACATACACAGTTACCTTAAGTGGCCAGTGTTATCCTAAAAAAAGAAATAAATAAAGAAAAATAAAAAAACTAAAAGACTTTATATATGTAATAGATACAGGCTGAATCAAATCATGTGAGAAGGTCAAGACTTGACCAAATCGATAACGAATAAATAAGGGAGATAAGGTCAAAAATCACCAAAAAAATACTTAATATGTTCCTTACTTGTATACTATTGTCTATAATGCAAATTCTTTAATTATTTTATCACATAATATCTGTAAATAATAATGATAAAAGGTTCTTATAAATAAAAAAAATAATTGCAGAATAAATCTGTAGTGTAAATAAGCACTCTCTCTAGAGGGCACAAAAGTACAAACTTTCCAAACCAATATCTTCTCCATATGAACTCGAATTGAATCAAACTTACTTACATCGTATTATAAATTAAATTATCTTTAAAATTGTCGTGGTTTCATAAATTTAATAGTAATGGTTTGAAGGACGATTTTCTGGAGTGATTTTTGCTATTTTACCACTCATTTATTGTATTTATACGTAATGTGCGTTTAAATAAGTGTAAATATTTTTAAAAATTATTTAAAAATGAAAATAAAAAATATAAGAAACATAAAAGAAAATAATTTCCTTATTTAACTATGTTTATAATGTATTGTAGGTATATATTATATGCATATAATTAATTACCTTAAATAACCACCACTGGAAAATTAAATAACTAACGCTTATTATTTAAACTAATAAAATGACAAAAATGAATTATTAATTTAATAATGTTAATAATATACTATATGTTTTAATTTACTTAATTGTTTAATTTACCCACCATTAAAGTAGTTTATTAAGCTATGAACATTTATTAATCTTAACTAATATAATTTCTAAAAATTATCAATTTATTAATTTAATTTCCACCATTAACATCTTTCCCTTTACTCCCTACTGATTAATTATTTATTTGAAATTAAATTGTTTCTATTTATTTTGCTCCTCCTCCCTCGTTCTGATTTGATCAATCCTATGTTGAGAGGAGCCTAATTTTCCAAGAGCGATTTTTGGTGAAAAAAGTGTACAGCCTCTGAGCCATCAGGTGACATTGAGGTGTCCTTCGTTGAGGCCATCACGGCATTCATTCGCTCCCATGGTGTGATCCACTCCATTATTTATCTATCTTTTATTTAGATAATTTTAAGTTTAGTTTTAATTTCTTTGTTATTTTTTAGATCCATAATCATAGTTTATCATTCTAATAGTTCTACCATTTTCGACTTCATCATATTTTATTTCACATCCACATCTTGATCTACACATTTTTACATTCTATTTCCCGCAAACTTTCACCCCGACAATGTACGGTGATCAGAGACCCAGTTCCCTTCCATCACAACTGCTGGAGCCGTCTTCGTTCACATTCTCTGTTTGTATTTGGGACCAAATCATCGAGCTCAAGTCGATTTTTATTCGATTACATTGCAGGTACAAGGGCTAAAAAAAGGAAATCATTTGCTGCAAAAAATAGAAAAAAATCTTGGGCAGCAGCATTGTCGCCGAAGTCCACCGCGGGCCTCGCTATCTCTCGTGGAGGGGAGATCAACCGCCACAGTCGACCAACTGCCTCAGCGCTCGAAGAGACCGCCAACATCGATCAGAGCCATCACCTCATGAATCACCGACAATGCTCGATGCCTTCCAACCTACGTCATCGTGAGAACCGGAGGGCGTGTTTCTCCCTACCATCGATCACCCTTTGTCATCGCTATCGTGCCCTCGAAGAAGATCCATCGACGTCTCTCATGAGTGGAGCTTCACCACCCTCGATCGGAGGAGACATCGTGTAATGGCATGGCTATTTTTAGAAAAAAAATCAAATTAGAATAATTGAATAAAATGGACTTAATTAATACATATTTTAACCTTTAAAACCCCCAAGGACTCTTCCCCACACGTCACCCTACCTTGCAAATTTAGAGAGAGTTAAAGAGGGCGAGAGAGAGAGGAAGAGTTTCCTTACCGGCGTCCTTCGTCATCACAGGTGAAGAAGACGTTGAATCGGAGGAGGAGGAAATCACGGATCCATGACAAAAAAGGAGGCGCAACGACCCCGTCGGATAGAGATAAGCTTTGTATCGAGGTATGTATCGGTCTAGGTTTTTCTATAAATATTGAATACGTTAAAATAGATCTCTCATATGTATCGGTTGAGGATTACGATTCATAACCGTACGTATCGATCTAGAAGTTCGAATGAATAATGATTACATCCATAATACGATCAAGTGTATGTGTCATTTTCACAAGATGATACGTTTATATATTGACTTGATTGGAGACAAGGCACTAAAATACATGTTCTTGGAACCATAGGATGATGTATTTAGATGCTAATCTATCTGGAATATGATTTCATAATGTATTAGCAGATTTATTTCAAAACTTTTATCAGTATATTTCGTTATGGTGGTCAAGAACTGCAAAACGGATATATTTCATCATCATAGTTCGAGTCTTAATATATATATATATATATATATATATATATTCGAGGGGAAAAATACATGATGGCATGCTTTAATCACATGATGACTGCAAAAAAATATCATGAAATTAAGGTATAGATTGCCAATACTCCTATTTATTTTTGGTAAAAACTTTCATTCATCTTAATAAATCTATGCCACAGGAACATTTTGTTATTATTTTATATAAATCATCTTTTATGATAACGTCTCAATGTTACATATTTTTATGTTGGGTTGAACTTATAAAGTATGCTAACGACATTTTCGTTGGTTGCTTAATTATATTTGTAATAGATAGGATCACAAATATAGACTATTCATAGTTTAACTCTTTCCTTAAAAGAACACGTGAACCATAATTCTGGACTATGCATATCCGTTATGTCTAAAAATATCCCCACATGATATACTCGTGAGAGTCATACTGTAGTATTAATAAAACAATATTAAGCCAGCAAATCTATACGAACCAATATGCTTATGCTCTTACAGGGAACCCTCATATTCTATTTATGTAATCTATCTTCATCAATAGCTATCATAAAAGAATTAATTTGTGGAATGTAGCAGAATATGTTTTTTGTCAACAAGAACCTAAGTTTCCAACTAATAGCATAGATACGTAACATTCTAAAGGAACTTAAACCCCATATACTATACAACAGAGATATTATCCAATTACATTGTTATAGTTTTATGGGGATATGTTGCAGTATATACACACGATGAGAGTAAAATAATTAAGAAGTTGCACATAAAAATTAAATAACGTGGAATCAAGTGAACTCGGAATAATGTTGGCACCGACTCATAAAGAGTCACATGGACGGACGCAAGGGGTGGCATTAGCCGCAAGGGGCAACGCCGCAAGGGGCGTATGGTTGCAAGGAACCATAGAGGCAAAAGCTAAGTCTTCTATAGTTGTAGCTACACTGTCATGTCATGCCATGGACCGCAAGTGTCTACGGTTGAAAACGTATAAAAAGATACGTAAATGAATGTTAGGTAAGAAAATGGTTTATAAGGGAAAACCATCATGAAAAATGCAAGGAATGGTTTAATAAGAGAATGAACCATCACATGTTATGCTAGAATTGATTTAAGAAAGTTAAACCATCAAAGTCATGGGGGCTAATATGTAAAGTGGTTTATATATTTTGTAGGTATGTAAATTGCTTGGTATTTTATGAAATACGTCCACAAGTAGAAATAAATGTTTGTCATGCCTACTTACGCAATTTACCTATTTTACTTGTATACCCATGTTTATGAAAGAAGCCAAACTAAACATGATAGGGATGGAACTTAGACATGCATGGGACTTACCTAGGAACGAAATGTTGTGTATGCATGAAAATCCAAGTATATAATTTTTAACGGATCAAGGACCGTTAGAATACCCATGCATGGACCCCGATGCATACTGGGCATTAGGCTCATACAAATTATGTTTGCTAATTTTAGGTGAAGAACAGGGTTGATTGCATTTTCTGGATCGTGTTAAGGGCTCATTGAGATTGCCGGCGTGGTATGAATTATCTCGTGAAGATCTAGTGGATATCTATATGCCCACAGGAGCTATCGAGTTGTTATCTTTTTAAATTCTAGATTAGTTATTTTTTTATTCTCAGTTTAGAGTTGTAATAATAGAACTCTAGTTGGAGACATTTTATGGAATTGATATTTTTCTCTACTCCTTGTATGCTATTTTTTATTCTGGGTAACGGTTCGGTCGTGCGATCAATTATCACAAGCTTCCGCCGATGGTCGATGCAACTCATTCCGTTACAGGTGGTATCAGAGCAGGAGTTCCTTTGGGTATAAGACATCCGACTAGTTCAAACTTAGGTCCATTAGTTTTAGAAATAGACATTTGACCGTAGGTTTCACATGTCATCATTTCATATGGCTCCTCGACGTGCAATTGAAGCCATTGGAGACCGTGCCCAATCGACAAGCCAAGAGGTCGTTATGGGTATGCAGAGGCAGATGCTGGACTTAATGACACTAATGGCCTAGCAACAGAAGAGTCAGGTATCCAACTCTGGTGGACTGACTCTAAAGACCTTCATTCAGCATGATCTGCCCACTTTCAAGGGTAAGCATGAGCCGGAAAATCCAAACATTGGCTAAGAGAGATGGAGCTGACTTTTGAGGCAACAGATTGTCTTGAGGAAAAAAGGTGATCTTTGGGACATATCGTCTGCGGGACAATGCAAAGGAGTGGTCGAATTCATGCAGCGGAATCCACTTTTTGGAGGCTCTTGTCATTAAGTGGGATGATTTTGTTGAGGGCTTCACTGAGCGTTACATCCCTGAGCATGCTAAGGATGCTAAGCATCAAGAGTTTATAAATCTCCGGCAGGGAAACACGACGGTCGAAGAATATGCAGCAACATTTCAAGAATTGGAGAAGTATGGCAAGGGTATCTGCGCCAATAAAATGCAACGAGCTAGAAAGTTTATAAAAGGCCTGAATGCGGGACTAAGCATGAAAGTGCTGACTAGAGGTCCCATGACCTTATCTGAGGCAGTTGCAGCAGCAGTGGAAATCAATGTAGCATACCGAATACAACAAGCGAATCCTCGGAAGAACCCTCACAAGCCGAACTTCAATGACAAGAGGCGTCACACTGCAAAGAATGCCAAGAAGACAAAGACTGATGATGCACCAGCAAACAAGAAGTACACATTTGAGGTCTGCCCGCATTATGATAGGAGGCATCCAGGAGAATGCCAAAAGCTAACCACTACTTGCTATAAGTGCAGAGAAAAGGATCACTTTATGAACGATTGCAAGAAAGATGTCAAGGATCAGAAGAAGCCATTCGAGCAGAAAAAGAAAGTAGCAGAAAGAGTCTTTGCTATCACTCCTGATGATGAAGAAGGTGCCAACACGACGGTGGAAGGTACTCTACTAATTGAAAACCATTTATGTCACATTCTTTTTTATTCTGGTGCCACACATTCCTTTATCTCGAATGCTTTTGTGAGAAAGTTAAGTTTAGAAGCTGTTGAGCTTCCTTACGCACTTACAGTTTCTTCACCAATGGGTGATATTAATTCCACGGGTATGTACTTAAAGGACGTACCTGTTTTGGTAAAAGAAGATACCCTCACTACTAATTTGATATTATTACCCATTACAACCTATGATGTCATCTTGGGAATGGATTGGTTATGGGACCATTACACAGCGGTCTATTTTCGAGAAAAGAAGGTGGTCCTGAGTAGACCAAACCATGAGGAGATAGTTATCCGGGGAACATGTAAGAGTGGGAGGTTGGTTATCTCATCATTGCAAGCAAGCCAACTACTAGCAGAAGGTTGCATTCGCTAGTATAATTAACACTGAATCATCACATGCACGTCTTGAAGATTTAGATGTGGTCAGAGAGTTTGTCGATGTCTTCCAAGACGATATTCCTGGACTACCTCCTCGTAGAGAGGTTGATTTCTCAATTGATGTGATCTCAGGAATGGCACTGATTTCCAAGGCTCTGTATAGAATGGCACCTGCAGAACTTGAGGAGCTAAAGAATCAATTACAAGAACAACTGGATAAGGGATTTTTACGTCCTAGTGTTTCTCCGTGGGGAGCACCCATTCTTTTTGTGAAAAAGAAAGATGGGTCTCTTAGACTCTGCATTGATTATCGAGGTCTAGACAAAGTGAACTTGAAGAATAGATACTCGTTACCTCGTATTGATGACTTATTCGATAAATTGCAGGGAGCCATAGTTTTCTCAAAAATTGAGCTGCGTACAGGTTGTCATCAACTCCGAATAAAAGAGGAGGATATACCAAAACAACTTTTAGGACCAGGTATGGTCATTATGAATTCTTGGTCATGCCAATTGGTCTTACTAACGCTCCTGCAGCTTTTTATGAAGCTAATGAATAGGGTATTCCGAGAATACCTTGATAAGTTTGTCATCGTATTTGTGGATGATATAATGATATATTCAACTGATTCGAAGCAACATCGAGGACATTTACAGATTGTATTCCAAACTCTGAGGCAACACCAGCTTTATGCAAAATTCTCCAAATGTGATTTTTGGCTGAATAGAGTAGCATTCCTTGGTCATGTGGTATCTAAAGACGACATTGAGCTAGATCCAACCAAGGTTGAAGCTGTGATGAATTGGTGGCAACCCAAGAATGTTTCTGAGATCCGTAGTTTTCTTGGCCTAGCTGAATACTATCGACGATTTATTAAGAATTTCTCATGGATATCGCTACCATTAACGAAGCTCACGCGAAAGGATGTGAAGTTTGTATGGTTTGAAAAGTGCGAGCAGAGCTTTCAAGAATTGAAGCAGAGATTGACTACAACTCCAATCTTGGCCCTACTGTCAGGTAGTAGAGGTTTTGTTGTATACACAGATGCATCAGGCACTGGACTCGGGTGTGTTCTTATGCAAAATGAGAAAGTCATTGCTTATGCCTCACGGCAGCTAAAACCACAAGAGAGGAACTACCCAACTCATGATTTAGAGTTAGCAACGTTAGTCTTTGCTCTTAAAATTTGAGGTGCTCAATGACCATAAGAGTCTCAAATACATTTTCTCTCAGAAGGAACTTAATTTGAGGCAGCGACGATGGCTAGAGTTCCTAAAAGATTATGACTTTGCCATCAATTATCATCCAGGAAAAGCAAATGTCGTAGCGGATGCATTGAGTAGAAAATGGGAAGGTAAACTGGCTACTTTAAAACTTCAGTGGAAGATGGTGAAGGATTTTGAAGATTGGAAGCCTTTCTTTAGCGAATCGAGAAATATATCTTTTGCAGCGCTCAAGTTTCAACCAGAGATAATTGGGAAGATCTTGACTGCACAAAAAGTAGATGCTGATGTTCCTAAATATATAGAAGCATCTAAAAAGGAAGGTTTTGATTTCACCATCGGGACGGATGGAGCTATAAGGTACCGCAGCAGATTATGGATTCCAAGTGATATTGAGTTGAGGCAAGAGATTCTGGACGAAGCACACAGATCGATGTACACTATTCACCCAGGTACAAAGAAAAAGGATCTGCAACGAAACTTTTGGTGGCCAAAGATGAAGAATGAAATCGCAGAATTTGTTACTAGATGCTTGATATGTCAGCAGATTAAGATTGAACATCAGCGGCCTGCAGGACCTGTTCAACCCTTGGAGATACCTGAATGGATGTGGGAGCACATAACGATGGACTTCGTCACCGGTCTTCCCAAGACCACAAAACATCGCTATGACACCATATGGGTGATTGTTGACCGATTAACCAAATCGGCACACTTCCTACCTATCCGCTTGGATCAGTTGACAGATAGTCTAGTTCGGGACACACGATTTACCTCTCCTTTATGGAAGAGTTTTCAGGATGCTATGGGCACTCAACTGAAGTTCAGCACTTCATTTCATCCTTAGACTGATGGTCAGTCCGAAAGGAACTCCAGACACTAGAGGATATGTTGAGAGCATGTGCTTTAGATTTTGTGGGCAGTCGGGATAGACACCTTCCATTAGTGGAGTTTTCTTACAATAATAGCTACCATTCGAGCATCAAGATGGCACCCTATGAAGCATTGTATGGAAGACCTTGCAGATCACCTTCGTGCTGGAGTGATGTTGGCAAGAAGCACATCTTAGGAACGGAACTTGTTCAGACAAGTAAGCAGAGTGTTGAACTAATCAGAAAAAGATTATTGGCAGCACAAAGTAGGCAAAAATCTTATGCCGATCGTCATAGAAGAGAGTTGAGTTTCGTAGTTGGGGAACTTGTGTTCTTAAAGATCTCTCCGACCAAGGGTGTCTTATGATTTGGCAAAAGGGGGAAGCTCCCTCCCAGATTCATAGGACTTTTGAGATTCTGCAGCGGATTGGAGAGGTGGCATATCGTATTGCATTACCACCTCAATACTCGAAACTTCACGATGTATTCCATATGTCTATGCTGAGGAAGTACACTCCTGATCCTTCCCATGTGATCGAGCATGAGGTCATTGATATTCAATCAAACTTAACCTTTGAAGAGAAACCCATACGAATCATCGATCGTAGAGATCATCAATTACGTCAGCGCATAGTTCCTATGGTCAAGGTCCTTTGGCAACACCACCAAAAGGAGGAGGCTACTTGAGAGCTATAAAGTGAAATGTAGGAGAAGTACCCGCAACTTTTCGGTATGTCCCTCTACTAAGAAATTTCGAGGACGATTTTTTTAGGGTGGTAGATTGTAACGGTATGGCTATTTTTAGGAAAAAAATATCAAATGAGAAGAATTGGATAAAATGGTCTTAATTAATACATATTTTCACCTTTAAAACCCCCAAGGACTCTTCCCCACACGTCATCCTACCTTGCAAATTTAGAGAGAGTTAAAGAGGGCGAGAGAGAGAAGAAGGGTTTCCTTACTAGCATCCTTCGTCATCACAGGAGAAGACGACGTGGGATCCGTGACCAAAAAGGAGGCGCAACGACCCCGTCGGGTAGAGAAAAGCTTTGGATCGAGGTATGTATCGATCTAGGTTTTCGTATAAATATTGATTACGTTGAAATAGATCTCTCATATGTATCGGTTTAGGATTACGATTCATAACCGTACGTATCGATCTAGAAGTTTGAATGAATAATGATCACATCCATAATACGATCTAGTGTATGTGTCATTTTCACAAGATGATACGTTTATATATCGACTTGATTTGAGACAAGGCACTGAAATACATGTTCTTGGAACCATAGGATGATGTATTTAGATGTTGGTCTATCTGGAATATGATTTCATAATGTATTAGCAGATCTATTTCGAAACTTTTATCAATATATTTTGTTCTGGTGGTCAAGAACTGCAAAACAGATATATTCCATCTTCACGGTTGGAGTTTTAATATATATATATATATATACATATATATATATATATATATATCCGAGGGGAAAAATACATGATGGCATGCTTTAATCACATGATGACTGCAAAAAAAATATCATGAAATTAAGGTATAGATTGCCAATAGTCCTATTTATTTTTGGTAAAAACTTTCATTCATCTTAATAAATCTATGCCACAGGAACCTTTTGTTATTATTTTATATAAATCAACTTTTATTATAATGTCTCAATGTTACATATTTTTATGTTGGGTTGAACTTATAAAGTATGTTAACGACATTTTCGTTGGTTTCTTAATTATATCTGTAATAGATAGGATCACAAATATAGACTATTAACAGTTTAACTCTTTCCTTAAAAGAACACGCGAACCATAATTCTGGATTGCGCATATCCGTTATGTCTAAAAATATCCTCACTTGATATACTCGTGAGAGTCTTACTGTAGCATTAATAAAACAATATTAAGCCAGCAAATCTATACGAACCAATATGCTTATGCTCTTACAGGGAACCCTCATATTATTTTTATGTAATCTATCTTCATCAATTGCTATCATAATAGAATTAATTAGTGGAATGTAGCAGGATATGTTTTATTGTCAACAGGAACCTAAGTTTCCAACTAATAGCATAGATACGTAACATTCTAAAGGAACTTAAACCCCATATACTATACAACAGAGATATTATCCAAGTACATTGTTATAGTTTTACGGGGATATGTTCAGTATATACACACGATGAGAGTAAAATAATTAAGAAGTTGCACATAAAAATTAAATACGTGGAATCAAGTGAACCCGGAATAATGTTGGCACCGAGTCGCATTAGCCGCAAGGTGCAACGCCGCAAGGGGCGTATGGTTGCAAGGAACCATAGAGGCAAAAGCTAAGTCCTCTACAGTTGTAGCTACACTGTCATGTCATGCCATGGACCGCAAGTGTCTGCGGTTGAAAACGTATAAAAAGATACGTAAATGAATGTTATCTAAGAAAATGGTTTATAATGGAAAACCATCATGAAAAATGCAAGGATTGGTTTAATAAGAGAATGAAACATCACATATTGCTAGAATTGGTTTAAGAAAGTTAAACCATCAAAGTCATGGGGGCTAATATGTAAAGTGGTTTATATATTTTGTAGGTATATAAATTGCTTGGTATTTTATGAAATACATCCACAAGTAGAAATAAATGTTTGCCATGCCTACTTACGCAATTTACTTACTTTACATGTATACCCATGTTTATAAAATAAGCCAAACTGGACATGATAGGGATCGAACTTAGACATGCATGGGAATTACCTTGGCACGAAATGTTGTGTATGCATGAAAATCCAAGTATATAATTTTTAACGGATCAAGGACCGTTAGAATACCCATGCATGGACTCCGATGCATACTGGGCATTAGGCTCATACAAATTATGTTTGTTAATTTCAGGTGAAGAACATGGTTGATTGCATTTTTTGGATTGTGCTACGGGCTCATTGAGATTGCTGGCGTGGTACGAATTATCTTGTGAAGATCTAGTGGATATCTACATGCCCACAGGAACTATCGAGTTGTTATCTTTTTAAATTCTATATTAGTTATTTTTTTAATTCCCAGTTTAGAGTTGTAATAATGGAACTCTAGTTGGTGACATTTTATGGAATTGATATTTTTCTCTGCTCCGTGTATGCTATTTTTTATTCTGGGTAACGGTTTGGTCGTGTGACCAATTATCGCAAGCTTCCGTCGATGGTTGACGCGACTCGTTCCGTTACGCATCGCATATGCCATCATGCATCGTTCGACAACCACCTTCGCCTGATTTGTCATCGCCGATCGTACTTCATCACAGATCACACCCTTCCTCATGGAGTTCAATGGAGATCTACTCATTAGACTCACCTAGTCATTGATCTGATTTGCCGACCACCTTGTGCCACCACCATCGCCATCGCAGCTCCGCTTTGGAGAACTTGCTGCTAACCACAGTTCACCTCCGCTTGAGGAAGAACCTTGTCGCTAACCCACCTTTGTCTCGCTTGGAGAAGATTGCCTCCACAAGAACTGAAGCTTAGCCCTCAGATCTTTCATCACCATCTCCATTGCTCGGAGAGGAAGAGGAGCATCATCTAGACCTTCCGCTCGGACTGCCGTGAGTCACCCCCGAGCCTGATCTCCATAGCCATGTTGTCGCCACCTTCTGTCTTGGAGAGGAAGAAAAGGTGGGGAGCACTGAGCCCATTGTTTAATCCTAAGCGGCGCAGGTGCTCCGCACGTGCGCTCACTTAAAATATTCAGTGCAAATATCACTTCATTCCCCTGAGCTTTTGAAAATTGAAAAATCGACCCTTCCAACTTTGTGCAGTTTTCACTTGGGTAATATGCAATTTTTCACCTACTTTACCTTGTGGTCCATATTTTCCAGACTCTATTTTGTACTCTTTTATTATTGCATAAATGTCATTTGTGGTCCTTCCTTTGGTGCTCCAAAATCATGTTATGCTCATGTTGTGTGCTTGTTCATAGTATGAAATTTCCATTGCATTTTATTTTTATTTAACATTATCAAAATTAAAAACATTACATTTTTTACTGATTGAAATTAGAATATTCATAAATATAAGAATATTACTTCAAAAATTTGAAAAAAATAGAATAGTTTTCTTTTTGTAAATTTTATTTCCTATGTAAATTTCGTGCATTAAATATTTTCAAAACTCAGAATATTTGCAACATACTAAAAAGCTTATAAAAAATAAAAAAATCTATAAAATCCAAAATTTGTGTTTTCACTTCTTTTGCATAGATATTTTTTCATATTTTTTTGAAAAAATAAATCCAGTAATTTTTTAGTTTATTTTATATTTTTAAATTGTAAAATATCCCTACTTGTTCATTGTTTAACATTTTTTGAGTTTCTGATTTTTTATAAAGTCCATAAAAACTTGAAAAACATTTGAAAATCACCAAAAACATTATAGAAAGTATAAAATACAAAAACATTTTATTTTGACCATTATAACAATTTTTACTATTTTTGAAACATCCAAAAAGTTTCATTTCTTTGTGTATAAGCTTTCTTTGAAAATTATTTTCTTGAAACTGAAAAATTTACAAAACTAAAAATGACTAAAAATTAAAATAAAAAATATAAAAATTACAAAATAAAAAATTAACTATAGATATAACAAAGAGTAGTGCCCATAGAATTTCGTTCTTTATCTCATTGATCATTTCATCGAAATAATAACCCTAAGGATTTTTTAGCCTCTTGAGTTCGATCCTATTTAATATACACGTAAATCAAGTGGCAAATTCTCTTGCTAAATTTTTTATTTATTTTGGCTTGAGAGTCAAAAATTTTTATTTGATGATTCTTTAGTTTGAAATGATCTTCATGAATAATTCATCTAAATAAAACCCAGGAAAAATTGCAGTTAACAAAATGGCGTTGTTGCTTGGGAGGCACGGTGAGGGTAGTTGAGTTTTTCCTTGACCTACAATTCTTGGTTGTAAATTTTTGTTTATATTTTCTACATTCTTTCATTATTCATTTTCATTATGTTAATTCAAATTCGTTTTTTCTTGCTCATATTTTTATACTTGTGTCTTTTACACTTTCTTTCTTTCCTCTTTCTTACGAGGGCCCGTGGACAAAATGAGGCGATCCTAGGAGAGCCGGAGCACCGAGACAAGTGGAGGCCGGTCGTTCTTCACCGATCGGCAAGAGGAAGCACCGATGAGGGCAGGAGCTTCTTGAAGAGTAGATACTTTTAGTATATAATTTATTCTTTTGAAAAAGATTCTTGTGATTAATTTGTAAATAATTTCGACACTTGCCCTTTTTTTATTTCTTAGTGACACCTGGACACTATTATTTGGGGTCTATTTCACCTAGTGTCGGTGCGCTTGGGAGACCTCATCATTGTTTTCTCGTTGTTTTTATTCCTTTTGTTTTTATTTATTTCCCATGGATTTGTGTTTTCTGAATTTATTTTATTTTGTTTTCTGTGAGTGAAGCCCCTAGCCTTTGGTTTTATTTGGTTGAGCCAGGTAGTTATCAAGTCCAAAGCCCTAAAAGAATGTCTGTTCATATAGATTGTTTGGACTTAGGCAAATAATAAGTCGGTTCTTCCTAAATAGAAGTTACTGCTTAGGACAGTTCTTGTTTATTTGCATATAGTTTAGTTTTATTATTATGCCTAGATCACATTACATGTAGAGTGTTGGAGTCTAATACGCACCTCTATCTCTAGCATTTGCATCTCATATTTTTTCGTGCATCAGCTTTGTCATTTTCCTCCCTCTGTTTTATGGATATATGAATGAAGGAAATCAGAAATTTGTTAGACGTTTTTTTACTAAAAAAATATCAAAAAAGTGAAAATTGAAAAATTAGAAATTGAGTATGCTAATATCACTTGGACCCTTAAAATTAAAAGTAATTGATTCATATCATTGTTTTGGGGAGAGCAACCCCCTCATTGTATTTGCATTTTATTTGCCACGTACACACTAATGATTACTGACCCAATCCCATGGTTTCCTACATGTTTGTACAACTTTGTGTTTGATCATCTAACTTTAAAATTGACAAGAATAATGACTGATCATTAACAATCATCAACTAGTTGAGTATGTGAATTTGGGGTTGCATTGTGTTTGTATGTGCTTGGTATTGAGTTTGTTATGTTCATTTACTCAAGATCATTAGTACAAAAAAACATCATCACTCATGTTTTCCCTCCCTCCCACCATTCACTATGATGACAAAATGTTGTCCAATATTTCCCAAGCTCAGATCCCCTCACTCTGTCAGGTCAATGATCCTTTTGATGTTGACTATGATTTCTTTGAGACATATCTCTGATCCAGTGGATGGCTTTTCTCTGACTTCGAGAGAGAGCCCGTTTTTTGAGTTTGACCATTCATTCTCTTCCTCGAGTCTTTTTTATTTTTCCCATTGCCCTGAAGGTTATCTATGGGTAATAAGTTCTTTGCACTCAGTTTCAGTTGTAGGATCGTCATCGATTTGTTGGATCATGCTGAGTCTTCTGATTTTTCTTCTAAGTCTAAGTTGTCTCTCCTCGACAACCCTCACGAGGAAGACCCGATGATGAATATATGATTCCTATTCTTCATTCTTTTATTTTAGCTGGATCTTTTATCAAAACCCATCTGAAAATACCTTTAAATATAATAAATTAACTTTGTGCATGTCGTTGTTAATATCTCATAATTAGCACCTATTCTTCAAAAATAAAAGAATGAAGAGAAAAGAAAAAGAAGAATATAATTACAATAAATATAAAGTGACCCAATCCCTAAGAGAGGGTCAAATATTGACCTAATCACAAAAGAATAAGTAGAGAGAGATAAGGGTACACTTTGTATTAGAAAATACCACTTCTACTTGTACAAAATAATCATTTATATTTATTTCGATAATATATAAATATCTTATTATTTTTAAACACATGCATAGTACTATAAATAAAATAAAAATCATAAAAATAAAATAAAATAAAAATAAAATACACATTTCATTGTGCAAAAACAACATGTACATAATACAATACCTATTTATCTTGCAGCCTTTATTAATTCATAAAAGTCAAATAAAAAATATTATAATCCTCAAATTATTGTGTAAATAAATAAAACATAAAATGAAGGGTATTTTTGTAAAAATGATAAAAAATACATGTACATAATACACCGGTATGGTATACCTATATGTAATAAATTATTTTTTATATACCCAATTTTTGTTTTCTAAAAAATAATTAAAATCACAAAAAATAGTTTATAAAATAATAAACATTTTTATACTTTTTTAAATCATTTACTATTTTATATTTAATATTCTTTCATTTTGTTACATTATGATTCTTGATTGGTCCACGTGAGACTGTTAATCGTCGGTCCACCTCTTCTCCCCAACCGGGTCGACCCAATTCCTGCTCGTCGGAGCATTTTCTCGGATTTTTCTCAATCGAACCCGACCTACTTTTACCTTGCTTTCAACACCCAATTCCTCTCCTACGATTCGCGATCCTCACGGATCCTTAGGGAGGGTCGGAATTACCTAGGGTTTGCCCCATCAACTGATCTTTCCAAACCTTGAGGTGTTGCTATATATTCTCTCTTCCGCTTCTCCACCTCCTCAACTTGTGTCTCACCTCTTTATTCCTCCAATTCCACCTCCAACATAGTGCGAGCAACCCGGAGGAGCTTTCGGATAGAAATTTGATGGCCACATGGTTGCAACTCACCAACATGGCCGGAGTTCCACTACGTCTATCCTCCTTAGTCTGTCACAACTCGATTGAGGACAAAATCTTAACTGTCTACCTCGCATGATGTTGTTAACTCGCTCAGGAGCATCAGTTATCACCTGTGACACCTACACTTTCCAATTCACCTCGATTTTTCCATTCCAACCATCGTCGGTTCATTAGTTCCGACCATCGGGTTTGGAGATCCTTCACTCGTATCTCACCATTTAGATCTTCATCGCAATTCACCCTCCATCTCCTGTCATATCTTGATCACCCATATCTGGCTCATCGGAGCCAGATTTGTCCTGGAGTTCTTCCCTCGCCTATGTCGGAAGTCCCAAACCCATTCCCCTTTCGCTTCTCTTCTCTTTTCCATGCAATAACCCGACGAAGAGACCCCTCTGAGTCACTCTACCCATTGTAGGAGCAGGAACATACCAGGAGAGCAGAATAGTATTCATCAGACCGTCATCCCTCTCATCGACACCATCTCATCGACGTAGAGTACTTCCACGACTGTGTCGGACCCCTCAGAGTATTCATCAGAGTGTAGGGTCTCCTTGGTTGCTTAGTTGAAGTTCACTTTGGCCGAGTTCGTCCTTGATCTGTTTTGACTGTTTGATCAAGAGTTGTACCCAAGATATGATTAGAGTCGTACAACCACGTCCAGTTTCTAACAGTCTGATCAGATCCCCGGGAGAATATGACACGCACGTCCGCCTTATTTTCAGAGACATCAGATCCCTTTCTAGAGGATATAAGAGCCGTCAACGTCCTCCTCCTCGTGTGTGTGCCACGTGCCCCTACCTGGGTATATTTCCTTTTTAACCAGTCTCTTTCTTTATTTAGTTTTAGTCCAATAAAAGTGATGTGTACTTGAAAACATTTATAGTTTGGACCAATATTTTTATCTATTTGCATTTCAATGCAGTTGAGTCGAGTCCACGTGCGTCCCCACGTGATTATCTTGGATATTTACAGTTTATGTCTTGAATCTTGATGGTTATAAAATGAATGTTTAGTTTGGATATTTGCTTTGTGCGTTCTATATCATGTGTGCGTATGCATTTGTTGGACTATTTGCATCTCTGACCCTGAGGTTTTAATAGGTGTCATCTGATAGGTGATAAAACTTGACTTATTTACAAAAAGGTCCCCATGAGCTGCTTTTGATTACCCATTTTTATTTGATGCAGTAAATATTAAATTGACTCTAAAAATTACTTAAAAACTATATATAGTTCTTATTAGTGTGTAGTATTTATGATAATTTTGTTATGTTAATTCACATACATTTTCTACTATTAAAAATTAAAAAAACCCTAAAAAGTGTCCTGTTTGTGTTATAAAAATTATAAAATTTGAAAAATCACTTAAAAATTCCTAAAACATTTCTTTAGTTATATTTTGTTGTGCTTTATCTTATGTATTAGTTTTGTTTGAAAAGTCCTTTCAAAAGCCATAAAAATTTAAAACTCATTAAAACATATAAAATTTTTATAAAATTATAGAAAAATCCAAAAATAGTTTTTCAATGTCTGTTTGTATGTTTTTACTTATTTTTTATAATAAAATTATCATCCCATAATTTTGGGCATTTTAAGCATTTTTAATTTACAATATATTCCTAGTTGTGTATTGTTCAGTCTTTTTATCACTGTTTGATTTTTAAAAAATCACAAAAACATTTAAAAATCCCACAAAAATTACTAAAAACAATTGAAAACATATAAAACACAAATTATTTTTATTACAATTTTCTGAGCATTTGTACATGTGAAAAATATAAAAAGAGTGTTGTGTACGTCTTTTATCTTTTGTGCTTGTTTATATTTGATTGAAAATTGAAATTTTGGAAAATTAATAACGACTAAAAAATATATTTTATCCTGAAATCCGACTGCTTAGTCTTTAAATCGAGCTCCTTGTGTTCAACCTTGATCGCTATACCAAGTAAATGAAATAGCGAAGCCACTTATATTGATTGATTGATTTTATGGGTCGTTTGATTTTCATGTTGATCGGTTTGTTTGATTGAGGACAATGACATCGTATTTATTTACTCCACCTTAGTCGATCGAAAAACATGTCATCAGAATGGCACTGTTACTGGGGAGTACAACTTAGTAGTTTGATTTCATTATTGACTATTATTGTTTCTATCCATTATAATTGTTTTCTGACCATCTTTTCTTTCACTTTTTGTGCGAGGAACCGCGTAAGGGATGATTCGATTCACTTTTGGAGGAGCCTACATTTGTGTAGGAGTAGAGGAAGAAAGAAGGTAGTTATTTTAGATAGATTTTATTTTTGTAAAACTATTATTGTAATAATTTAGACTTTTTGGACACTTCAACAATTGGTTTATTCAGGGTTTGTTTCACCGAGTATCAGTGCACTCGAGGGACCTCATCGTAGTTTTCCAAGATTTTTTGCATTTATTTTCTATTTGATTCCCGAGGATTTGGCCCCTAGATTTTTTATTTCTATTTGCTTGAGCTTGTAATTAGCTAGGTCCAAACACCATAATATATTATATGTTCCTATAGATCAGAATTAGACTTAGTAAAATACAAATAAAAAGCTAACTTAATTAGTAAAGAGACCATGCACCATGAGAAGTTGCATACAATGCTAGCAGGACATGTTGTGGGGGGGGGCATCGAGTGACTTCCAAGACTGGACTCAGGTCTTTTATCTGATTAGTTGACTACTAGCTCTTCCCGTTAATAGAAGTTGCTCATCTTAGGGATGATTTCCTCGTGCATCATATAGGTAGTTTTATTTTTCTTTTAATTTATGTGTGGATCACCCTGCATGTAGAGTGTTGGAGCAAGGTATTAGACAAGTGAACCCTGGGCGAACCATTCTTACAATTAGTGTTATTGTAATTTATATGTTTATCAGTAAAAGTTATTGATGTTTCACTCCCTTTCTGAAATTAAATGAATGAATGCACTATAAGGTCCCTCTGTACTATTAGGGTTATGTACCATGGCCATCTTGATGATCATATAGTTGTTTATTCATTAAAAGAATCATAGAGGCTGGTGTTTGGATGAATATCTAAGGAGTTAGATAGAGGACTCATCAAGCACCGTCAAATGATTGTTAAGAGATGATCTCCAGCCTGAGTAGGAGATGGTAATCCTTTCTCACATAGGCTGATATCTGACCGACCTCTTGATGCAGGTTCTCTACATGGGAATAGTGATTCGGAGGTGTCAGATTAGTTAGGTCAATGGGTTGACTTAACGAGATCGAGATAACCTGAGTCCTGTGTTGAATGCTGTCACAACATAGGCACACATGCTCTGACTAGAGACAAATGTATTGCTATATGTCCGAGTATGTACATTTGGCAGACTGATAGGTTGATGGCCTAACCAAGGTCTATACACCGAAGAATTGGTGTGCATATAAGGGCATATGAGTAATACGATCTTTCAAAGGGATCATACATGTTCACTTATGAACCAAAAGACATGAGCTCACTCATGAGGTATTGGGACCGATCAAATTCCATGCATGGTCGTCGTGCTTCGGAAGCATGACATGAATTTGAAGGTATGATATATGCTTTGGGAAAGCATATGATTGATACCTATTCCCAATGACCAAGATTGAGAAACTTAGTGATCAAACCCTGAAGAAAACAGTGTAAAATAGATCTTAATCTTCAGGACGATCATGGTTCTTCCAATATGCAGGATGTACAGGTATTGGGAATACCTGAAGGTGATGTAATCATAAACGATTGTATAACCATTACGCTTCCATTCCGAGGGAGTGAAGAAACATGTATGGATTATAGTGACTCCTCTCAGTAGAGAAGCAATCTGATCTTGGTCCAAGTGTTGAACATTGGTCTGAATGTGATTCAGATGCAATGAGAAGATTAGATTTTCGATCTTGATTTAATCAAGCATCTGTGGGAGGTCCGTAAGATCTGGATTTGAGATGAGATCTCAACATCCAAGTCGTTGTACGTGGAATAATACAATCGCCATGTCCTTATCTCCAAGTATCTGTGGAGAAAGCACATTATTCTTGAAGGGATTCAAGAATAATTCAATTGATGAATTACATATCCAAGCAAGAAGGACTTGATGATTATATGAGGTTTAATTATCAAGCATAATATGAATGAGATTCATATTATGAGAATAATTATCCAAGATAATTAAATGGGATTTAATTATCAAGGATTGGAGAATGTGGATAACGCTATCCATAATATTTGTGTATTTTAAATGTAATTTGTAATTTACATATATCAAAGAGAGAAAATTTTGTAAATAACATTTTTTAATTATTAATGTGGATTGGATTCACATTAATTAATTAATTGGAAATGTAATTTACAAATTAGTTTGGGATGTGAATATAATTCACATATTTATGAATGGCATCATTGAAATATTCACAAATTAATTTGGAATTAGTTTGGTGGATAATTTTTTGATAATGGTTATTACAAAATTAATTAAAAGATAATGGATAAAATAAGTGGGAGATAAAATCACCCCATAAACAGGGGTGGCGTCAACTATAGTGACGCCCCGTATTTTTGGGGGATTTATTTATCTCCTAATTTGTATCTTATTAACTCTTGATGAATTAATTTATTTTAAATTAAATTGTGTTGATAATATTGCAGCATATATTTAATTTAAATATAAATTAATGTTGTTGGTTTTTTAGCCAACAACAATCATGACCATTGATTAATACATAGATCACCATGGTCGTTGGATCAATGTGTCCCATGGATTGAGATCCATTGGATTCTAAACTAATATAAGAGGATGGCTAACCTAGCCTTTCAAGGTACATTATTTTAGAGTTGTAGAAGCATACTACTCTCTCTCTCTCTCTCATTCTTGCCCTCTCTCTTTCTCTTCTCCAAGAAGTGGCCGTCCACTTTGTGTTCAGAAGGAGAGTCTCTCTCGCCTTCGCCATCGACGACTCAAGGATCTCCTTCTTCTTTGAGGGTGCTTGCTCTAAAGAAAGACGACGGATTTCGTTTGATGAAATCAGGGGATTCATTTCTTGGATCATCATCGAGGATTGCGGGAGGAACGCGTCTCATCATCGCGCCCACAAGTGCGTTCTTCGTGGATCGGACTTAAGACAGGAGGATCTCTTGTTTGGGATCTCACGATTACAACCACGCTCCAAGAGGTATTCCTTATACTTTGTGGTTTGATGAAACGATCCGAGAAATGTTCTCGTGATCATGTGGTTTCATCACTAGATTAAAAGTTTTTATTTCTGTTGCATCTCGCGACTAGTGCGACTGAGGATTCTAAATACAATGCGATCAACACGCTTCCGTGATGCGCTTGAGGATTCTAAATATCCTTTAAGTGGTATCAGAGCCTTAGATTGAATAAGGTTTTGTATATGATCCATAAACCTAGGACGACTTGGTTTTGAAAGGGTCGCGAAAGTTTTGTCGCATTTCAATTTTCGCACCTCTGTCTAATTGAAATTTTCAGTACTGTTTAAATTTTTTAAACACTAAATTCACAATTGGATTTTTTTCCCCATTAATTAGGAAAGCCGTAGGATCTGAGTTTATGAAATTTGAATTTCATTTTCTCAAGATATGGCCTTTTGAATATGCATGTATTTACCGTTGCAGGAACAACAGATCTAAACGTGATTAATGAGTTAATTATTGTTTTGATGCACCTCGAAAGGTGGGAATTGTCACTTGGGTTCTTTAATAAATCAAATTGGCAATCTTAAGAACTGATTTTGCATTTTTTTGGATTTAAATTGATAGAGATGAGTTAATTTTAGTGATTGGGGTAACTGCTGGAAATTGACATCTTTTGATCATGAACCTTGTGATAAGTCATTCAAATATGATGATGAAAATTAATGATTAATTTTCTGAAATAATTAGTGATAAATATTTGTCAAATATTTAAAGAGATAATTATTTCATTGAATGGCATTTGCCTAACCATGATGATAAGATAATTGATCTTGATCATTGGTTGATATGAATTCATCAACAAACATTGATTTCATGAAAAACCTTAGTTTATCCTACAATAGTTGTAGGACAACTTTTACATGAAAAATCCTCCTGCTTGAATATGATTGGGGATTTGTTTAGCAAATCTCATTATAATATAATCAAAATTATTTTGATGTATATTATATGGTATAATTTCGATTGAAAAATAGAT
The DNA here is from genome assembly GCA_037367405.1 of Ottelia alismoides. Taxonomy (NCBI): domain Eukaryota; kingdom Viridiplantae; phylum Streptophyta; class Magnoliopsida; order Alismatales; family Hydrocharitaceae; genus Ottelia; species Ottelia alismoides. Next base: position 379,631 of record JAZKJV010002170.1, on the reverse strand, counting down.
GAGCATCTCAAAGTACATGATGATATATTTGGCATTATCCTTTCCTGAGGTGGATATGGTGCATAGTCGAAGAGCATTGGGGTCGCAGGTTGCAACGTATGTGGTCCGTCCCACTCTCATCGGTACTGGCCATGACATCGGGTAGGGACTCGATAATGCCGGAGAAGTTAAATTGTATTTTTCTCATTATTAAAAACGAATAATACGTATTTTGATACTATACCTATTATTCAAGTAATAATCAAGTTTGTTGATTAATGATTGGATTAATGATTAATTTAATGTGATTAATTTAATTATATCCAATTATCACTCTATTATGAATAGATGTGTATTTTCCATGGAAGAATTAATTATGTGAATATGATTCATGATAATTAATTATAAAATTTGAATATGAAGATGGAGGATCACATAATTGATATCCATGGTCTCCCGTCAAGGCAAAGGGTTCTGTTGCCAGGGATTGTATGTAGGAGACGCATTTCTGACGTAACAGCTCCTATATGCAAGCGCATCTGGATCGGGCTCTTTGCTTCTCGAAAGAGTAAGGTTGTATGCGTAGTGATCCCAATATCGAGTCCTCATATTATTGGGGCGATATTGGATTGTGCATAGAGAGTTATAATCCTATTGACGGTTGGTTCAATTAGCAATGGGTAAACATCATCTTAGGGGTGGTGGGCCCGGGTGTTAAAGATCGAATTGGGAAATGGAAGTTGGACTTGCAAGGCGGAATGAGTTCCTGCTTCTTTTTATCGGAGTTGCAAGTTCTTGTATTATTGGGATGTGACAAAGATAGGAAAGGAGATCCCAGATCTTGCTTGAGATATAACAGTAAGTATATCTCTTACTTTGAAAGAAAATAAGGGAATAATCTTTCAAAATTGACATAGCAAGACAAATTTGATTTAAAATGCCCTAATCAAATATATTAAAATGAATATATATATTTATCTATATATTCTAATATAGTGCATTCTTAATTTCAGAAAATGAAGTCCATGAACCCACTTAGCAGGCTCTTGGAGGTCAACCAGTTTACCGGACCAAATTATTCGGATTGGATCCAAAATTTGGATCTTGTCCTATATGCGGAGCGTGTCTCTTATGTGCTGACCAAGGACACGATAGCAAACCCTAAGACTGCAGAAGATAAATCATACAATGAGAAATATGATGAATACCATAATCTAGCAAGGTGTTATATCCTCGGGTCATTGTCCAATGTGCTTCAGAAGCAACATGTGGAAATGAACCATTGCAAAGAGATTATGTTGAATCTGAAGGAAATGTTCGGTGACATAAATCGCACGCAGCGTTACAATGTGATGAAAGAGCTTATTCGCTGCAAGATGCAGAGAGATCTCTGTCAGAGAACACGTACTCAAAGTGTTTGGATACCTCTCTGAATTGGAAACCTTGGGAGCCTACTTGGATTCCGACATGCAGGTTGATTTTATTCTCATGTCTCTCATTAAGTCTTTCAATAACTTTGTCGTGTCCTATCACATGAGCAAAGGTGATTTCACTAACGCTGGGTTGTTAGCTGCATTGAAGTCTGCAGAAGACGTGATGAGGAAGGACGGCCCCTCTGCTAGTGCAATGGTTGCTCAAGTGAGAGGAAAGCACGGGAGGAAGTAAGGTTCTCAGAAGGGCCCGACCCAAAAGAGAAAGAAGAAGAATCAAGGAGTTGATTCATCTTATAGTGCATCCACACTAATGACATCGAAAAAGTCCTATGTCTGTCACTACTGCAAGAAGCCGGGGCACTGGAGGCGTAACTGCCCAGATTACCTGAAGTCTGCTGACAAAAGTAAAGCCCCAACAGGTATGAAATCTACTTTCATCATTGAAACTAGCTTTCTCGTTAGACGAGAAGGAAGTTGGATTGTAGATTCTAGTGCTTCTGTTCATGTATGCAATTCATTGCATTTGTTTCAGGAGACTAGGAATCTAGAGCATGGGGAGATAGTCATCCAGATGGGATCTGATGCAAGTGTTGCAGCAGTCACCGTCGGGACCTGTAGACTATCATTATCTAGTGGTTGAGTCATAGTACTTAAAGAGTGTCTTTATGTACCTGAAGTTAGAAGGAATCTGATATCTATATCTAAGCTAGTTAGAAGTGGATATTCCTTCACTTTCTGTAATAAATTAATCAAAAACCGTTATGGTAAATATATTGCGGATGGTATTTTAACTTCTGGTGGACTCTATGAATTGTGCATTGATGAATGTGTCATGAATGTTACTACCACTAATAATGAAAACCCCAAGAGATACAGGGAGGATGGAAATCATTCGAATATGATTTGGCATTAAAGGCTTGGTCATTTATCTGTTGATAGGATCAATAGATTGATAAAGGATGGACCTTTGGATTTTCTACAGGTTCAATCTTTACCTACCTGTGAACATTGCATTCGAGGTAAAATGACCAGGACACCTTTCCGTAACAAGGTTACGAGATGCGAAGGTATTCTTGACCTAATACATATTGATGTATGTGATCCCTTCAGTACCACGACTAGAAATTGATATCGATATTATTTGACGTTTATTGATGACCATTCGCGATACAGGTTTATCTTCCTACTACGTCATAAATCTGAAACCTTTGAAAAGTTCAAAGATCTCAAGGCTTTGGTTGAGAACCAAACCTATAGGACGATCAAACGGATTTTATCTGACCGAGGTGGTGAGTACCTCTCAGATGAATTCAAGGAATATCTTAAAAAGAATGGAATTGTCTCCAATCTCACTCCCCTTGGAACTCCCCAACTTAATGATGTTGCTGAAAGACGCAACAGGACCATCATGGACATGGTCCGTTCAATGATGAGCAAAGCACATTTACCTCTTAGTTTCTGGGGATATGCAGTAGAGACTGCAGTCTATATCCTGAACAAGATTCCTAGTAGGTCTGTACCCAAGACTCCTCACGAGCTCTGGTATGGTACCAAACCTAGTGTTAAACACTTGAGGGTTTGGGGATGCTTGGTCCATGCGAAGAACGTGGACGCAAGTAAGCTAGAATCTCGTACTCGTGAGTGCTACTTCATTGGGTATGTTAAAGATGGTATTGGATACCAACTTTATGACCGTGAGGCCCAAAATATTTTTGTCTCTAGGGATATGAGATTTCCAGAGGATGATTTCCCTAATGGTCAAGATAGAAATGAGGTAGAGGAACTCATTGAATCTCCTGAGGATTCTGGGATTCCTGAACCAGAAACTGAAGAGATAAATAAAGATGAAACACACATACCTTTTCAAGGAGTTCGAGGGTGGTTGCACCACCTGAAAGGTATGGATTCCATGTATGAGGCGAGACTGACAATGATTAGAGACTTTCAAAGCACGGCTCGTAGCCAAGGGCTACACACAGAGAGAAGTCATCGACTACGATGAGACATTCTCTCTTGTGGCCATGCTTAAGTCCATCAAAACACTGCTAGCTATAGTTGCATCTCTTTACTACGACATCTGGCAGATGGACGTCAAGACAGCTTTCCTCAATGGATACCTTGAGGAGGATATCTATATGGAGCAGCCCCAGGGCTTCATAGTCAAGGATGGTAAAGTATGCAAGCTGAAGAAATCCATCTATGGGCTCAAACAAGCTTCTCGTAGATGGAACATCAGATTTGACGAAACCATAAAGAGTTATGATTTTATGCAGAATCCTGATGAACCTTGTGTGTATAAGAAGCTTAGGGGAGCGCCATTGTGTTAATCGTGCTTTACGTAGATGATATCCTTATCATTGGGAATGATATAGGAATGATGACCAATATAAAGATTTTGTTATCCCATACCTTCGAGATGAAAGATCTTACAGAAGCCTCTTACATCTTAGGCCTGAAGTTGTTCAGAAACTGAGAAAAGAGAATATTGGGATTATCACGACATGGATAGATCAAGAAGATTCTTGAACGATTCCATATGGATAGTTCCAAGAAAGGATTCCTCCCCTTAGGACATGGTATCCATCTTTCCAAAGGGATGGCTCCTAAAAGTATTGAGGAAAGGAAGGCCATGGCTGGATGCCCGTACGCATCAGTTGTAGGAAGCTTGATGTATGCCATGATGTGTACTGGGCCAGACATCTGCCATGCAGTAGGAGTGGTAAGTCGTTACCAATCCTGCTATGGAGAGAAACACTGGAATGAAGTAAAAAACATATTCAAATATCTGAGATGGACGCAAGATTACATCTTGGTCCATGGGGATGGTGATCTCCAAGTCTTGGGATATAGAGATTCAGACTTCCAGTCGGATATTGATGATCGAAAGTCAACATCAGGGTTTGTATTCCTGTTGAACGGTAGTGCTGTGAGCTGGAGAAGCAAGAAGCAGGACATTACGGCGGATTCAACAACAGAAGCCGAATACATTACCGCATCGGATGCTGCAAAGGAGGCGGTGTGGTTGCGCAAGTTCATCTTGGAGCTTGGGATAGTTTCCTCTGATACTCCCATCCCGTTGCTCTGCGATAATACGGGAGCCATTGCCCAGGCAAAGGAACCTAGATGCCATCAAAAGATCAAGCACGTGGAAAGGCAATACCACATCATTCGAGAGATTCAAAAGCGTGGTGACATCATCATCACCAAGGTGGCCTCTTCCGACAACATTGTTGATCCTCTTACCAAACCTCTAACACAGAAGGTTTTTGACCAGCATGTAATGAGTATGGGTTTACGGATTGTACCTGAATGGTTCTGAGGGCTAGTGGGAGATTGTTAGACATGTGAGCCCTGGGCGAACCATTCTTACAATAAGTGTTATTGTAATATATATGTTTATCAATAAAAGTTATTGATGTTTCACTCCCTTTCTGAAATCAAATGAATGAATGCACTATAAGGTCCCTCTGTACAATTAGGGTTATGTACCATGGCCATCTTGATGATCATATAGCTATTGATTCATTAAATGAATCGTAGAGGCTGGTGTTTGGATGAATATCTAAGGAGTTAGATAGAGGACTCATCAAGCACCGTGAAATGATTATTAAGAGATGATCTCCAGCCTGAGTAGGAGATGGCAATCCTTTCTCACATAGGTTGATATCTGACAGACCTCTTGATGCTGGTCCTCTGTATGGGAATAGTGATTCGGAGGTGTCAGATTAGTTAGGTCAATGGGTTAACTTAATGAGATCGAGATAACCTAAGTCCTATGTTGAATGTTCTCACAACATAGGCACACATCCTCTGACCAGAGACAGATGTATTGCTATATGTCTGAGTATGTACATTTGGCAGACCGATAGGTTGATGGCCTAAACAAGGTCTATACAACGGTGAGCTGGTGTGCATATAAGGGCATATGAGCAATATGATCTCTCAAAGGGATCATACAGGTTCACTTATGAACCGGAAGACATGAGCTCCCTCGTGAGATATTGGGACCGATCAAATTCGATGCATGGTCGTCCTGCTTCGGAAGCATGACATGAATTTGAAGGTATGATATATGCTTTGGGAAAGCATATGATCGATATCGACTCCCAATGACCAATATTGAGAAACTTAGTGATCAAACCCTGAAGAAGACAGTGTAAAATTGATCTTAATCTTCAGGATGATCATGGGTCTTCCAATATGCAGGATGTACAAGTATTGGGAATACCTGAGGGCGATGTGATCATAAACGATTGTATAACCATGACCCTTCCATTCTGAGGGAGTGATGAAACATATCTGGATTTTAGTGACTCCTCTCAGTAGAGAAGCAATCTGATCTTCGTCCAAGTGTTAGACATTGGTCTGAATGTGATTCAGATGCAATGAGAAGATTAGATTTGCGGTCTTGATTTAATCAAGCATCTGTGGGAGGTCCGTAAGATCTGGATTTGAGATGAGATCTCAACATCCAAGTCGCTATACGTGGAACAATGCAATCGCCTTGTCATTATCTCCAAGTATCTGCGGAGAAAGCACATTATTCTTGAAGGGATTCAAGAATAATTCATTGGATGAATTACATGTCCAAGCAAGGACTTGATGATTAAATGAGGTTTAATTATCAAGCATAATATGAATGAAATTCATATTATGAGAATAATTATCCAAGATAATTAAATGGGATTTAATTATCAAGGATTGGAGAATGTAGATAATAATATCCATAATGTTTGTGTATTATAAATGTGATTTATAATATATATATATATTGAAGAGAGAGAATTTTGTAAATAACATTTGTTAATTATTAATGTGGATTGGATTCACATTAATTAATTAATTGGAAATGTAATTTACCAATTAGTTTAGGATGTGAATATAATTCACATATTTATCAATGGCATGATTGAAATATTCACAAATTAATTTGGAATTAAACTTTTGAATAATTTTGTGATAATGGTTATTACAAAATTAATTAAAAGATAATGGATAAAATAAATGGGATATAAAATCACCCCATCAATAGGGGTGGCGTCAACTATAGTGACATCCCCTATTTTTGGGGGATTTATTTATCTCCTAATTTCTTTTATCTTATTATCTATTGATAAATTAATTTATGTTAAATTAAATTGTTTTGAGAATATTGCAACATATAATTAATTTAAATATAAATTAATGTTGTTGGTTTTTTAGCCAACAACAATCATGACCATTGATTAATGCATAGATCACCATGGTCGTTGGATCTATGTGTCCCATGGATTGAGATCCATTGGATCCTAAACTAATATAAAAGGATGGCTAACCTATCCTTTCAAGGTACATTATTTTATAGGTGTAGAATCATACTACTCTCTCTCTCTCTCTCTCATTCTCGCCCGCTCTCTTTCTCTTCTCCAAGAAGTGGTCGTCCACTTTGTGTTAAGAAGGAGAGTCTCTCTCGCCATCGCATTCGACAACTCGAGGATCTCCTTCTTCTTTGGGGCTGCTTACTCTAAAGGAAGATGGGGATTTCGTTTGACGAAATCCGGGGATTCATTGCTTGGATCTTCATCGAGGATTGCTGGAGGAACGCGTCTCATCATCGCGCCTGCAAGTGCGTTCTTCATGGATCGGACTTAAGACAGGAGAATCTCTTGTTTGGGATCTCACGATTACAACTACGCTCCAAGAGGTATTCCTTAGAGTTTGTGGTTTGATGAAACGATCCGAGAAATGTTCTCGTGATCATGTGGTCTCATCACTAGATTAAAAATTTTAATTTCCGTTGCATCTCGCGACTAGTGCGACTACGCCCTGATCGCATACGATGCGATCAACACACTTCCGTGATGCGCTTGAGGATTCTCAATATCCTTCACAAGGTACACATTTCTATCTTTGCATGCATCATGTGTTTAATCGCGCATCAAGTTTTCCATCTTCCTCCCCTAGTTTTATTGGACTTAAATTACAAGAAAATTGTATAATGTGTTAGATGTTGTATTCTTTCAGAAAAATGCCATAAAAAGTTATAACCAATAAAATCGGGGTCTGCTAAAGAAAACTTGACCTAAAACTGAACATCACTTAAAAAATCTTTGTTTTGGGGAGAGATACGCCTAATTGTTTGATTTATCTTCAACAAGACAACGTCCCACACACTAGGATAGAGCCACTCCTGAACTCTCCTCAAAATATCAGTTTTATTGATTGTATATTTTTTAGTAAGGATTTCACCAGGTAGTCGGTAATCGGTCTAGAATTCCTTAGCATATTAGGGAAGATCGGGTAGTAGGTAAAATGTGAGCATCTCATACTATCTTAAAAAACTAGTCATAAAAAACTAGTCGGTAATATCTCACTTAACAAGTCTGATAGATTGAGTTATAACCTAAATAAATTTTGACAAGATTAATGACTGAACCTTCATGGGCATCAGATTGCACTGTGTAGGTGAATTGGGGGTTTTATTTCTCATCTTGTTTGCATCCCAGATCTATTCTTCATAATCCCTACATCACGATGATGGGAAGGAGGTCCATTAGGCTACCTCTGGTATCACCGCTTTCCAGAACTCCTCCCTGATCATCTAGGGCAGCTTCAAAGAGCTCAGACACACTCGCTGAACCCGAATTCACCTCCACCATGTTCCCCCTCGATCACCCTTCCTCTACACATGAGGTACCACATTGAACGCCATCACAACTATATGTTCCCTGGACAACACCTGAGCTAGGGTCTTTTGCCATTGTAGAGATTGGAGATATGGCCAACAACGAAGGAAGGACTGATGAGCAGACACAAGGATCTGTGTTCGTATTGGACGATACTGCCATCAACAACATGCTCCTATCTTCCTTGGATACCATGCAAAGACATATCAGGGACAAGGAGCATTCATGGAAGAATTGAGAAGAGAGCTCATGCAGATGAGAGTTGGACAAGAGTAGCCCATAGACCAGATGTAAATCCTTGAACAAGTCATATGTCGGATCCTATATAATAAGATTCGGCTTGTCAAGAGGAAACCAAGAAATTTGTTTTGTGTGAATCAGACTTCATTTCGATTTGTTATGAATTTCAGAAGAAAGAGAAGTAAGGAGGGTTAAGATGTCATTAACCCATAATGATTATCATTAAGACTAATTAAACGTTATTAAAGCAACTAATGATGGATTAAAAATCGCTAATGATTATTAACAAACACTAATTAATAGTTAGCACAAGATAAGCGAAAGCTGTGAAAGTTAAATCGTGATTAGTCAAAGTTAATCATGATTAGTATTAATTAAGCGTCATTAGCAAATCTAAAATCATCTAGAATATTCTAACTTAAGACCCAAGTTTGGGATAAGTTTTGGCTAAAACCATTGGCCAAAACCATGGGCCGCTAAACCATGGTTAAGGTCTAAACCATGGTGTTCTAATCATGGTTAGTGGTTTTCTGGGGCCTATAAATAGACCCCCTCTACCCATTCATTCTCTACGATTTCCACTACCACCACCACCCTAAGGGCTAGGGTTGAGAGGTCGGGAGGAGGAGTGGGAGGCGAGGGAGGAGCGCTAGCGAAGCGCTGCTGGGAGAACGAGGAGGAGAAAGGTATGATCCTCTCTTAGTTTGCTTCGTAAGATAGGCTTTCAATTCATCCTCTTGTTCTTCCAAGTTTTGTTCTTGATTCATCTTTCTTTCCGATTCATTTTCTTGTAGTGGTTCGAGGAGAAATCTGTGTAACACCCTACTTAGGTGCAGGTGGCTATGCACGTCAGTGAACCTTGTGATTCGTCACACGTCCACTCACTTAAGATGCGTGGTGTCTACCGGTTCTTCATCTCTTGTTGTTTGAGTATATTCCTTCAGTTTTGTTGTTATTTTCCTCTCGATTGATTTTATAGAGGAAATTCTTTTCGTTTTTATTTTGAAATATGTCCCGATATAAGGGGAAACTCTACCGAAATTTTCCGAAAAATATGTCCAGATATAAGGCGAAACTCTGTCGAGATTTTCTGAGAAATATGTCCCGACATAAGGGGAAACTCTGCCAAAATTTTCCTAGAAATATCACCCCGTATAAGGGGAAGCTCTGCTGAAATTTCAAGAGAAAATATGTTCTTGGCGTTCTTCGTATTCTTCGTGTTCTTCGTTCGTTCTTCGCGTTCTTGACACGTTCTTAGCGTTTTTGATACGAAAATCAAATTCGATCTTTTCAGGAGCCTTAAATTGGCTTTCTAAAAATGAAACACGATAAAGCCTTGCATACACAAGAGAGAGAGCTCGATTAGGTAACGAAATCCTTCCTTTTGCTGTTGGGTTTTCATACGAGATTATTGAAATTCTTGATTTTATGTTCTTTATTATGAAGAACTCTAATTTTTGGCTATTTTTGAAAAGTCTGAAGAGTTGCTTTGTGATTTCCACTAAAATAATATTTAAGCATCAAATTGATGCGGTAGTTTTGAAAGCTAGGATTTGGGAGTTAAAATAGGCATAAACATGTGTATATATGCATATGAATAATATATATGTGAGTCTATACTAAGTATTGTTGATTATGAAAATCGAAGACTTAACGAAAGAATTACATCATGGGAATTGATGTGGCTTGAATTGGATCCTGAAAAGGATCGTGTGTCATGTTAAGGATGATTGGGAGTAGAACTACAGATCAGGCATGCAACCTGTAGGTTTGTCGGAAGGAACCCGTATTAGTGTTTCCCTACCTAGGTGGTACAAGATTTTCCAGTTATGTTAAGTGCGCACGAAATGAATGTTTTGCAATGCGTGGTATCGGGAGCCAATATCTTCGGGTTGAACGACGGAAGATGTGGTCGTGCCATGTGGAGGCACGGGTGGTTCAATAGCGACTGGGTCTCGATTATATGTATTTAAAGCCGCTAGGTTATATGATTAAATGGTAGCCTGAGGTTTTAAACAACTGAGTCCTCAAGGACGGTGTGCTCATTTGTTTTACAGACCGAGGGTTTGAGACCATGTTTAATAAAAGAAAAAAAATTGTAAAGGTAGTATTAGAGGATTGGTTGAGGCGACGTCCGGCGACATAAGCTTACCAAGATCAACGCAATCTCCAATCCCGAAGTGTCCACAGCTTTGGAGTCCTTATAGTGGTGAGGTAATTCTCCTTGACTAATTCCTGATGTGGAATAGAAAGGAATATGACTTAAATTAACAAGAAGGAATGAAATCTTTAATGATAACAAGTTTTGCAAAATTACACAATTTGTTTGCTTTTCTCTTCTTCGTTACTTAGCATTCATTAATTTTTATCCTATGATTTATGAAAAACCCAACAGGTGTCGATGAGCCATCGCAAGGACTTTAAAAATCCATCCAGCTTACATACTAGACATCCAGCCAGCTACAATAGCTTTACTTTGTAAGGTAGTTAGTAAACTTTTGTGTATTTTCCATTCAATCTGATGTACATGTAAATGGTTATAGTGGGACAATGTATCATCTGAACTTATTTTGTAAATGGCAAAGTGTCGAAATACTTCCTTCTGAGTATTTTTATTTGCAGTCTATTTCTGAATGTTAGTTGTGATTGCTGAATGAATTATTGTGGAGTAAGCAAATCCAGTTTTGGGAGGATCCGAGGGCCCGGATTTGGGGTCGTGAGAGATTGGTATCAGAGCGAGGTTACTCTAGTAATTTATTTAGCAACTAACAACTATGAGCAGTATTCAGAAACTAAGGTTGCTTTGATTTTAATAACTGACTGCAACACCATTCACAAGTCATTGTTCCTTATGTACATCATGCTAATAGGATATGACCTTTGACCTTGACTTATCTTAGGATCATGGCAAACCAAGACATGTCTAGACAATTAGCGGCTATGATTTTTATGCTCCAAGACATGGGGTAAAGGCAGCAAGCATTGGAGGAGAGGCTCAATGCACAAGCTGAGAGACCTGAGGTATCTAAGCCTGCGGATGCTAGGATTGAAGGTTCTTTCCATCTTTCTAAGGAAGAATCTAGTTACCATCCTTCAACTGAGTCTGCTCCTACCCCAGTTGAAAGAGCAATGGAGAAGGCCCTTCTTAGACACCAAACATTACTAGATAATTACCGAAAGGGAAAAATTCCTCGATTTAAAGGTGTAGAGACACCTGCCGATGCTGAATTATGACTCGATGATGTTACTAGGATGTTGAGGATAATCCATGCACCAGTGGACACCTGGGTACACTTTGTTGATTACTCCTTCGCAGATTATGCACGACTATGGCGGAGAGCAATTTCCAAGAAATTAGCAGATCTTGTTCCATGGGATATCTGTGAAGAGAGGTTCCGAGATCACTTCTGTCCCTCTCATTGGTAAGAATTAAAGAGGAGAGAGTTGGCTTCTTTGAACCAGGGTTCTAAGACCGTACGAGATTATCATATCCACTTTACTGAGATACTACGTTACTCACCAGCTATAGAAGCTTCACCACAAGAGTGTCTTACAAAATTTGTTAGTGGTCTTGAGGGAGATCTACGAGAAAAGCTTGCTAGTTTTAGAGCTACAACCGTAGACGAAGCAATGGACATCGCCTCTCGCATTGAGATGGAGAGGGATGAAAACCGCCAAAGAAGAAGTTTTCACTTTAATGGTGGACCATCCAAACGCAAGGTACATTATAACCGTAGAGATCGTTACTATCATGTAGCCAGTTCCATTATAAGCTCACCACAAATCTTGGGTGAGGAATTATCAGGAAGAGGGGGTTTCTCTAAACCTCCATTATATCCCCGTAACTCTGCACCAGGAACTAGTACCTCTGTAGTTGGGTTTTCAGCTCAGATAGGAACGCGTGCATATTATCACTATCATCAAGAAGGTCACATTAGGAAGGACTGTCTGCAGTTGAGAGGTTCATGGTTTAAACCAATCCCAATTAATAGTATAACATCCACTCCGAGCAATGGAGCAACACGCGGAGGAAGACACGGTAGAGGTTGTGGCTCACAAGGAGCGCCTCCTACACAGCAAACACCACAAAGTGTTACGGGTTCTAGCTTGCCTATTCCTAATGGCCAGCTCAATGCAATCATTGAAGAACAAGCCTACAATTTAGGCACAGTCGTACGAGGTACTGTTACTATTCATGGCTTTTTAGTACATGCTTTATTTGATTCTGGTGCTTCACATTCATTTATTGCTCGACGGTTAGTACCCACTTTGGGTAAGAAATCAGTAGAAGTACAACAGTCCTATCTGATCATGGGACCAGGAGGACAAGTATTCATAATCCGAGAAATCATGGATAATTGTATAGTACTGATAACGGGACATCGGTTACCCGTTTCACTACTACTGATAGAAATGGAGGACTCTGATCTTATCCTAGGGATGGATTGGTTAGAAAGGCATCATGCATGTCTTGACTGTTTTCAGAAGACATAACGTTTCACCTTCCTAACTCGATAGAGTTCCAGCTCATTGGAAAGTCATCCAATGATAATGTCGAATATATCTCTACTTTGAAGGCACAAAAATTGTTAGAGAAAGGGTGCCAAGGCTATTTAGCTTATGTAACTACTACATCAGGGTCAGACTGAATGATGAAAAATATACCCATAGTGTACGAATTTCCTGGTGTATTTTCAGAGGAACTACCTGGATTACCACCTGAGCGAGAGATTGAATTTGAAATCTCTCTTATACTTGATACTCAGCCTATCTCTATCCATCCATATAGGATGGCACCGGCTGAGTTACAAGAGTTAAAGATACAGTTGCAAGAACTGTTAGATAAAGGATTCATTCATCCTAGTACTTCACCATAGGGAGCACCTGTCTTATTTGTCAGGAAAAAGGATGAGTCGATGCGGTTGTGCATTGACTATAGATAACTAAACAAGAGGACAATAAAGAATAAGTATCCACTGCCAAGAATAGATGATCTCTTTGATCAGTTACAGGGTTCAACTGTGTATTCCAAGATTGATTTAAGATATGGATACCATCAATTGAAAATTAAAGATATAGATATTCCCAAGACAGTTTTCCCAACCAGATATGAGCGTTATGAATTCTTAGTTATGCCTTTTGGACTAACAAATGCCCCAGTAGCCTTCATGGATCTCATGAATAGAGTTTAAAGGAGTTCTTAGATCACTTTGTAGTAGTCTTTATTGATGATGTGCTTATTTACTCCAAGGATAAATATCTGCATCAACACCATCTCAGGCAAGCACTTGAAACTCTAAGGAAGAACAAACTGTATGCTAAATATAACAAATGTAACTTCTGGCTATCTGAAGTATCTTTCATAGGCCATGTTATTTCTGGGGAAGGTATATCATTTGATCTACAAAGGTTAGTGCGGTGATGAGTTGGGAACGTCCGAAGACTGTCATAGAAATACGATCTTTTCTGGGTCTAGCTGGATATTATAGAAGATTCGTGAAGGACTTTTCACGAATAGCATTGTCAATGACTAGACTAACTCAGAAGGAGGTCCCATTCTTATGGTCTGATACATGTGAAGCTAGTTTTCAGACACTGAAAGAATGCCTAACATCTTCACTAATCCTTACTCTACCCTCTGGAAGTGAAGGGTTTACAGTATACACTGATGCATCTAAAGAAAGACTTTGGGCAGTTCTTATGTAACATGGTAAGGTAGTTGCGTATGCATCACGACAGCTTAGGACACATGAAAAGAACTACCCAACACATGACCTTGAATTAGCAGCTGTAGTTTTTGCTTTAAAGATATGGAGACACTACATCTATGGTATTACTTTTGAAATCTTCACTAATCATAGAAGCTTGAAATATCTATTTGATAAGTAGGAACTCAATATGAGACAGAGACGGTGGCTAGAGTTCTTGAAAGACTATGATTGCACTATCTCCTACCACCCTAGTAAGGGGAATGTCGTAGCAAATGCCCTTAGCAGAAGAACTTATTCACCTAGGTTGGTGAGTGCTATTCACTTATGGGGTTTACTATCAACGTTGAGTGAATGGAAACCATTTGATAGTAGTGCTGATACCATAACTATTCCTCACCAATACGAACCAGAGATCTGGGATAGAATAAAGAAAGGACAAGAGGATGATCCAGTCCTTAAAGACTTGAGACAACAACTTGAGAAGAATGAGATAGAGGGATTCCAAATACAAGATGGGTTATTGTATAACAATTACAGAGTTTGTGTACCAAACACGCCTGAACTAAGGAAAGACATCTTACGAGAAGCGCACTGCTCAAGATTATCTATTCATCCAGGAACTATAAAGATGTATAAGGATCTTCATTCATACTTTTGGTGGTTGGAAATGAAGAAAGCATGTTGCTGAGTTTGTGAATTCATGTTTCACTTGCCAGCAGGTAAAGGCTTCATACCAAAAGTCACCAGGATTATTGCAACCCCTCCCTATACCTGAATGGAAATGGGAAAGCATTTCCATGGATTTCGTTACTGGCTTACCTCAGACAACGGGTAGTAAAGATAGTATCTGAGTTATAATAGATCGTCTGACGAATGTAGCACACTTTATTCCGATAAGCTTATCTTTCACTCCAGACCAGCTTGCTGAATTATATATTTCACATGTGATTTACCTCCATGGTATCCCAAAGGAAGTAGTTTCTAATCGAGATTAACGATTCACCTCACACTATTGAGAGAACTTCATGAAAGCCTTAGGTACACAACTATGCTTGAGTACAACATATCATCTACAAATAGATGGTCAGTCAGAACGTATGATTCAGAAACTAGAGGATATGCTATGAGCGTCTGCCTTAGAATGGAAGGGATCATGGATTAAACATTTACCTCTTGCAGAATTCACATACAACAATAGTTACCATACAAGTATTGGCATGGCATCATTTGAAGAACTTTATGGATGTTGGTATACTACTCCTTTGTGTTGACAAGAGGTCGGGATAAAGAATCTTTAAAAATTCAGATACACTACAAGAAACACGGGAAGCTGTAGAGCTTGCTTGAAAAAGACTATTGACTGCTCAAAGACGCCAGAAAAGCTATACTGATACTAGGCGAAGAGAACTTGAGTTTGAGGTAGATGACTTTGTATTTCTCAAAGTATTACCTATGAAGAGAATTCAGAGGTTTGGTATGCATGGGAAGTTAGCATCCAGGATCGTGGGTCCCTTTGAAATTATTCACCGCATTGGAAAAGTGGCATATAGAATTGAAATTCTCCACATCTTTCGGCAGTACATGATGTTTTTCATGTATCAAATCTAAGAAAGTACGTTAAGGATCCAGATCATAGGATAAGTTATGATGATTTACATGTTGAGCCAGACTTGACATACCAAGAGATACCTGTGCAAATACTTGACAGGGATATTAAGAAGCTGAGAAACAAAGACGTGCCTCTAGTTAATGTATTGTGTCGGAACCAAGAGTTTGAAGAAGCCACATGGGAACCTGAGGCAGAAATTAGAGAGAAATACCCCTACTTGTTTGAGTAATAACACTATGTGTTGTATATCTTCTTTATAAATCAAATGTCATTCATTCTCTTTAAGGTTGTTATGCCTGCATTCCTAGTCTCGAGGACGAGACTTCCTTTAAGGTTATTATAATTCAAAAGCCTTGAACTTGGCATATCTCGGATCCTATATAATAAGATCCGGCTCGTCAAGAGGAAACCAACGGAATTTGTTTCGTGTGAATCGGACTTCATTTCGATTTGTTATAAATTTCGGAAGGGTTAAGATGTCATTAACCCATAATGACTGTCATTAAGACCAATTAAACATGATTAAAGAAACTAACGATGGATTAAAAATCACTAATGATCATTAGCAAACAATAATCAATAGTTAGCAAAAGATAAGCGAAAGCCGTGAAAGTTAAATCATGATTAGTGAAAGTTAATCACGATTAGTGTTAATTAAGCATCATTAGCGAATCTAGAATCCTCTAGAATATTCTAACTTAATCCCCAAGTTTGGGATAAGTTTTGGCTAAAACCATGGGCCAAAACCATGGTCCGCTAAACCATGATTAAGGTCTAAACATGGTTTTCTAACAATGGTTAGTGGTTTTTTGGGGCCTATAAATAGACCCCCCTACCCATTTACTCTATGATTTCCACTACCACCAGTTCCCCAAGGGCTAGGGTTGAAAGGCTGGGAGGAGGAGTGGGAGGCGAGGGGGAGCGCTAGCGAAGCTCTGCTGGGAGAATGAGGAGGAGAAAGGTATGATCCTTTCTTAGTTTGCTTCGTAAGCTAGGCTTTCAATTCATCCTCTTGTTCTTCCAAGTTTTGTTCTTGATTCATTTTTCTTTCCGATTTATTTTCCTGTTGTGGTTTGAGGAGAAATCTGTGTATCACCCTACTTAGGTGCAGGCAGCTATGCACGTCAGTGAACCCTGTGATTCGTCACACGTTCACTCACCTAAGATGCGTGGTGTCTATCGATTCTTCATCTCTTATTGTTTGAGTATATTCTTTCAGTTTCGTTATTATTTTCCTCTTGATTGATTTTATAGAGAAACTCTTTTCGTTTTTATTTTGAACTATGTCCCAACATAAGGGGAAACTCTACCGAAATTTTCTGAGAAATATGTCCCGATATAAGGGGAAACTCTGTCGAGATTTACTGAGAAATTTGTCCCTATATAAGGGGAAACTCTGCCGAAATTTTCCTAGAAATATCACCCCGTATATGGGGAAGCTCTGCTGAAATTTCAAGAGAAAATATGTTCTTGACGTTCTTTGTGTTCTTCGTGTTCTTCGCGTTCTTCATTCATTCTTCGCGTTCTTGACACATTCTTAGCATTTTTGATACGAAAATGAAATTCGATCTTTTCAGGAGCCTTAAAATAGACTTTCTAAAAACGAAACACGATAAAGCCTTGTATACACGAGACAACTCGATTAGGTAACGAAATCCTTCATTTTGTTGTTGGATTTTCATACGAGATCATGGAAATTCTTGATTTTATGTTCTTTTCTATGAAGAGCCCTAATTTTTGGCTATTTTTGAAAAGCCTGAAGAGTTGCTTTGTGATTTCCACTAAAATAAGATTTAAGCATCAAATTGATGTGTTAGTTTGGAAAGATAGGATTTAGGAGTTAAAATAGGCATAAACATGTGTATATATGCATATAAATAATATATATATGTGAGTCTATACTAAGTATTGCTGATTAAGCAAATCGAAGACTTACCAAAAGAATTACATCATGGGAATTGATGTGGCTTGAGTTGGATCCTGAAAAGCATCGTGTGTCACGTTAAGGATGATTGGGAGTAGAACTACAGGTCGGGCATGCAACCTGTAGGTTTGTCGGAAGGAACCCGTATTGGCGTTTCCCTACCTAGGTGGTACACGGTTGCCCTGTTATGTTAAGTGCGCACGAAATGATTGTTTTGCAACATGTGGTACTGGGAGCCAATATCTTCGGGTCGAACGACGGAAGATGTGTTCGTGCCATGTGGAGGCACTGGTGGTTCCATAGCGGCTGAGTCTCAATAATATGTATTTAAAGCCACTGGGTTATATGATTAAATGTTAGCCTGAGGTTTTAAGCAACCGAGTCCTCGAGGACGGTGTGCTCTTTTGTTTTTCAGGCCGAGGGTTTGAGACCCTATTTAATAAAAGAAAAGAAAAATTGTCAGGGTGGTATTGGAGGATTGGTTGAGTTGACGTGCGACGGCATAAGCTTACCAAGATCAACACAATCTCCAATCCAGAAGTATCCACAGCTTCGGAGTCCTTATAGTGGTGAGGTAGTTCCCCTGGACTAAGCCCTGACCTGGAATAGAAAGGAATAGGACTTAAATTAATACGAAGGAATGAAACCTTTAATGATAACAAGTTTTGCAAAATTACACCATTTGTTTGCTTTTCTCTTAATCGTTACTTAGCATTCGCTAATTTTTATGCTATGATTTATTGAAAACCCAAAGGGTGTCGGTGAGCCATCGCAAGGACTTTAAAAATCCATCCATCTTACATACTAGACATCCAACCAGCCACAATAGCTTTACTTTGTAAGGTAGTGAGTAATCTTATGTGTATTTTCCTTTCAAGCTGATGTACATGTAAATGGTTATAGTGGGACAATGTATCATCTGAACTTTATTTTGGGAATGGCAAAGTGTCAAAATACTTCCTTCTGAGTATTTTTATTTGCAGTCTAATCCTGAATGTTAGTTGTGATTGCTGAATGAATTATTAACGAGTAACCATATCCGGTTATGGGAGTATCCGACGACCCAAAATTGGGGTCGTGAGACCAGAAGACGACGGAGAGATACCTAGAGCTGTAGGTGGAGACGAACGTTATGATGAGTCGTAGGAGCCAACAAGACCAGCACAAATGATGAGGCAGTTACACAATCCTAGTGCAACCCTCACCTACAGATGGATCCAGCTGCCGGAGATCCTTGACTACTTCGAACTTCGTCCCTAGATATTCAGCTACTGCCCAAGTTCCATGGGCTAGCCACCGAGGAGTCCCATATATATCTGTTGGAGTTTGAGATTATATGCAGCACCGCCCATGATAGCTTTGTGGATGAGGATACAATCAAGTTGATTGCCTTCTCGTTCTCCTTGGTTGATAGAGCAACCTACTGACTGAAGCACCTGGGGAAGGTGGTCACTACTCAGGAGCAGCTCCAGACTAAGTAATTGAATAAGTAATATCCACTCAATCGGACCAATTCAGTGAGAGCAATGATTAGAAACTTCACCATTACCCCAAATGAACAGTTCCGTGAAGCCTTGGATCGATTCAGAGATCTCATTGACAGGTGTCCCAACTACGAGATCAACAAGAACAACCTCATCCAGAGTTTCTTTTATGGGCCGAAACATGAGCTTCATGGGCTTGTGAATGCCTCGTGTGGAGGTTCCTACTTTTCCAAGGACTAAGACCATGTCTGGGTCATCTACGAGGAGATGCTAGAGAACTACATGTCCGAGACCTGCATCTACACTCAGGGGAAGCCTCTCCCACATGTGGGTTCATATCAAAGGATTACACACATTTATGACGGTCCCTCCACATTTTCATCAACAACAACACTCACCGAGTTTTCAACTACTGAAATGGGTATTATAAGCTAGAAGTTGGATCGGATAAAGGTCATAGAGAAGAGGTAGTGTTAGGGCCTGTACAAGTTCAATAAGATTGATGAGTTGGACCAAACTTTGAGTTACCTGAAGACCCAGATCACATGTCTCTAAGAGGCACAAATGGCTTCTCAACCTCATCTTAGGTCACAGACTGATCCAGGGAGCAACTCCACCCGACCCTCTACCTTGTACTACCAGGTTTTCCACGTCCATGTAGAGTCAGTCTAGTAGCTCCAATTGTACTAGAATCCACCACCATATTCGAACACTCGGATGGTGGTATAACAGTCGGATCAGCCCCTGGCAACCCACCCCCAGCCACTCCACGAGCATATGGAGCCACTGATGGAAGTCAACGAGATCTGGTACTCTCAATATCAACCATAGCCTAGGATTCATCATGACCCTCCTAGCTTCCGATGGTTCACTGGAGGCACCTCTTCCCAGCAACAACATCCAACTTAGGCAGGGCAGGGCAAGGCAACCAGTCTCAGAAGCCCTAGTACTCCCACCACCAGCAGCACCTGCAGCATGGTCCTCATACCCAGTATCAGAGACAACATTGGAGGAAACAACAACCTCGTTCGCAGTACTCCCAACTCCCTCCTCACTACCAGCAACAATAGACCCAACCTCATTTCCAGTGAGGCAACCCATCTAGTTCTCATGCACTAGTATATGAGAACCCACCCTTGATGACCTTGCCTGCTTTCTCTCTGATCAGCAAGACTCCTTCTGACAAGAAATGGACGAGTTCTAACAGGAGATGAGCGATTTATTAAAGGGCGGGGTCGTCATACCCGCTAAGATTGAACCTAACCCGAACAATCTGAAGAGGAAATATGAGCAGGTACAGTTTATAGAGATCACAACTCCTAGTGATATTTTGGATGATACTTCTTCTATATTTGATGTTTAATTTGTAGTACTTAGGAGTAGTAGGAAGATAGTTGATGATGACTCATCTGAGCAACATCCCAATGTAGACTCTAGGGTGCCAAATGAGGAAGGAAACGGTGTTGATGTCGTATGATAATGATTACAGTGGTGTTGAATCCACTAAGGATGTTGATCCAAATGAAGGTATTGAGGCCGTCGTATTTCCAATTGTAGATGGTGGTGTTGATGCAACCAATGTTCTAGACGCCAGACCAGAGTGCGGTGTTGATGCTGCAAGTTCAGATGTTGGTGGTACTGATGCCACCAAGTTTCCTTATGTTGAGTTTCCAATTTTGTAACTGAGGACACTCATATAAAAACACAAAAATGGAAAAACAACAAAAATGGAAAATATGAATAAAGGAAAGGTTTATGCATCTCCTGTGAGTCCATCTATGTTGCATGATGATCTGCACGTATTCAAGCCTATTAAATGCACAGGAACCTACTCCCGACCCTCACCTCTCTGAGGGTCCCTCTGTCCCCTTCCCTCAAGCACTCCGCTTGGGAAAGGGGACAAAATAGAAAATTAAGAAAAGAAGCACCAGTTAGAGTTCAGTGAGAAGATGATAGACATATTCTAGATACAGTGGACTCTTCAGAAAGCACTTGAGCACATTCCACTTTTCCAGAAGAACTTGACAGAGAAGACCACCATCCATAGGAAGAAGAGGAACCATAATCCAGAAATCCATGTGCTCACTCGTACCAACTACTATGTTATTCAGAACCGATTGCCGCCCAAAAGACTAGATGCATGAGCTCCTTATGTTAGACGCTACATTCATGAGAAGTAGTTCTATCGTACTCTATTAGATAGCAGTTCTTAAATTAACCTCCTCTTGGTTTCCTTACTCGACTTATTCGAGTTTGGTCCTCTTAGACCGAGCATGGTAATCTTTTAGTTTGCTGATAGATATGTCAAGAGCCTGAAGGGGTTACTAAAGGACTTTGTCGTCACTTTTCAAGACCTGAACTTCCCTGTGGACGTTGTTGTACCGGACATGGAGATCCCTAAATTTGTGACCGATACCCCATCATCTCAGGACAACATTTCTTGGCCACAACCAAGACAGTGTTTGATCATGATAGTGGGAAGGTATACTTTCGTGTCGAGGGAAAAAGTGTACAAATAGAGACGATCAAGGAGAGTAGATCCAGAGATTCAACTTGCTCGGAGCAAACTATCGACTCATAGCAGATGATAGATGCAGAGCTAGACATCCACCAAAAGTGTGATTTTGTGATTACAGATGATGATGCAGTTTGGGCATATCCAGCATCATGAGCTATTATCACACCAACAGACTCTATATAGTTATATATGATAGATGATGAGAGTTCGGAGAGCACACTCAAGGCGCATGACACCTTAGAGGATGTTGATCGCGAACAGGGTAGCGAAGCAGATACAATTCATGTGATTCAGATTCTGCTCCCTGAGATATAAACACAATGATTTTGATTGGCAAGATTTCGATGACTATTTACATATCTTGTGTCCACAGAGCCCACAACAAGAATGGAGAACGATCTAGGACTGATGCCACCAAGGTTCCAGATGCCAGGCCAGAGTGCCTTTGTGCTGATGCCATCAAGGTTCCATATGCCATCATGGTTCCAGATGCTAGGCCAGAGTGCGGTGTTGATGTTGCAAGTTCAGATGTTGTCAGTGGTATTGATGCCGCAAAGTTCCTTATGTTGAGTTGTCTCATTTTGTACCTGTGGACACTTATAGAAAAACACAAAAATTGAAAAACAACAAAAATAAAAAAATGAATAAAGGAAAGGTTTATGTATCTCCTATGAATCCATCTATATCGCATGTTGATCTGCATGGGTTCAAGAATATTTAATACATAGGAACCTAATCCCGACCCTCATCTCTCCGAGGGTCCCTCTATCCCCTTCCCTCAAGCACTTCGCTTGGGAAAGGGGACAAAAACAGAAAACTCAAAAAAGTAGCACCAGTTAGAATTCAACGAGAAGATGATGGACAGATTTCAGATACAACTAACTCTTCAGGAAGCACTTGAGCACATTCCTCTTTTCCAGAAGAACTTGAAAGAGAAGACCACCATCCATAGTAAGAAGAGGAATCATAATCCAGAAATCCATGTGCTCGCTGGTACCACCTACTTTGTTATTCAGATCGATTGCCAACCAAAAGACTAGATGCATGAGCTCCTTCTGTTAGATGTCACATTCATGAGAAGCAGTTCTAACAAACTCTATTAGATAGTGGTTCTTCAATTAACCTCCTCCTGGTTTCCTTATTCGACCGATTCGAGTTTGGCCCTCTTAGACAGAGCATGATATTCTTTCAATTTGATGATAGATATGTCAAGAGGATTAAGGGGTTACTAAAGGACTTTTTCGTCACTTTTCAAGGCCTGAAATTCCCTATGGATGTTGTTGTACCGGACATGGAGATCCCTAAATTTATGACCGATACGTTCATCATCTTGGGACAACCTTTCTTGGCCACATCCAAGGCAGTGTTCATTCATGATAGTGGGAAGGTATACTTTCGTGTCGAGGGCAAAAGTGTACAAATAGAGACGAACGAGGAGAGTAGATCTAGAGATTTAACTTGCTCGGAGCAAAGTATCGAGTCATAGAAGATGACAGATGCAGAGTTAGATGACCACCAGGAGTGTGATTTTTTTATTACATATGATGAAGCAGTTCGGTATATCGAGCATCACGATCTATTGTCACACCATCAGTTGCTATAGAGTTATAGATGATAGATGATGAGAGTCTGGAGATCACACTCCAGTCACATGACACCTTAGAGGATGATGATCGCGAACAGGGTAGCGAAGCACTTTACATTTCATGTGATTCAGATTCAGATCGCTCAAATACAGACACAATGATTTTGATTGGCAAGATTTCGATGACTATTTACATATCTTGTGTCTACAGAGCCCACAACTAGGATGGAGAGTGATCTAGGATTGATGCCACCAAGGTTCCAGATGCCAGGACAGAGTGCCTTAGTGTTGATTCCACCAAGGTTCCAGGTGCCAGTCCAGAGTGTGGAGTTGATGCTGCATGTTCAGATGTTGTCGGTGGTACTGATGCCACCAAGTTTCCTTACGTTGAGTTGTCTCATTTTGTACCTTAGGACACTTACAGAAAAACACAAAAATGGAAAAACAATAAAAATAAAGAAATATGAATAAAGGAAAGGTTCATGTATCTCTTGTGAGTCCATTTATATTGCATGATGATCTGCATGGATTCAGGCCTATTAAATGCACAAGAAGCAACTCCCGACCCTCATCTCTCTAAGGGTCCCTCTGTCCCCTTCCCTCAAGCACTCTGCTTGGGAAAGAGGACAAAAATAGAAAACCCCAAAAAGAAGATCCAGTTAGAGTTCAACGAGAAGATCATAGACAGATTCCAGATAGAGATGTACCGGACATGGAGATCCCTAAATTTGTGACTAATACCCCCATCATCGTAGGACAACCTTTTTTCGCCACATCCGAGGCAATGTTCGATCATGATAGTGGGAAGGTATACTTTCATGTCAAGGGTGAAAGTGTACAAATAGAGACGAATGAAGAGAGTAGATCTAGAGATTCAACTTGCTCCGAGCAAACTATCAACTCATAACAGATGATAGATGCAGAGCTAGACGTCCACCAGGGGTGTGATTCTTTTATTACAGATGATGAAGCAGTTTGGGCATATCTTGCATCACGAGCTATTGTCACACAGTCAAACGCTATAGAATTATAGATGATAGATGAGAGTTCGAGAGCACAATTAAGGTGCATGACACCTTAGAGGATGATGATCGCGAACAGGGTAGCGATGCAGATTACGTTTCATGTGATTCAGATTCAGATCCCTCAGATACAGACACAATGATTTTGATTGGCAAGATTTCGATGACTATTTACATATCTTGTGTTCACAGAGCCCACAACTAGGATGGAGAGCGATCTAGGACAATTGATATATATATATATACACACACACACACACGAGCAGGGTTGTCTTCATCAGATTCACATATTCCGCAAGAGTTCTCACATACATATCTGGTATCCTTCACGCATACTTTTCAGAAGTCAGATTTGCCAGCTCCTACATGTACTGAATTGAAGACCATGTTGCAGAGCATGAAGTATAGGTTCCTTGTGGGTAAGGCAGATATGTTCCCAGTCATTGTCTGAGTAGAAGTGACTGAAAACTAAGAATCTTATTTGATGGAGGTTCTTGAAAGAAATCACAAGGTGATAGGATGGAGTGTATCTGATCTCTAGGGGATAATTCTGACCCTATGCTCCCATCACATCTTTCTTGAAGAGAATGTCAAGCCATCACATGAGTTCCAACGACGGTTGAACCCAAATCTTCGAGATGTTGTCATGAAGGAAATATCGAAGTGGTGGAGCGTAGATTTTATCACCCCATCTCTGTCTTAAAATGGGTTAGTACATTACATGTGGTACCTAAGAAGACGGGTATCATCATAGTTGTGAGTGAGTCTGGAGAGCAGATAGCTACCAGAGTACCCACTTCTTAGAGGGTTTGTGTGGACTACAGAAGATTAAATTAGGACACTAAGAAGGATAATTTCTCGCTACCATTTATTGATCAGATCATCGAGAGTTTAGCTGGGAAGAGTCACTACTGCTTTGTTGATAGGTACTTGGGATACAATATGGTGTCCATAGTGTTGGAAGACTAGGAGAAAATGACGTTCACATGTCCGTTCGGAACTTATGCTTTTAGGCGGATGCCCTTTTTTATGGAATGCCCTAGCTACATTCCAAAGGTGCATGCTTTCCATCTTCTCAGACATGATGGGAGAGTGCTTAGAGGTCTTCATGGATGACTCTTCGGTCTACGATGATGGGTTTGATCCTTGTCTTGATTTATTAGACCGAGTAGTTCAGTGTTGCATCGAGGTCAACCTTGTTCTATCTATGGAGAAGAGTCATTTCATAATGACTTAGGGGATAGACCTTGACCACATCATCTCAAACAGGGGCATGGAGGTTGATCCGACCAAGGTGGATATTATCAAGAAACTCAATCCACCGTATAATTTGCGATAGTTGCAGTCTTTTTTGGGGCATGTCGGTTTCTGCCGACAATTCATATAGGACTTCAATAGGATTGTCCAACTGCTTACTGATTTGCTGACAAAGGACACTGAGTTCATTGTAGATGATAAGTGTCTTGCATCATCTGGGACTTTTAAAGGATTAGTTGTGCAGGCTCCTATTATTCATCCACCCAATAGGTCTCTACCATTCAAGATCACTTCTGATTTTGCCATTGTGGTTGTTCTCGGACATAGGAGGGATGGATTGCCTTTATCCATTCACTATGCTAGTCCGACTTTGCATCCTCTCAGCGGAACTACACCGTGACTGAGAAAGAGATGATGGCCGTAGTTTTTGCCTTGGATAAGTTTCGATCTTACATTCTTGGATCTAGAGTGACTATCTACACAGATCACATCATCATTTGATACCTTATGGCTATGAAGTATGCCAAAGCCTTATTGACCAGATGGATACTTCTATTCTAGAAGCTTGATCTATAGATTAAGGATAAACCTGGAGTCAAGAATGTGGTCGTGGATTACCTCTCCTGACTAGAGCATCTTGAGAATTCATAGAAGATCACACCTATCACAGACACTTTCCTAGACGAGACGATTTTTGCTATCACTTGGCTGCCATGGTACACTGACATTGTGAACTATCTTGTCACCAAGGAAGTTCCCCATGGTTGGCTTAGACAGCGACCTTAGACCTTCTCTGTCAAAGCCAAGTCGTACCATTGGGAGGATCCCACCATTTCCCATGAAGGGGAGATAGTGTCTGGCGTCAGTGAATTCCTCAGGAGCAGCAGCACAACATCCTCACCTACTACCGTAGGCTTGAGGCAATCCAATCTTTGGTGGCCTACCCTCTTCAAGGATTCAGATGAATTCGTGAATAGGTGCACTAACTGTCAGGGGATGGGCATATGTGGACAACGTGATATGATGTCGATGCAGTCCATTCACTTCTGTAAGGTTTTTGACGCATGGGGCTTCGATTTCATGGGTCCATTCCCTAAGAGTCAAGGATTTGAGTACATTCTTCTTGTTGTGGATTATGTTAGTTGTTGGGTTGACGCCATCCCCTCTAGAGCTGCAGATGCTAAGAGTATTTGCAAATATTGTAGGAAGAATATCACTTCACGATTCGGGGCTCCTAGAGTCTCGTTTTCAGTCGAGGCGACACATTTTATGAACAACAAGGTAAGGTCCCTTTCTAACGATTCAGCATTGAACATAGAGTTACCACTTCATATCACCCTAAGACTAATGTTCTTGCAGAAATATCGAATAGGGAGATGAAGAATATATTGCAGAAGGTTTCCTGCTAAAACCGAAAGGATTGGTCACAACTTGAGGACTCGGTCTCGTGGGCTTATAGGACTTCTTTCAAAACACCTTTGGGCACATATTCCTTTCAGCTCGTCTATGGCAAGACGTCACTTAGTAGTGGAAATCAAGCATAAGTCACTTTGGGCAGTCATAGAGCTACTATTGGATACCAAGAGTGTAGGAAATCAAAGGAAAGCAGAATTGGCTGCCCTGGAGGAGTTGAGAGATACATCCTTATCAAAAAGCCTATAGTATAAGGATAGAGAGAAGATATGACATGATTCTCATATCAGCCATGAACAGTTTGAGATGAACCAGAGAGTATGTCTATTTGATGCAAGGTTGATATTATTTCTAGGGAAATTACAAATCAAATGGAAGGAACCATACGTGGTCAGAAAGGTGCACAACAACAGAGGCATTGATATATCTGAGTTGTCATCTGATTCCACCTTTCGAGTTAATGGTCAGCACCTGAAGCCATATCTTTATCATGATGATGTTGCCCATATTCAATTTGTATGAGATGTAGTCTTTGACTCACATCATTTGCATCTCATACATGATTATTACTTCTTCCTCACAACTGTATAGATCTAGATTGTCCATATTATACATTCTTTTTGTCCGACACACCGTCATCGTCCTATGATTATGCTTTACTTAAGGTACACTTTACCCTAAGTATAGGGTGAGTATCAGACCTGTACTTATTCATTTGATTCTATTTTACCTATATTTTGTTGCCCATACTTAGGGATATTTTACCCTAAGTATAGGTGAGGTAATTCATGTACATCCTATTCTTCAGTTTTTCCCTTTTTTATACTCTTATATACCTAGGATCACTTGATCCTAAGTATAGGGAGATCACCGATTTTCCATTCATTATTTTCTTTCATTCATCATTGTAGTATAGCATTCTTTTCATTTCCCCATACTCAGCATGATTTATGACTTCTTTCATCGCTCTTTGTTCAATTAGTGGACATCGTTCGAGTTAAGTATATGGGTGTTGCATATATCGTATATATACTTTAGCCATAACTTGTATTTTATGTGTGTTTATAATATGGCTAAAGATTACAATAATGTTTAAATTTTCTCTCACATAAATGTTTGTAAAAGCCTTTTGTAAAAATTATTTCTGTACAAACTTTTGCAAAAATGATTTTGATTGTAATTTTTTTTGTAAATATTTTTATATCAAAATTATGTATATAGTACAAAATTTTTAAAAATATTAGAAAATAAGTTCTTAAAAAATTTTTGTAAATGTTTGTAAAAATATTTTACAATTTTCCTTTTTTCTTGCATCCAAAAACTTTCCATAAAAATTTGCATATTTTGAAAATTTTTTCACAAAAAAAGAGATTTGTATTTACTTACTTGTGCATTTTTCTGAATAATGGTTGACAATTAAACTAATCTGGAATTAAATTAAAAAATGGAGCTTGGTCAAGACCTTAATCCACTTAACTTCAGAGGAAACTTATAGGATTTGGGGTTAAGACTTTTTAGGTCCATATTGTCTTAGTTATTTGAGTCGACTAGGCTATGTTCCCATGTCATCTTGATGAGCCTAAGTAGAATACTTCACAACACACTCACGACTCTCAGAGATAATGGCTTGACTTGGACAGACACCTTACACATACCTCAACACGGATGAGGTGATGATGAGGCAGAATCCTTTGGCTTGGGGTAGCGTACGAGGGTAGTACTGCTAGCCGAAACCTCTCAGCTTCCTCTAGGGAGGGATGTGCACCTCAACCTAGTCTAGTGGGATTAAGGTCTAAAGACAGAGGTCTGTGGGTTGTAATAATGCTTCAAAAGAGGGATAGCCTATTGGCTCAAGAAAAAAACTCATTATGTATATGTTGCACCATGTATATATGTTGTACATATGCACATAAAAAAAGTTCAAAATCAATAAAAACTCCAAAAAAGGGGATAGGTGTGATTGAAAATAAAATGCATGTCGGAGTGTATATAGTGAATAAAGTAAAGCTTATGTATTCCATCGTCTCATGTCATGGAAGCTTGCCGCTGGAGACCTAGCTACACTGGTTAAGCTCCAAGGGATACGTGGTTACATTGGTCACAATCCATTCTCTTCTTTCCCATTCTCCGTTGGTTGTAGTTGAACTTAGATGGGAATACCCCGCTCCTCGAGGAAAGAGCTACTAGACTAGGGAATTAGAGTTACCTTATTGAGGGAGGATGTTTCTTTGCCATTTCTAAGGTGGGGAGCTACATATCACTTACATAATATAAGTAAAGATTCATAGTCATTAAAGTTTGCGTGTGTAGACTTGTTCTGACCAAGTTATTAAGGAGTCCTGACCATAGAACTGTGGAAATTAGAGGATGTAGAGCCTTAAACCTATCTCCCAATAAGGTTATGCCAAACTAATAGTCCAAAGGTCTAACTGAACCACATACTTAAATTTAATGCAGACAAGTTTAACAATTAACTTTGGTTCTTTTTATTTTCAGCTCATATTTTGCACTTCTTTTTGAAATTAGTGTTTGCTAAGGGACCAGCAAAGGTAAGGTATAGGGATATGATGAATCTATTATTCTCATTCTTTATTTTTTTTAGTTGTATCTTTTATCAAAAACCATTTATAAATACTTGTAAATAGAATAAATTAACTTTGTGCATGCCATTGTTAATATCGCATAATTAGTACCTATTCTTCAAAAATAAAAGAATAAAGGAAAAATAAAAAGAAGGATGTATTTAGAATAAATACAGAGGGACCTAAACCACAACAAAAGTTCAAATCTTGTCCTAATTGCAAATAAATAAGTAGAGAGAGATAAGGGTACACTATGTGTAGGACATACCACTTATACTTGTACAAAATAATTTTTTATATTTATTTTTACAAAATATAAATATTTTATTGTTTTTAAACACTTGTATATATTCCTATAAATAAAATAAAAATAAAATAAAAATTAGAAAAACAAAATAAAAATACAAATAAAAATAAATTTCACATTTCATTATGTAAAAACCACGTGTACATAATATAATACCTATTTATCTTGTAACCATAATTAATTCATAAAAAATAAAAAAAATCGTTTCATAATGTTTAAATTATTTTTTAAAAAAACAAAACATAAAATGAAGTGTAATTTTGTAAAAATAATAAAATAATAATACATGTACATAATACATAGGTATGGTATACCTGTATGTGACACATTATACTGTATACACCCTATTTTTATTTTTCATAAAATTAATTAAAAATCATAAAAAATAATCTATGAAATAATAAACATTTTTTATATTATATAATTTTTATTTTAAAACCGTCTACTATTTTATATTTAATATTCTTTCATTTTTGTACATTCTGATTAATGATTGGTCCACGAGGGACTATTGACCATTAGTCAACCACTTCCCCCCAGGTGGTTCGACCCAATTCCTACTCGTCAGAGCATTTTCTCGATCAAACCTGACCTTCTTTTGCCTCTCTTTCAGCACTCGATTCCTCTCCTAGGATCAGTGATCCTCGAGGATCCCTTGGAACGATTGGATCTACCTAAGGTTTCGCCCCCATTGATGAATCTGTGATTCATCACTCTAAAAGTTGAAAATAGAGATTTGTTCCTGAGTAATTAGGTGCATATTTTCCCTTATCTTGCATAATTATCATTCATGCATGTAAGTATAATATCTACATTTTAGCATTCATATCTTCATAAAATAAGAAGCCAAATTCACTTGTAAATATTCACATATATTAGCGAAAATCACCTATTTGTATATATTTTATACTAACTCCGAATCTAATAAAACTGACTCTATTGTGTATATATGACTAACACTAATTAAAGAAAAATATCAAAA
This sequence comes from Ottelia alismoides, assembly GCA_037367405.1. NCBI lineage: Eukaryota > Viridiplantae > Streptophyta > Magnoliopsida > Alismatales > Hydrocharitaceae > Ottelia > Ottelia alismoides. Next base: position 348,920 of record JAZKJV010002170.1, on the reverse strand, counting down.
AAATACTAACTTGCAAAATTGACCAATAAAACCCCAAGCCAAGTTTGAAACCATGAACCTTAAAATGCATATATCTCTCTCATACAGTGTCCGATTGAGGTCTACTCACTTTTAAAGTAATATACATTCAGAGACTTTCGAAACAAGACCAATTTCATTAAAATCGGAGCTCGTATACAAAACTTGGGTTTTGGGCCACTTTTGTATAGTGTACATATCGACCGTTTTACCCCTGTATTTTATCCTTTTATCTTCTCAATTGTAAAAAATCTAAAAAAATAGGTTAAATTGTAAATATTATTCTCATATTTTCTCTAGTTTTATTTTAATTTTTCTCTTATTTAAAAATGACCAAAAATGCAAAAGGAAAAAAATGGTATTTTATACATATAAGGTACCACCCAAAAATACATTTTTGTACAGATGATCTCGTTTGATTTTTGGCTCTTCACAAAAGTTGTATATCTCGTCGAGACGAGCAAGTTTCATGTTGATCACTTTTTGATCTAACTTCTTTTATTATTTCTTTTTTATTTTCTTTGTATTTAGTTGCAGATTTTTCTAGGAGCGACACGTGGCAACTCCTGGAGCTGCCATGTCGCCTCCACATTCACCTACTTATACCATTTCCCTCCTTCATCTTAGGCCATTGGATGAGGGGGTTCTCCATCAACGTCCGAGCTTCTTCTATGACCATTCTTCCCACACTCTCCCTTAACTTAAGGGAGAGGCCACTTCGACACCTCCAGATCCGACCCCATCTCCTCCACCTTCTCCATCTCTTCTCCAACCGCCTCCTCCTCCTCTTTATATCCTCTCCATCTCCCACGTTCATCCTCATCCGCCTACTGTGAGTGAAATCCTCGAGCTCCCTATCGATACTCAGTGACAGTGAGTATGAGACCAAGGTTGAGCGACGACGGTCCCCGGCGAGATCCAAGGGATCAAGGTCCCTTGTCGTAGCTCAAGCGTGAGCTGCTCGAGCTCCGTCTCTGTCGCGGCGTCGAGCGAAGTCTTTGCACCTCCTTCCCAGAAATCCGTCCATCTCCAGGTAATCTTCTTCTCCCTCTCTTCTTCTTCCATTCACACCCATTCTCTCTCTCCTCGATTCATCATCTTCCATCCATCAAATCGCCAAACAAATTGTGTTTCCACGGATAACTCACACGTTGAGAATGCAATAGTCATTTTTATTTAATTTTTCGAAACAATTTCATCAACCGATTAATCCAACATTCAAGCCACTTAAACAAATGCATGAGTAACGGGGAGGTGGTGAAACCCCCTGTTTCTTCTTCCTCCTCTCACCACGTTACATGCACTCACACCATCAACCACCAACCACGTCGTCGACACCTCCTCTACCCCGACGACCCTTAGCCGTGTGTCGTCCGTCCCCCTCGCCGCCAACGCCGCCCGTGCTCCGCCTCTTCACCAACCACATACAGCCATCTCCGGCCGCCGCGACCTCACGCCATCACTGTCGCTCGACCCGGCGGCCGCGCGCCACCTCCTACCTCAGCCGCGCGGTCCGTCCCCCTTGGCATAGGTCGTCAACGCCAAGCTCCAGCGCCAACCAGTCCGCTCCCTTCGTGCGGTGCTGCGCGTCAGCCGCCCTCCAAGGCAGCATCCCCCTCGCCGCGCGTTAGCCAGCACGCCACCAGCGGCTGCCGCCGCCACCTCCTCGCTGCATCGCCCCTCCCCAGCTTGAAGTTCATCAGCCACCTTGGAAGACCTCCCCTGTTCAAGCCAAGCAAAACAGAGGAGGTTCATCGGATAATAAGACAAAAGGGCATTTGCAAAGGGGACACTTGCACCACCTTGCAAGTTTCCTAACAAAGTTAAAGTTTTAGGTAATTGTATGTAAGTCCTTGTTCTTCCTTCGAGCTCATATTTCTTTTTCTGTATTGCATTCATACCCCTGCATTTGCATGTTTATTTTGTCGTCATTCTGTCATCCATTTTTAATTCCGAAAATTGCATTGTGTAGCATAACTCTTGTTCTACCATTTTAGCATTTATTTGTAATCTTCTGATTGGCAGAATATTTATGGAATTTAATTTGGTAAAAAATTTGCAACAATTTGCCTATTTTTATTGATTAATTGATTGCACATTATCTGCTTATCGAAAAATCTCTGAAAAATCATCATTGGTAGATATAAGCTTATCCTACAGCATATCTGAAAATCACACCTGACTATAATTGAAAGTGGTTTTTGATTTGCTCTCATTATCCGACTACAACGAACAAGCTTAATTAATTTGAACATTAATTTGCTCGAATTAACAGGGGTAGTGGGAGGAAGTATCAAAATGGCGCCGTCGCCGGGGAGGCACGGCTTAGCTTAATTAGCAATAATTTCTGAGTGCTTGATTTCTATCCCCGGGTAGTCTGACCACTGGTTTTCTTGTGAATATTTTCTGTCCTTTAATTTTTGTGTTTTTCGAGTCGTTCTCTATCTGACCTCAAATTATTTCCGTGCGAGGAATGCGAGGAGTTGAAGATGCTTCGAGGAATCGACATTTTTATTTCTTTGAGTGATTTGAGAGAACTTGTACTTTTACTCATTTCCATATTTTTTGCATCATTTCCAGCGGCTCTCGTTTGGTTTCTCGCGTGTGTAAGAATAGTGGAACCGTGTCCTCGTGTGCTGTGTAGTTTAATTATAAATTAGGCTTGTACTAGCGGCTCCTTGAGCCACTCTAGGGTTTGCTCGTAATTTTTAGGACCACACAGCCACCTAAAAGACGAACTTAGACCGCAGGTCTTGTCAAATCAACATGTGCTTCACTCGCTAATAGAACTGCTTGTCTAGGAGCGGATTTTGTCGCTTGCATCTGCATGTAGTGTAAAGATTTCAATTATTTTTCGCATCATGCATACAAGCGAAGAGATCACTGTAAGTCCTCTTAACTCAGCATATGCATCATCGTTTTTCGTGCATCGACTTTTCTCGATTTCCCCCTCTATTTTTCAAACTTAAATTAAACGGAAATTGGGACTGGACGATAGGCGTGCTAGTGGTTGGACTAACAAGTGATAACTGATCTTAAAACCGGGACTGCTAACATTATTAACCAAAAAATTCAATAAAATTGGAAAAAACTGTTTGCGGGAGACTAATCCCCAACCTTGTTTTCAGGCTGAGTGAGGGTACTTGAGTGTGTTTGAGCACCTTAAGGAAGAGCCCAAATCCCCGCCTTCCATATCACGTACCAACTGATCCTACCAAATATCACGAGTTGAATATTTTTAGATTCACTAACTAGTACCATGTAGCCTCCGCCTGTTTACAGGTAGTCAGGGGTGAACCAGCGGTACTTCATGACAAGTTACTAGTAACCCCTCAGGGCAAAGTTCCAGCCTTGTCAGCCTCCGCCTGCTTGTAGGTAGATAGGGGCATGGTCTTTGAATCCATCAACTTGAGATAGGAGCGAAGAAAGGAAGGGCTTTGGTATCTAAGGCGACATGTTAAACAGGGGAGACGCATCCGGCTTTTTAGCCGACTCCCCTACAGGCCGCGTAACCTTTGCTACTTGTCTGAAAATTCACACTTAAATTCAACCAGACTAATCGGACTCGATTTCGGGTCCTTCACTGTGTTGAGTGTGAACTCAGGGTTTGCTCTTGCATTTGTCTTTGTGTCTGTCCGTGTGTGTTATCCTGCGTAATTGCGCATTTTCTACCTCGTTCTGCTTACATCCTTTCCTCCTCAAGGTGTCGGGATATTGGTCCCCATAGACCTTTGGTCATTCCTCATCGACTATAAACCAATCATCTTCACCTTCTCATTCTTCCATGTATCCTATGCCCCCACGGGAGACCCTTACCCGTGGTCGGCTCCACCTCAACCCGATTATGAAGTCAGAACTTCGACTGACTTCTCCACTTCTTCGCATTTCTCACCTACTTCATATTCTAACACTCCGAATCCACTTCCATCTTGGGTTGACCGTCCTTACTCTCGAGAACTTGTAGGAATCGAAGAACCAAATGAAGAGCAAGTCACTGTTGAGACAGATGATTGGCAAAATTATATGCCCCCATATACTTCACCTCAAGTAGGGACCATACAACAATTTACATATACACATCCCGACTTGACCTTAGGACATAACTTGGTCGATCGAACAACTCGAATGGAGAGGTCTGAACAACATGATTTTCCAGACTTGATTGACTTTAGTGATCAAGCTTCCAATAACCAGCCTTCATTCGGAGAGCCTATACATTCACAAGATTGGACTCATGAGCTAGACTTATCAGTCCACATTTCATCATATGAGGCTCCGACCAAATATTTTCCATCTAGATGGTCCATACTCGACCCAACATTACATTCCAGAGTCTAGATATGTTGAGTATGACACCTCAATATCTCAGCAGTATCCTCCACTTGAGCAGAACTCCCCCATGATTTATCATGAGAATTTTGTGGAGGATGACATCTCTAGACTTATTAAGAAAAATGAATCATTTGGTAATGAGTTGAGAGATGTCATGGACATGTTGCACTCAATTTCTGCCAGCCTGGATATGAAAGTGGAGAAGGAAGTAAGTAGATCTGATGTTGAAAACTGAGCGAGCATAAGGGTACCCACACCGTTTGTACAGCTGGAGTCCATTCTATCTCCCTCTTCTACTAACCACTTACCCTCCAATCCAGAGTCTGATCATTCATCCATCAAAAACTCCAAAAAAAATGGAAGAATCAGAAAAATTCATAAAAAAATGAAAATGAAAAAGACCTAAAAAATTTGGATTCCACCCTAAGGGAAGCACTTGATGAGGAATTGATCTTTAAACTACCCTTAATAAAGGTCATAGATCACTTCCCCGACCTCAAGAGATTTGTAAAGAGTAAATTGATGCCCAAGAGGTCGGGTACTAAGAGAACAAGGACTGAAAGACACATAGTGTCTATGGCCACCTCCTTGGTGATGGGGAGAAAGACCAAGAGTCGCAGAGTTAAGCGGTTGCCTAGGGTTGAATGTGAAATCAAAGACACTATCTTTACCTATGCAAGAATCGATGATGACTCTCCTATAAATATCCTCCCGACCTCTGTGTTTGACAAGCTCAAACTTAGGCCAATCAGAAAGTCGAGAGAGATCGTTCAACTGGCTAATCGATCCATCAAACGGTCTGGAGGAAATATTTCAGTCATCATGACTTTCCAAGGTGCTCTACTCCAGGTGGACTTCACGATCATTGACATCGAACACCAAGGAGAGTTTACCCAGTCTCCGATTATTCTCGGGAAGCCGTTCTTAGCCTTGGCTAAGGCGACTATAGATTGCGGGACTCGGGAGATCGATTTTTCTCCATTGGGAGCACTCCGACCTCGCCCATTCTTTGATACACTTTACTCTAAGGTGACTTGCACATCCGCTGACAGTCGTAACCATCGAGAGGTAGATGAGTCCTACCTCTCTGCTACACCTGAGAGACCGACTGCCCAGACGACCGTTGGTTCTGAGACTCCCTACATCTTCACTTCATCAACTGCTTGCACCACCACCGTTACAGCTTCTAAGGAGGACTCACGACCAGAAGCTATCATTAAGTCGGACACAACCTTTGTTGATTTCCTTGACCATTTTCATGATCTGACACAAGAGCCCAATAATGCCAAGCCAGCTGAGACCACTAGAACCTTCCCGAGACATGTGCTGACCCTTCAGGAATATAACAATCTATATGGTGATACGTTAGATGAGGAACCCATAGTCAGCACCACATCACGTTTCAGATCTTCAAAGGAAACGACCAAGACTAAATTGACTCCACATAAAAACACGGTTGTCCCCTCTGCTAGTCAGCTATCTGGTGAGAGGAAGTTGAGAATTGACTCCTCGAGGTGTTCTCCCGAGCCTTTCAAGGCACGTTGCTCTCATCTCCCTCTCAATGATTCAGGTTCTAGAAAACTGACTAAGAGAGTTTCCTTCAACACACCGGAGAAGGAATTTTCTGAGGAGTCCTCATCTGGTCCGGATAAGGTGATTTATAAGAGTGAGCTCAGTTCGGTTGTTCTCAAGCCTTATCTGAGCAAGCAGCCGTGTGTCAACCCTCGTTGGACGATCCCTACACCTCACTATTATTCATCCGAGGACGATTCCGACAGCGACACATATGTATATTATCCACCTCCTCGCGTCTGCAAGAAGGTTCGTCACAAACCTTCTTAATCCTTGTATATTCTCACTCTTTTCTTGTATATACTTTCTATTCCTCCCTTCCCAGTGATTCGAATCACTCGCCCTGGCTCCATATTGTTTCATTTTATGACTATACTTAGGATAACCAGATCCTAAGTATAGGGGGGAGAGTGACCCGCATCTATTCATTGTACATCCTCCAGATCACATCGGTTCTCATACTCACTCTTGTCCTATACTTAGGCTGACCAGAGCCTAAGTATAGGGGGGACCGATGCCCGCCATGTATATACTCAACCATTTCACCTCTTGCCCTCGTCCGCCCCATTTTTGATCTTCTTCTACACTTAGGCTCCCAGAGCCTACGTATAGGGGGGCAGAGCGACCTCTATACATTTTGTGATTTTAGCTCTCCTACGCTTAGCACGAGCTATGTCTTTTTCATCACTTTTTGTGCTCTGAAGACATAGCACACGCTAAGTATAGGGGGGCGTGTATATATTACATATATACTTTACCCATAGCTCGTACTCTCACGTATTTTCACGTAATTTTTGTGTATATTATGTAATAATTATGGGGTGGGTAAATTCTGATTTTTTTAATTTTGTACTATATGTATAATACTTGTATAAGAAGTTGTAAAACTCTTGTAAATCGTACTTTTATAAAATTTGTTGTAAAATAAGAGGTATATAAAAAAACTTGTATACTATGTATATTATTACAAACTAAAAATTGTTGTAAAAATTGTTGTATAATAGAAAATAAAATGAAAATGTTGAAAATAAAGGTTTTTTCTTTACTCTTGCATATCATCCTTGCATTTCAAAAAAAAGAGTCTTGCATTTCATTCAAAACATGTCATCTGCACCTCATCTGCATATCTTGCATATGTAAGGTGAAAAGCTAGTGGGTTCGGAACCAAGTTATGAATAGATGTTGAGGATGGACTTGATTTGACCTTAATCCACCTAATTTCAGAGGAACTTTATAGGAACTGGAGTTAAGGGTTTTCAAGTCAAGTGACTTAATTCTTTGAGTCCGCAAGTCTATGTTCACATGTCATCTTGATTAGTCTAAGTAGAATATCTCGTGCACACGCATGATTCTTTTAGAAAGTGACCTAACTTGGACAAGCACCATGCACGTATCTCTTCATTGATGAGGTGGTGAGGAGGTAGAATCCTTTAGCTTGGAGTAGCACACGGGTGGAAACATCCGTGCTCCTCTAGGGAGGGTAGTGCATCTCAACCTAGTCTGGTGGAGTTGACGTCTTAGGACAGGATGCTGTGGGTTGCAATAATGCTTCAAAAGAGGGATAGTCTACTGGCTAAAGAGGAAAAACTCCTGATGTACATGTTGTACCTTGTATACAGTTCCAAAAAAAGAGAAAAAAAAGAGAAAAATGCAAGAACTCCAAAAAAAATAGAAAGGCCAGATAAAAAAATTGCCTGTTGGAGTATGTATATTAGCAAGAAGTCTACAGCTGGATGACTTGGCTACACTGGTCAGGCATCCCGGGATAGGTAGCTACACTGGCTACCGTCCATTCTTTTCTCTACCCCCCCTCTTGAGTTGGTAGCACTTGAACTTAGAAGGGAATTCCCCGCTCCTCGAGGAAAGAGTTACTGGAACGGGTTATTAGAGTTACCTTGTTAGAGGAGGTTGGTTCTGAGCCATTTCTGATGTGGAGAGCTATTTTACACTTACACAGTACAAGTAAGAATCATAGTCATCAAAAATTTGCGTCTATGGATTTGTTCTGACCTGACTGTTGAGGCGTCTTAAATAGAAGACTTGTGGAACTCGAAAGTCTGTTAGGTCTTAAACTCATATTCCAATAAGGTTCCGCCACACAATTAATCCAAAGGTCGAGTCAAGCTCCATTTTCAACTTTTGTTCATGACCATTGTATGGAACCCAAAATCATTTCACTCTTGCATTTCATTTTAGTTGCTCGTGGACGAGCAAGGTTTAAGTATAGGGTGTTGATGAATCTGTGATTCATCACTCTAAAAGTTGAAAATAGAGCTTTGTTCCCGAGTAATTAGGTGCATATTTTCCCTTATCTTGCATAATTAGCATTCATGCATGCAAGTATAATATCCACATTTTAGCATTCATATCTACATAAAATAAGAAGCCAAATTCACTTGTAAATATTCACCTGTATATTAGAGAAAATCACCTATTTGTATATATTTTATACTAACACCGAATCTAATAAAACCGACTCTATTGTGTATATATGACTAACACTAATTAAAGAAAAATATCAAAAAAAATACTAACTTGTAGAATTGACCAATAAAACCCCTAGCCAAGTTTGAAACCATGAACCTTAAATTGCACATATCTCTCTCATACAGTGTCCGACTGAGGTCTACTCACTTTTAAAGTAATATACATTCAGAGACCTTCGAAACAAGACCAATTTCCTTAAAATCGGAGCTCGTATGCAAAACTTGGGTTTTGGGGCCCTTTTTTATAGTGTACATATTGACCATTTTACCCCTGTATTTTATCCTTTTATTTTCGCAATTTTTAAAAATCCAAAAAAATTAGATTAAATTGTAAATATTCTTCTCATATTTTCTCTAGTTTTATTTTAATTTTTCTCTTATTTAAAAATGACAAAAAATTGCAAAAGGAAAAAAATGGTATTTTATACCTATAAGATACCACCCAAAAATACATTTTTGTACAGATGATCTCGCTTGATTTTCGATCCTTCACAAAAGTGGTAGATCTCGTCGAGATGAGAAACTTTCGTGTTGATCACTTTTTTATCTAACTTTATTTATTATTTCTTTTTGATTTTTCTTTGTATTTAATTGTGGATTTTTCTCGGAGCGACACGTGGCACCTCCTGGAGCCACCATGTGTCGCCTCCTCATTCACCCACTTATACCATTTCCCTCCTTCATCCTGGGTCGTTGTATGTGGGGGTTCTCCATCAACGGTCGAGCTTCTTCTATGACCATTCCTCCCCCACTCTCCCTTAACTTAAGGGAGAGGCCACTTCGACACCTCCAGATCCGACCCCATCTCCTCCACCTTCTCCATCTCTTCTCCAACCGCTTCCTCCTCCTCTTTATATCATCTCCATCTCCCACATTCATCCCCATCTGTCTACTGTGAGTGAAATCCCTGAGCTCCCTATCCATACTCAGTGACAGTGAGAGTGAGACCAAGGTTGAGCGACGATGGTCCTCCGGCGAGATCCAAGGGATCAAGGTCCCTTGCCGCAGCTCAAGCGTGAGCTGCTCGAGCTCCGTCTCTGTCGCGGCGTCGAGCGAAGACCCTAGGTGCTTCTCCTTGCACCTCCTTCCTAAACATCCGTCCATCTCCAGGTAATCTTCTTCTCCCTCTCTTCTTCTTCCTCATTTCACACCCATTCTCTCTCTCCTCGATTCACCATCTTCCATCCATCAAATCGCCAAACAAATTGTGTTTCCACGGATAAATCACACGTTGCGAATGCAACAGTGATTTTTAATTAATTTTTCGAAACAATTTCATCAATCGATTAATCCAACATTCAAGCCACTTAAACAAATGCATGAGTAACAGGGGAGGTGGTGAAACCCCCTGTTTCTTCTTCCTCCTCTCGCCACGTCACACGCACACACACACCATCAGCCACCAACTACGTCGTCGATGCCTCCTCTGCCCCGACGACCCTTGGTCGTGTGTCGGCCGTCCCCCTCGCCGCCAATGCCCGCCGGCCGCCCAAGCAGCCATCGCCGCCCGTGCTCCGCCTCTTCACCAACCACTTGCAACCATCTCCGGCTGCCGCGACCTCACGCCATCATCGTCGCTCGACCCGACGGCTACGCGCCACCTCCTCCCTCAGCCACGCGGTCCGCCCCCCTCGGCCGAGGTCGTCAACGCCAAGCTCCAGCGCCTACCAGTCCGCCCCATTCGCGTGGTGCTACGCGTCAGTCGCCCTTACGCACCTACGCCGCCCTCCAAGGCAGCATCCCCCTCATTGCGCATCAGCCAGCATGCCACCAGCGGCCGCCGCCGCCACCTCCTCGCTGCGCCGCCCCTCCCCAGCTTGAAGCTCCATCAGCCACCTTGGAAGACCTCCCCTGTTCAAGCCAAGCAAAACAGAGCAGGTTCATCGGATAATAAGACAAAAAGACATTAGCAAAGGGGACACTTGCACCACCTTGCAAGTTTCCAAACAAAGTTTAAGTTTTAGGTAATTGTATGTAAGTCCTTGTTCTTCATTTGAGCTCATATTTCTTTTTCTGTATTGCATTCATACCCCTGCATTTGCATGTTTATTTTGTCGTCATTCTGTCATCCATTTTTAATTCTGAAAACTGCATTGTGTAGCATAACTCTTGTTCTACCATTTTAGCATTTATTTATATTTTTCTGATTGGCAGAAAATTTATGGAATTTAATTTTGTAAAAAATTGCAACATTTTTCCCATTTTTATTGATTAATTGATTGCGCATTATCTTCTTATCGAAAAATCTCTAAAAAATCACCATTGGTAGATATAAGCCTATGCTACAACATATCCGAAAATCACATCATTTGCACCTATAGTTTGTCTTAGAAAAATCATTTATGAAAACTTAATCATTTTTTATTTAATCAACCGTAAAGTGTTTTAACGAAATTTAAGTTGATTTGGATATCTCTTGATTAGTCCTATTTGGATTAATTTTGTTTCTGAGAAATAGCATCGTTTGGTAATTATTAAAAATGGTTTAGTCTTTTTCACTAAAGTCTGCATTTTTCATTATCCATGCATCTAAAAATTACAAAAAATTAGTGTAGCTTAATTTTATCATATTTCACCATCTGGCCAAGTTTCATAATTTTTGGATTTAATTTGACCATCTTTCTAATTTAACTTGTAATTTGGCCTGATTTTGCACGTGTCTTGCATAAAGTATACGAAAAAGACAAAAAATATCTCCTCTGAAAATCATACCTTGGAAATTTGCTTCGAATCAACCTAAGGAGACAACTGCCTCCCTGAGTTCGACCTTGGACTTCCAACCAAGTAAAAAAATTACCGCTCGAAATTAATTTGACTATAATTGAAAGTGGCTTTTGATCTGCTCTCATTATCCGACTGCAATGAACATACTTAATTAATTTGAACATTAATTTGCTCGAATTAACAAGGGTAGTGGGAGGCAGTATCAAAATGACATCGGCCGATCTTTTCACACCCTGAAGCATTTCCTATATATTCTATCTTCCACTTCTCCATCTCCTTAGCTCGTGCCTTGATGAATACCCATTCATCACTCTTTATTCTTATATTTTAGCTACAAAAACCTTTGCAAATACATGTATCTTCATGTAAATACAAATAATTACTAAATGCATGCATTGTATGAAGTTTAATAATTAGCACGTTTTTGTGCAAAAATAAAAGAATAAAGAGACAAAAGAAAAAGAGGGAAATATTTAGAATAAATATTGAGCAACCTAATTCCAAGGGAGGGCTCAGCATGGGCCTGACCGCGTAAAAGCGAAAGTAGAGAGAGATAGGGTGCTCATGTGTGTAAATATACCTATAAATAAAATAAATATATTTTCCACCAAAAATGGAATAAAATGTGCTTCTATTTATTTGTATATATTTATAAATACAAAATCAAGATAAAAATGGAAAAATTAAAAAGAAGATAAAAATTACCTACCTTGTACATATTCATCATGTATATAGTCACCTTATCTATATTTATTTAGCCTTGTAAATAAATAAAATTCATTTCCATAAAATTTGTGTATACTCTATCTTTTATGGTGTAAAATAAATAAATAAAATAAAAACAACAAAAACAAAAACAAAAACAAAATAAAAAGAACAAAATTAAAAACCAAAACTAACATTGTACACATATACCATGTATATAGATGTATATATCTATTTATTTCACCTTTGTACATAAATAATAAAAATAAAATAAAAATACCAAAATATTCCAAATTTTATCCTATAAATAAATAAAATATAAAATTGGAATAATTTTTTATAAAAATAAATAATTAAAAATTAAAAATTGAAAATACATATGTATATACATGTATATAATAATAATATTTTGTAAATAGCTAAATTATATTTCAAAAAAAAATATATAAAAATCACAAAAAAATAGTTTGAAAATAAATAAACATTTTTCATGTTTAGAGTTTTTGAAAATAAGTCATTTGCTATTTTTAAATAAATTTCTAAATAATTAAAAATTGAAATAATCTGATTGGTCCACGGGGGATTGTTGACCCCCGGTCAACTCTCCCCCGCGGACCCTTCTCTCACGGATCTAGCGTTTGACCTGATTTCTCGACATTTTTGCCACTCGATCCGACACCCAAATTCACAAACCACGGGCTCCATTTCTTCCTTGCAGATCCGACACCTTCGCCCGGGGTGGGTTATCGGGGTCCGTGCTCCGAGTGTCTCGCCCGACCACCTTTTAGCCGAACCCCTAGAAATATATAGCCTGAGCTCCGCCGCGCTTTTCACTCATCTTTGGCTCCCCACCTTGCCTTCCCAGGACCTCCACTGCCATCCTCGAGGCGATAGCTCGCCACTGGTTGTGTTGTAGAGAGGAGAGGGTGCCCGGACCACTGATCCGGCGTCCTAGCACTGTCGTGCTCCGCCTGAAGGTTGAGCTCGAGCCTCGGGCCTCGACGACCCGCCAGGCAAGGACCCAGAGCTCACGCCCAGTCAATTCCTCCACCGGGTAGACGTAGTTTCTTTTCATGTTCTTTAATTTCTAGTTTCGCCCAAATTTCGCCGTCGCCGTTCAACTCCGATTCCGGCCACATCCACCTTAGTCTCGATCATCGGACCACACCATCACATTCGCCTTCTCCCCACGCATGTTCTCCGCCCCTCCATTCAACCCAGCTCGTACAGGAGCTGGGGTTTCGAGTTCCACCACCGACACCTCGCCGTAGCTCGACCGCCCCGCCGCACAGACCACTTCCACCCCCGCTGACGGGGTCGAGGCACTTTGCCCTCGACCCGCGAGTGTGTTGCGCCGTCTTGCAGGTCCATTCGAGCCCATCTGAGGGCCCGACCATCCAGGTGCAGCCGCTCGACCTCCGCCGACCTCACCTGAGCTCCTCGGAGCTCGTCGAGCCATCAGAGGACACCATTGGAAGCGGAAGGCCTCCACGCTTCTTCGCTGATCATCCGAGGCCTTCGAGGAGGAGTCCCGTGCCTACACGAGCCCGGCGAAGTTCGCCGGCTATCAGTTCATCCTCTACCTTCCGCAGCCGTTGGATCGACCCAGGCTCCAGTTCAGATCCTAGCCATCCGTTGAGGAGCAACTTCGACCGTCCGACCTTTCGGAGGTTTGATCCAGACCATTCGATCAGCGAGGGCGTTCCACGTCGCTTCCCAGCCGACCGATCCTCCATGTGGCGAGACCCCAGCTGCTCGATCAGGACGAGGACCGCAGAGTTGAGCGCCACCCTTTCCCAGCTGTCGATCAACACACGTGGCGCCCATCTAACGGTCTACTTAATAAAGGGTAAATATTCCCTTAGGCCCTTAGCGTCTGAGTAGTTTAGTTTTAGTCCTGTAAATATTTTTCGTATTTTATTTGCATTAGGTAAATTGCACTTTAGACCTTGTCTTTTCTGCTATTTACATGTATACCCCCGTGTGTAGTGTATCACGTGCGTCGACACGTGTTTCTTTGGGATATTTGCATGTCTAGTCCTTGTATTTCCAGGGTGTTACTGAATGAATGAAACCTTTTTATTAATTGCATATATGCCCCTGTGCGTGGTTTTTAGAGCATGTGCGATTATTAGTGGGTATTTTACAGTGAGGCCCTCGGACTTTTGATACCTGTTACCAATTAGTCCGAGAACCTTATTTTTATTGTAATTAGGTCCCTGTGACTTCTTGGAAATTTTGCACCGGACCCCCTGGAACTTCTGGTATTTACGTACAGGTCCCTATACACTTTACCTTGGTTTTGATTTTTAATAAGATATCAAACTAACTCCAAATTCAATGAAAATTGGATACATGGCTCTGCCATGTTGTAAAATTTTCTAGAATTTTTGGAGACATTTTTGGTTTTATTTACTATTTTTTAAAAATTCAAAAACACGCATTTGCTTTACTGTCTGACTTAAAAATTCACAAAAAATATTAAAATACCTTAAAAATTATAAAGAACTTAGTTAGTGTGTATTATGTCTTGTTTGATTTTCTGACCAAGTTTGGTCATTTTTCATTATATAAAACTCATAAAAATTGAAAAACACCCAAAAACCTATAAAAATTCTAATAATTATTTTAAAAATCCAAAAATAATAATTCCAGTGGCCAAATTTTCTTTGTAGTTTCTACTATACAGGAAAATTACCTCCAGGCTTTTTAGGGATTTTTAGATATTTTATCTAAGTCCCTAAAGCTTGGCTGGACATTGTTGTTGTCTTTTTGCATTGTTTGATTTTTTGAAAATTAAATAGAAAACAGAAAAATATCAAAAATTACCCAAAAACAGTAAAAAATATAAAATACATAAAAACATTTTTATTTGAATTTTTGAGTGATTTTTTAGTTCTTTAATAATTTGTTGTAGTTGCTTGTTTTATTGGTTTCTTTATTTTTCTCATTAATCAAAACTCTAAAAAATATAAAAATTAAAAATCCACCAAAAATACACTTGTCTTTTATTAGACTACTTCGTAGGCCGCAAGGCCATCACGTGCTCCCTGAGTACGACCCTGGTCACTATACCAGGCTAATCTAATAGCCAAGACCGTTATCGTATTTCCTTGATTTTTGTCTGATTTTAGTGGTCTGAACTTCATTTTCTTGTTGATCCGGATTTCTCGACGTACTAAGGTCGCAATGACCTTTGTTTATATTTCTCTACCCTAGTTGCTTGGAAATTCTGTGGTCGTCAGAATGGCGCCGTTGCCGGGGAGCACGGCTTAGTAGTCGACTTTTTCCGCGATTTTCTTTTTCACGGTTTTCTGTATAGATTTATGTATATATTATTTTTTCTGACATTGTTTATATAAATAATCTGGTCTGATGTTCTGTTTGTTTTCTTGGGAGGGCACGAGGACCGAGGCGGTGACTTTGAGGAGCCGACGCAACCGCGGCAATCGGAGGCGGCTCCCTTCTGCATGGAGCCACAGGAGAGAGCAAGGAGGCAGTAGAGCGCAGGAGGAGTAGTTTAGACTTAGCATAGATTAGCTTTTATTTCATGCTTATTTGAAATATTGTAATAATACAAGTACACTCAGACAAAGACTTGGACTTTCGGGGTCTGTTTCGCCAAGCACCGGTGTGCTCGAGGGACCCTTAGGTTTTTCGCGGCTTTTCTTCGCGGTTATTGTTTTTTGCTACCTTTTACGGTTTTACGCGGTTTTCCTCGAGCCCCTAGCCTTAGGAATTTCTGGTCGATTGTGTCGTACTGAGTAGGATCCACACACTTAATTATCTGCCTGCACCTATAGTTCGTTAATTGGACCTACTAATAAAACATTAATAAAAATAGCTGATTTATTTTCCTTCGAGCCTATGCGCCGCAAGCCTGCCCCTTCAAGCGCTACTCCTGAACTCGACCTGTCGAGAAGAGGAGGGGTGGGTCTAGACCGGACTCTCTGGATCGAAGGTTCGTGACCAGCTAGACGGTTCTTTCGAGTAGAAGTTGCCTACTTAGGACTTCGTTTTTCCCGCTGCACCATATAGGTAGTTTACTTTTCTGCCTTTACATTATGCGCGGATCATATTGCATGTAGAGTGCTGGAGACAGGTACGCATTTCTGACTTTGCATGCATCATTGATTTTTCGCGCATCGGCTTTTTCGTCTTCTCCCCCTTGTTTTGGACTTAATAACCAGGAGAACTGAAAAATTCGTTAGGCGATTTGTTTGCTTATTAAAAATACATAAAAAAGAAAAACAATAAAACTTGGGACTGTAAAACTATTGACCCAAAAAGACACCTAACTTAAAAATATGTCTTGGGGAGAGCAACCCCCTCATTGCTTCGTTTGATTGTGCGAGAGAGTGACCCGAACATTAGGTAGAGCCCTCCGGTACTATTCTTGACTGATTACCGACTCTTCTGTGCGAGACAATCGGTTGGGAGAGTACCGGGTACCCCAACAGGTCACGTAATCGCTCTGATATTTTGATTGTTCACCAAGATAAAATTGACAAGATAAATTGACCGAACCTTCACGGTCTTCATCTCGCGTTGCGTTGGTCAACTGGGGATTTGCTTGTGATCATAGTTTTTCCAGATCTCATTCGCCTTACTCGTCAGATCACGATGATGGGGAGGAGGTCTCTTAGGCAGCCTCTGGCTACACCGCTTTTTAGCACTCCGGCCCATTCATCTAGGTCGGTTCGTGGGAGCTCAGACCCGCTCTCCGAACCCGAGTATGACTCCGCCCTGTTCCCCCTTGACCACCCTTCTTCTGATACCGAGATACCAGTGCCAGAGGAGAGACAGACAGATGATTTATCAGCACCTGAGTTTAGTTGTTTTGACTTTTCAGAGACTATGGTCGGCAGTTCAGAGGACCGCACTGGAGGTCCACGAGGAGATCAGACATTTGTCTTGGACAAGGGTGCGATCAACTCCACCCTGATCGCCTCACTTGATTCAGTTCAACAGCAGTTGAGGGATCAGGGAGTGTTTATGATCGAGATGAGGCGAGAGCTTGAGCAGTTGAGAGCCGACCGCGTGAACCGCGGAGGAGGACCCGACGATGCGGCAGCCACCGCAGCAGCCGCAGCAGGAGGAGCAGGACCACCGAGAACGATGCGGGAGAACCACAATCCCGGATCAACTTTGACGCACTGTTGGGTGGTGCTACCAGCCATCGTGGGGGACTTCATGTTCCCCCCGAACACTTTGCAGCTCCTACCCCGGTTTCATGGGTTGGCCACTGAGGAGCCTCATCTCCACCTACAGGAGTTTGAGATGATTTGCAGTACTGTCCACGATCGTCAGGTGGACCAGGACACCATACGGATGATTGCCTTCCCCTTTTCCTTGGTAGACAGAGCAGCCACCTGGCTGAAGCATCTGGGGAAGTTTGTATACACTTGGGAGCAGCTCCGTGCCGAGTACTTGCACAAGTACTATCCACTCGGGCGGACCAATGCCACGAGAGTCCTGATCAGCAACTTCTCCATGCTCCCCAACGAGCAGTTCCATAAGGCATGGGAGAGGTTCAGAGAGCTGACTGATAGATGCCCGCACCACGACATTTACAAGTCGAACCTCGTGCAGAGCTTTTTCAGCGGGCTGACACCAGAGCTTCAGGGCTTGGTGAACGCTTCTTGTGGTGGGTCTTACTTCGCCAAGGATCATGACCGGGTCTGGGCCATCTACGAGGAGATGGCCGAGAACTACATGGTGATGTCCCAGACCCGGTTGTACACTCAGGGAAGACCCCAGCAGCCAGGACCCGTGCAGTACCAGAGGATAGCACGGGTCGACGCCGGTCCTTCTAGTTCGTCCGCAGTAGCAGCAGCACAGGCAGAGTCATCAGCTACGGACATGGGCATCATTAGCGAGAAGTTGGATCAGATGGAGCTGATTGAGAATAAGCAGTGCCATGGCATCACTCAGATGGAGCAGATGGCACAGACTCTGAGCGACATGAAGACCCAGCTCTTGTGTCTTCAGGAGGCACAGACGGCTTCCCAGCCCCGTCTTCAGTCGCGAGGCGATCACGGCAGCAGCAGCAGCTCGTCCCAGTGCTCCACCTTACACTAGCAGCCTAGACAGGTTCATCTTGTACAGGCGAAGCCGTACCAGCAGCCGCAGACCACCTACCAGTCACCACCATCTCCAGACATGCAGATGTTGGTATACCAGCCAGATCAGCCTCTGGCAGTACTCCTGCCAGCCCAGTACGATGCAGAGCCGTTGATGGATGTCAAAGGGATTTGGTATGACCGCCCTCAGCCCGGTATCCGACGAGACCATCCCGGATTCCAGTGGGGGACCGGAGGTACCCAGCCCCAGCAGCAGTCGTCAGGACAGGGTGGCCAGTACAGCCATCAGAGAGAGCACCAGCCGCAGCAACAGTCCCCAGTGTACCCATCACAGCAGCAGCAGCAGTCGTCCTATGGTCCTCGTCCCTATCAGCAGGGACAGTCTTGGAGGCAAGATCAGCCTCACCAGCAGCAGCATCACCCATACCCCTCTCAGCCACAGCAACAGATCCAGCAGCCTCATTACCAGAGAGGCTACCCGTCGGGTTCCCATGAGAACCCTGTCTTGGATGACATAGCCCGTCTTCTCACAGATCAGCAGGCTACTTTTCGACGGGAGATGGACGAGTTCCTCCAGGAGATGTGGGACATCGTGAGAGGGAAGGCCGCCATCCCTGCTCAGATTGAGCCGAACCCCAACAGCCTGAAGCGGAAATCTGAGCAGGTAGCTTGTACTGAGTATACCACTCCTAGTGATGCATTTGGTGATATGATTGGATATCTGTTTGATACTGATTTTGTCACACATAGGAGCGGTAGGATGCCAGCAGGAGGCGCCTCGTCTGAGCCACATCATGAGGATCCACCCAGAGCGCCCGATGAGGAGGAGGAGAGCGGTACTGAGGCCGCTAGAGATGACGACGGTGGTACTGATGCCACCAAGGATGCTGACTCCACCGGCGGTGCTGAGGTTGCCCTTTCACCAGTTCGAGGAGGTGGTACTGAGGCCACCCACTATGTCGAGCCAGAGCGCGGTACTGAGGCCGCGAGTCTTCCAGCTGATCCAGCCGATGGTGGTACTGAGGCCACCCATACTTCTGAGAGATGTAGTTTTTCCTTCTTCTGCACCTGTATCTCGTAATATTTCTGTGAATAAAGGAAAGGGTTTATTTTCTTCTGGTCCCACTGTGGTGCATGATGTATGTGTGGATCCGGTCGTCGAACCGCCTAGACCCTTTCCTAGTCCTTCATCTGAGAAGGACCCTGTGATCCCCTTCCCTAGAGCCCTTCAGATGGGGAAGGGGAAGAAAAAGAAAATCAAAAAAAGAGAGATCAGGAAGAGTTCGGCCAGCAGATGATAGATCGTTTTCACATACAGCTGACTCTTCAGGAGGCTTTGCAGCACATTCCCCTTCTTCAGCATTCCCTTAGAGACAGAACCACAGTCATGAGGAAGAGGAGGAACCACCACTCAAAGATCCATGTGCTGACGAAAGCCACATGTTTTGCGATCTAGAACCGTCTGCCGGCCAAGAGGCTAGATTCAGGAGCCCCTTATGTCAGATGCCACATCCGAGAGCAGAGGTTCGACCGTACTCTATTAGATAGCGGATCGTCGATCAACCTCCTTCCGACAGCCCTTCTCGACCGCTTCGAGTTGGGCACTCTTAGACAGAGCAGGACAGTCCTTCAGTTTGCTGGTAGATCTGTCAAGAGGCCAAAGGGGTTGTTGCGAGACGTTGTGTCACTATTCAGGGCCTGAAATTCCCCGTGGACTTCGTAGTGTTGGACATGGAGATCCCTGATTCAGTGACCGATACCCCCATCATTCTCGGTCATTCGTTCTTGGCCACAGCCAAGGCGGTGACTGACCATGATAACGGGAAGGTATACTTTCGCGTCGAGGGCGAAAGTGTACAAGTAGAGACGGTCGAGGACAGCCGAGCCAGAGAGAGATCATGCTCAGAGACCACCTCAGATACAGAGCAGCTGACAGATGCCGGACTAGACATCCACCAGGACTGTGACTTTGTGATCACATACGATGAGGCAGTTTGGGCAGACCCAGCAGCACAGGCCATCCTCTCATTTTCAGACACCGCTGATGCAGAGATGATAGCAGAGGAGAGCTTGGAGAGCACATTCCTGGTCCAGGATACTTCAGAGGCAGCAGAGCCGGTTCTCGACCGCGACATAGATTTTTGTGATGATGGTGGTACTGATGCCACCTTGGATGACACAGATCCCTCGGAGTCAGAGTCTGATTGGGCAGATTGTGATGATTACATGCCAGACCTGACTTCCACTAAGCCTGCAGATAGGGAGGAGGTAGATGCCGAGCAGAGCAGAGACAGTTCAGTTGAGCAGCCTTCTTCAGATCCAGTTTGCGAGAGTACGTTCTCATTCTCCCGGGCAGATTTGGCAGCATACACGCGACTTCTTTCGAAGCCAGATTTGTCAGCACCCAGTTGTCCAGAGCTGAAGCCACTTCCTACATCATTGAAGTATAGATTCCTTGCAGGTGAGCATGAGATGTACCCAGTCATTATCTCAGCCAATTTGACTGGAGAGCAGGAATCCTGTTTGATGGGGGTTCTTAATAAGAACCACAAGGTGATAGGATGGAGCATAGCAGATCTCCAGGGGATTAGTCTGGCTCTGTGCTCTCACCATATCTATCTCGAGGATGAGGCAAAGCCGTCGCGTGAGTTCCAGCGGCGACTGAACCCGAATCTGAGAGAGAGGTTGTTATGAAGGAGATATCGAAATGGTGGAGCGCCGATTTTATCTACCCCATCTCCGACTCCAAGTGGGTCAGTCCTTTGCATGTGGTGCCCAAGAAGACGGGCATTACTACAGATATCAGCGAGTCTAGAGAGGAGATTGCTACACGAGTACCACTTCTTGGTGGGTTTGTGTTGACTACAGGAGACTCAACCGGGCCACCAAGAAGGATCATTTCCCCCTGCCCTTTATTGATCAGATCATTGAGAGACTGGCAGGGAAGAGCCATTATTGTTTTCTGGATGGGTATTCGGGCAACAACCAGGTGGCCATCGCTCCTGAGGACCAGGAGAAGACCACCTTTACCTGTCTCTTAGGCACATACGCCTTCCGACGCATGCCATTTGGGCTATGCAATGCCCCTGCGACTTTTCAGAGATGCATGATGTCGATCTTTTCGGACATGGTAGGGGAGTGCTTGGAGGTCTTCATGGATGATTGCTCGGTTTGCGGCGACGGATTCGACTCCTGTCTTGACTACCTAGACCGAGTGCTTCAGCGATGTATAGAGGTTCGCTTGGTTCTATCTTGGGAGAAGAGTCACTTTATGGTGACTCAAGGGACGGTGCTTGTCCATATCATCTCCAACAGGGGCATGGAGGTTGATCCAGACAAGGTTGATGTCATTAGAAAACTCACACCACCGTCCAACTTGCGGCAGTTATGGTCTTTCCTGGGGCACGTCGGTTTCTTTCGGCGATTCATTCGTGATTTCAGTAGGGTTGTCCGGCCGTTGACTGACTTGCTGATGAAAGACACCGAGTTCCTTGTCGATGACAAGTGTCTTTCGTCGTTTGAGACTCTCAAGCATTGTATTGTTGAGGCTCCTGTCCTCCAGCCACCAGATTGGTCTCTTCCATTCGAGATCATGACGAACGCCTCCGATTTTGCCGTGGGGGCTGTGCTAGGACAGAGGAGGGATGGAGTTCCATTTGCTATTCACTATGCTAGCCGCACATTGGATTCCACGCAGCGAAACTATACAGTCACAGAGAAGGAGATGCTAGCTGTAGTCTTCGCCTTAGATAAGTTCAGATCGTACATTATTGGATCTAGAGTGACCTTGTATACCGATCATACCGCCATCCGATACCTCATGGCAAAGAAGGATGCCAAGGCCAGACTGACTAGATGGATCCTTCTACTCCAGGAATTCGACATTGAGATCAAGGATAAGTCTGGAGTCAAGAATGTGGTGGCGGATCATCTCTCCCGTTTAGAGCAGCCTGAGGAGTCCGAGCAGATTGATCCCATTTGTGAGACCTTCCCTTATGAGGCGATCCTTGCTATCGCCTCTCTCCCGTGGTATGCCTACATTGTGAACTTTCTTGTTGCTAAGAAAGTCCCACAAGGTTGGCCCAGACAGAGGCTTGAGACCTTCCTCGCGAAGTCCAAGTCCTACCACTGGGAGGATCTCATCCTTTACCACGAAGGAGGGGATAGCGTCTGGCGTAGGTGCATTCCTCAGGAGGAGCACCATAGCGTCCTCACTTACTGCCACAAGCTTGAGGCAGGAGGACATCATTCTGGGAGGAGAACGGCACAGAAAGTGCTCCAATCCGGTTTGTGGTGGCCTACCCTCTTCAAGGACTCTGATGAGTTCATGAAGAGGTGTATTGACTGTCAGAGGATGGGCACTTGTGGACAGCGTGATATGATGCCGATGCAGCCCATTCACTTCTGTGAGGTTTTTGACGCATGGGGCATCGATTTCATGGGTCCATTCCCTAAGAGTCATGGATTTGAGTACATTCTGTTGGCCGTAGACTATGTTTGTCGTTGGGTTGAGGCCATCCCCGCCCGAGCCGCTGATGCGATGACAGTTTGCAGATTTTTGAGGAAGCACATCATCACGCGGTTCGGGGTACCTCGAGTATTGATTTCAGATGGGGGATCTCATTTCATCAACGATCAGGTGAAGGAACTTGCTAGCGAGTTCAGCATAGACCATCGAGTTGCCACTCCATACCATCCACAGACGAATGGTCTAGCCGAGGTGTCGAACAGGGAGATCAAGACTAGTTTGCAGAAAGTCGTCTGCCCTGACCGAAAGGATTGATCACAGCATTTGGACTCGGTCTTGTGGGCATATAGGACGTCTTTCAAGACACCATTGGGCACATCTCCCTTTCGCCTAGTTTATGGCAAGCCGTGCCATTTACCTATTGAGTTGAGGCACAAGTCACTTTGGGCAGTCACAGATATTCTTTTAGATCCAGATAGTGTAGGAGACCAGAGGAGGGCAGAGTTAGCTGCCCTGGAGGAGCTTCGTGATACTGCCTTCTCAAACAGCCTACAGTATAAGGAGAGAGTAAAAGAGTGGCATGATTCTCATATCAGCCACAAGCATTTTGAGCCTGGACAGAGAGTGTGGTTGTTTGTTGCTAGGCTTCGTCTATTTCCAGGGAAGCTACAGGGCAAATGGAAGGGACCTTATCTTGTGAGAAAGGTGCACGACAACGGGAGCATTGATATATCTGAGTTGTCTTCTGAGAGTACCTTTCGAGTGAACGGCCAGCGGCTCAAGCCATTTCTAGATCATGAGCCGCGGGTAGTTGATGTTGCCCCTATTCATTTTGCGTGAGATGTGGTCTTTTGACTCACATCTATTGCATCTCACACCTGATTATCACTGTTCTTCCGACCTGTATAGATCCATTTGTCTATATCACTCTATTCTTTAGTCCCACATCCCTTTTCTCATCTTATGATTATGCTACTTAGGGTGTACTTTACCCTAAGTATAGGGGGGATGTAGGACCTTCGGGTATTCTTTTTATCTTTTCTACCCCTGTTTTGCTGCCTATACTTAGGGATATTTCACCCTAAGTATAGGGGGGCATATTCTGTACATCCTTCACTCGGATTTCCCTTCATGTACAGCTCGCTATACTTAGGATTACTTGATCCTAAGTATAGGGGGAAAAGCCGAGACTCTCTTGATCTTCTATTCATTCTATTCTTTGATTCATCTCTGTATATAGCCATTCCTTTTCATGTCCCTATACTAAGCACGAGTTATGTCTTCTTCATCGCTCTGGATCACTCTGAGGACATCGTTCGAGCTAAGTATAGGGGGTGTGTATATATTTCATATATACATTAGCCATAACTCGTACTTGGTGTAAGTATGAGAATAAATAAAAAATGGCTAAAAACCCATAAAATTAAAAAAATTTTCTCCCTTGTATGTAAGATTCATTTTGCACATACATAGCTAGTGTACAAATTATTTTTGTGAAAATGTTTTCTAAAATATTTTGTGTAAAGTTTGTGTAAATATTTTCATATCAAAATTATGTATATAATACAAAATTTTTCCAAAATGTTTTGAAAATCAAAAGTTTGCAAAAGATATTGTGTAAATGTTTGTAAATATTTTTGCAAAACTTGCATTCATGCATACATCCATGGTTTTAAAATATTTTGCAAAAAATTTGCACGATTGTAAATATTTGTAAATAGCATCTTTGTAAATAATTGTATAGTTTTTCCTGGATCATAGTTGACATTTAAACTAGCCTGAAATTAAATTGGGAAATGGAGCTTGATTAATATCTTAATCCACCTAATTCTAAGAGGAACCTTATAGGGCTTAGGGTTAAGGCTTTTCAGGTCCATTGGGACTTAATTCTTTGAGTCCACTAGGCTATGAGCATATGTCATCTTGATGAGCCTAAGTAGAGCACTTAACAACACACGCATGACTCTAAGAGACAATGGCTTGACTTGCACCAGCACCTTACACATAGCTCTCCACGGATGAGGTGGTGATGAGGCAGTTTCCTTT
Organism: Ottelia alismoides; assembly: GCA_037367405.1. Classification (NCBI taxonomy): domain Eukaryota; kingdom Viridiplantae; phylum Streptophyta; class Magnoliopsida; order Alismatales; family Hydrocharitaceae; genus Ottelia; species Ottelia alismoides. The sequence goes on along the minus strand of JAZKJV010002170.1, from coordinate 324,486 downwards.
GGCCTGGGGTAGCATATGAGGGTAGTACTTCTAGGTGGAACCTCTCTTCTTCTTCTAGTGAAGGAAGTGCGTCTCAACTTGGTCTAGTGGTGATGAAGGCTAAAGACAGAAGCCGTGGGATGCAATAAAGCTTCAAAAGAGTGATAGTCTACTGGCTCAAGAGGAAAAACTCCTTGTATATGTGCTGCACCATGTAGATATGTTGTACAGTTGCACACGAAAAAAAATGTGTGCAAAAAGAAAAGAACTCCAAAAAAAGTGGTGGGTCGGATTGAAAATTTAATAACCCCATCGGAGTGTATATAGTCAAATAAAGCAAAAGCTTATGGTATCCATGTTACATCTCATGAACCTTGCAGCGGGAGACTTAGCTACACTGGTTGGGCTCCCAGAGATACATGGCTACACTAGCCATGGTCCATTCTTCATCTTCTTCCCCCTCTTCTTGAGCCGGTTGCACTTGAACTTAGAAGGGAATACCCCGCTTCTCGAGGAAAGAGTTGCTAGACCGAGGCATTAGAGTTACCAGGTTGAGGTAGGTTGTTTCTTTATTACTTCTGAGGTGGGGAGCTACATATCACTTACACTGCATGGAAAGATTCATGGTCATTAGAGTTTGTGTATGTAGACTTGTTCTGATCTGGTTTATTGAGGAGTCTTGTCCATAGATTGGTGGAACTTAGAGGATGTTGAGTTTTAAGCTTAAGTCAAAATAAGGTTCCGACACATTAATAATCCAAAGATCTGATCGAGCTCCATCTTTCATATTAATGAAGGCAAGTTTAATAATCAGCCTTAATCCATGTATATTCTCCTCTTTTTCTTTTTCTTTCTTTCTTTTTCACTTCTTTTTCAAATAAGTGTTTGCCAAGGGACTAGCAAAGTTAATTATAGGGGGGTGATGAATACCCATTCATCACTCTTTATTCTTATATTTTAGCTACAAAAACCTTCGCAAATACATGTAACTTCATGTAAATACAAATAATTACTAAAAGCATGCATTGTATAAAGTTTAATAATTAGCATGTTTTTGTGCAAAAATAAAAGAATACAGAGACAAAAGAAAAAGAGGGAAATATTTAGAATAAATATTGAGCAACCTAATTCCAAGGGAGGGCTCAGCATGGGCCTGACCGCATAAAAGCCAAAGTAGAGAGAGATAGGGTGCTCATGTGTGTAAATATACCTATAAATAAAATAAATATATTTTCCTCCAAAAATGGAATAAAATGTGCTTGTATATATTTGTATATATTTATAAATACAAAATCAAGATAAAAATGGAAAAATTAAAAAGAAGATAAAAATCACCTACCTTGTACATATTCATCATGTACATAGTCACCTTATCTATATTTATTTAGCCTTGTAAATAAATAAAATTCATTTCCATAAAATTTTTATATACTCTATCTTTTATGGTGTAAAAAAAATAAAATAAAAACAACAAAAACAAAAACAAAATAAAAAGAACAAAATTCAAAACCAAAACTAACATTGTACACATATACCATGTACATAGATGTATATATCTATTTATTTCACCTTTATACATAAATAATAAAAATAAAATAAAAATACCAAAATATTCCAAATTTTATCCTATAAATAAATAAAATATAAAATTGGAATAATTTGTATAAAAATAAATAATTTAAAATTAAAAATTAAAAATACATATGTATATACATGTATATAATAATAATATTTTGTAAATACCTAAATATATTTCATAAAAATTATATAAAAATCATAAAAAAAATAGTTTGAAAATAAATAAACAGTTTTCATGTTTAGAGTTTTTCGAAAATAAGTCACTTACTATTTTTAAATGAATTTCTAAATAATTAAAAATTGAAATAATCTGATTGGTCCACGGGGGATTGTTGACCCCCGGTCAACTCTCCCCCGCGGACCCTTCTCTCGCGGATCTTGCTTTTGACCCGATTTTTCGACAATTTCGCCATTCGATCTGACATCCAAATTCACAAACCCCGGGCTCCATTTCTTCCTTGCAGATCCGACACCTTCGCCCGGGGTGGGTTATCGGGGTCTGTGCTCCGAGTGTCTCTCCCGACCACCTTTTAGCCGGACCCCTAGGACTATATAGCCTGAGCTCTGCCGCGCTTTTCACTCATCTTTGGCTCCCCACCTTGCCTTCCCAGGACCTCCACTACCATCCTCGAGGTGACAGCTCGCCGCTGGTTGTGTTGTAGATAGGAGAGGGTGCCCGGACCACTAATCCGGCGTCCTAGCACCGCCGTGCTCCGCCTGAAGGTTGAGCTCGAGCCTCGGGCCTCGACGACCCACGAGACAAGGACCCAGATCTCCAAGAGCTCATGCCCAGTCGATTCCTCCACCCAGGTAGACGTAGTTTCTTTTCCTGTTCTTTAATTTCTAGTTTCGCCCAAATTTTGCCGTCGCCGTTCACCTCCGATTCCGGCCACATCCACCTTAGTATAGATCATCGTACCACATCATCACATTCGCCTTATCCCCGCGCACGTTCTCCGCCCCTCCATTCAACCCAGCTCGCACAGGAGCTGGGGTTTCGAGTTCCACCGTCGACACCTCGTCGGAGCTCGACCGCCCCGCCGCACAGACCACTTCCACCCCCGCTGACGGGGTCGAGGCACATTACCCTCGACTCGCGAGTGTGTTGCGCCATCTTGCAGGTCCATTCGAGCCCATCTGAGGGCCCGACCATCCAGGTGCAGCCACTCGACCTCCGCCGACCTCGCCTGAGCTCCTCGGAGCTCCGTCGAGCCATCGGAGGACACCATTGGAAGCGGAAGGCCTCCACGCTTCTTCGCCGATCATCCGAGGCCTTCGAGGTGGAGTCCTGCGCCTGCACGAGCCCGGAGAAGTTCGCCGGCTATCAGTTCATCCTCCACCTTCCGCAGCCGTTGGATCAACCCCAGGCTCCTGTTCAGATCCTAGCCATCCGTTGAGGAGCAACTCCGACCGTCCAACCTTTGGGAGGTTTGATCCAGACCGTTCGATCAGCAAGGGCATTCCACGTCGCTTCCCAGCCGACCGATCCTCCACATGGCGAGACCCCAGCCGCTCGATCAGGACGAGGACCCCAGAGTTGAGCGCCACCCTTTCCCAGTCGTCGATCAGCAAACATGGCGCCCATCTGACGGTCTACTTAATAAAGGGTAAATATTCCCTTGGGCCCTTAGGGTCTGAGTAGTTTAGTTTTAATCCTATAAATATTTTTCGTATTTTATTTGCATTAGGTAAATTGCACTTTGGACCTTGTCTTTTCTGCTATTTACATGTATACCCCTGTGTGTAGTGTATCACGTGCGTCGACACGTGTTTCTTTGGGATATTTGCATGTCTAGTCCTTGTATTTCCAGGGTGTTACTGAATGAATGAAACCTTTTTATTAATTGCATATATGCCCCTGTGCGTGGTTTTTTAGAGCATGTGCGATTATTAGTGGGTATTTTACAGTGAGGCCCTCGGACTTTTGGTACCTGTTACCAATTAGTCCGAGAACCTTATTTTTATTGCAATTAGGTCCCTGTGTGCCCAAGACACGCGCCTCGAGCGTGACTTCTTGGAAATTTTGCACCGGATCCCCTGTAACTTCTGGTATTTACGTACAGGTCCCTGTGCACTGTACCTTGGTTTTGATTTTTAATAAGATATCAAACTAACTCCAAATTCAATGAAAATTGGAAACATGGCTCCTGCCATGTTGTAAAATTTTCTATAATTTTTGGAGACATTTTTGGTTTTTTTACTATTTTTAAAAAATTCAAAAACACGCATTTTCTTTACTGTCTGAATTAACAATTCACAAAAAAATATTAAAATACCTCTAAAAACTATAAAAAAAATTAGTTAGTATGTATTATGCCTTGTTTGATTTTCTGACCAAGTTTGGTCATTTTTCATTATATACAACTCATAAAAATTGAAAAACACCCAAAAACCTATAAAAATTCTAATAATTATTTTAAAAATCCAAAAATAATAATTCTAGTGGCCGGATTTTCTTTGTAGTTTCTACTATACAGGAAAATTACCTCCAGTCTTTTTAGGGATTTTTAGATATTTTATCTAAGTCCCTCAATCTTGGCTGGACATTGTTGTTGTCTTTTTGCATTGTTTGATTTTTAGAAAATTAAATAAAAATCAGAAAAATACCAAAAATTACCCAAAAACATTAAAAAACATAAAATACATAAAAACATTTTTATTTGAATTTTGAGTGCTTTAATAATTTGTTGTAGTTGCTTGTTTTATTGGTTTCTTTATTTTTCTCATTAATCAAAAATCCAAAAAAATATAAAAATTAAAAATCCACCAAAAATACATTTGTCTTTTATTAGACTACTTCGTAGGCCGCAAGGCCATCACATGCTCCCTTAGTCCGACCCTGGTCGTTATACCAGGCTAATCTAATAGCCAGGACCACTATCGTATTTACTTGATTTTTTGTTTGATTTTTGTGGTCTGAACTTCATTTTCTTGTTGATCTGGATTTCTCGAGCGACTAAGGTCGCAACGACCTTTGTTTATATTTCTCTACCCTAGTTGCTTGGGAATTTTGTGGTCGTCATGCCTCACCTCTTTCTTCCTCCATAGCCACCTCAATAGAGTGATAGCAGTTCGGAGAAGCTTTTGAATTGAAGTTTTGTGGCCACACGACCGTAGCTCACCAACGTGGATGGACTTCCGCCACGTCTAGCCTCCTTGGTTTGTTGCAGCCTGATTGAGGACAAAAACTTCACCATCCGCCTCGCTTGACATTGCTGACTCCCTCAGGGGCATCAGGTATCACCTATCACGCATGCACTTTCCATTTTGCCTCGATGTTTCCATTCCAACCACTGCCGGTTCATTAGCTCTGACCATCGGGTTCGTAGCTCCTTCACTAGTATCTCCGTTCAGATCTTTGCCACGATTCACCCTCCATCTCATATCACAAACTTATCACCCATATCTGGCTCATCGGGACCAGATTTGGCATGGACTTCTTCCCTCGATTACGCTAGAAGTCCCAAATACATTCCCTTATCGGTTTTTTTGCTTTTCCATGCAATAACTCGGCTGGAGAGACCCCTCCGAGTGACCCTACACTTTGCAGGAGCAGGTACACACCAGGAGACCAGAATAGTATCCCTTATGCTCAGTCGTAGCATCTCCAAGTGGCGGACCTCTGTGTCAGACCCCTTAGAGTCTTCATTGGAGCATCGAATCTCCATGCTTACTGAGTTGAAGTTCATCTGGGTCGAGTTCATCCATGGCTTTTTTCGGTCGTTCGATCAGGAGATACATCCTTACTGTTATAGCTTCGATCGAGGATAAGATGCAAGAAAACCGCTTAAGATGGTCTGGACATTTGCAGAGAAGATCAACGGATGCACCAGTTAGAATATGCGAGTGTTGGGATATTGAGCCGGCTAAGAGAGGGCGAGGATGACCCAAGAAGTGTTGGAAAGAGACCATACGAAGGGATCTTAGTTTTGTTGATATAAGCCCGGGATTGGCCCAAGATAGATCTGAATGGAGGCGAAGAATCCATGTAGCTGACCCTACTTAATTGTGGGAAAATGCTTTGTTGTTGTTGTTGTCGATTAGGAGCTACACCCCAAATCTGATCAGGGCCATATAGCTATGCCCAATTTCTAATGGTCCGATCATATCCCTCGGAGAATCTGACGTGCACACCCATTCGCTTCTCATAGCCGTCAGATCCCTTTCTAGATCATATTGGAGACGTCAGCATCTGCCTCCTTGTGTTCCTGCCACGTTCCCCTGATTGGATATATTTACTTTTTACCATTCCGCTATCTTCATTATGTTTTAGTCCAATAAAAGTAATGTGTAGTTAAAAACATTTATAGTTTAGACCTTTAATTTTTGTCTATTTGTATTTCAGTCTAGTTGAGTCGACTCCATGTACGTCCCCATATGATTATCTAGGATATTTTCAATTTATGTCATGAACTTCTTGTTGGTTATAAAATGATTTTTTAGTTTGGTTATTTTCACTTATACCTTTGTGCGTTGTATATCACGTGCGTGTGAATGCTGGACTATTTGCATCTCTAACCCTGATGTGTTACTAGATGATATAGGCTAGGTCATAAAACTCAACTTATTTGCAAAAAGGTCCCTGTGAATTGTTTTTAATTACACATCCTTTATTTGATGCAATAAATATTAAATTGACTCTAAAAATTACCTAAAAATTATGTATATCTCATGCTACTGTGTAGTATTTATGGTAATTTTGGTATATTAATTTGCATGCATTTTCTATTAATAAAAATTCAAAACCCCCTAAAAGTATCCCCGCATTGTAAAATTTTGAAAAATCACTTAAAAGTTCCTCAAAATTTCTATAGTTATATTTAGTTGTGTTTTATCTCTAGACTTTATTTTGTTTGAAAAATCCTTATAAAATCCCTAAAAATTACAAAACACCTAAAAACTTATAAAAATTGTATAAAGGAATGAAAAATCCAAAAATAGTTTTTTCAATTTCTATGTGTTGGTCTGTACTTGTATTTTATCATAAGATTACATCTAATTTGGGCATTTTATGTATTTTTAGTTTGCAAAGTATTCTTGGTTGTGCACTGTTTAGTCTTTTTATCATTGTTTAATTTTTAGAAAATGATAAAAACTTTTACAAATCTCAAAAAAACACCAAGAACAATTAAAAACAATTAAGACCCAAAAATATTTTTATTACAATTTTATGAGCATTTTTTTGTACATTTGAAAAATACAAAAAGAGTGTTGTGTGTCTTTTATCTTTTGTGCTTGTTTATATTTTATTGAAAATTAAAATTTTGAAAAATTAAAAACCACTAAAAAATAATTTGTTTTCTAAAATCCGACTACTTAGTTTTTAAACCGTTCTCCTTGTGTTCGACCCTGGTCTCTATACCTGATAAATAAAATATCGAAGCCACTTACATTGATTCATTGATTTTACGAGTGGTTTAATTTTCTTGTTGATCGGTTTGATTGATTGAGGACAAGGACATCATATTTATTTACTCCACATTAGTTGATCAAAAACTGTGTCATCACCTCATCTATGATATATTCAATGATTTGCCAGAATTGTCTACATCATGTGCTTTAGATATCAGTGAGTCTCATGATTTTGATTTTACATATCTTTTTGAGACGATAATTAACGTGGAGGACTCCATGACTGATCCTTCTCTCTCAACGTATGATTTCTTCAGCTAGATCATTTCACTACATTCTGACCCTAAGCCAAAGATTTTTTTATGCTACTGGTGCTCGGTTTTATCTACCCTTTATTTACCCGGTAGCAGACACCTGCCTATTTGATTATTTGGGTGCCATAGTTTGCACTGTTGATCACGTTGTTGTTCTCACTCTGAGACAACAATGATAGTATGGTACTCGCATTACAGGTGTCGTCCAGAACCCTGATACATTGTTGTCCTAGCCTTTGCACTCAACTAGGGGCGTAAACTCTAGCTCTTATTGAGAGGCACCTAAACAATGTCTACTTTGTATATATGAGTTTCGTCGTGATTTGTTCCTTCCTTTTTTTGTTTTATCATTCACCTCTTTTCAGTTTATATATGTGTATGTTCTATACTTAGGATGTACTTTATCCGAAGTATAGGGGAGGTGAATGATTTGTGTTGTTCGTATTCATCTTGTTTCATAACTTCTGTTGTTTCTTATACTTAGGGATACTCTACCCTAAGTATAGGGGGAGTGATGTTGTTCTTATCGTTTCTTTTGTGTTTTTATTCTTTATCTCTCTTGCTTGTCCCCTAACTTGTTGATATTCTATACTTAGGGCTTATCTGCCCTAAGTATCGGGGGCAAGTCAAGCCATTGAGTTTGTACATTCTATTCCTCAGTTTTTCCTTTTTGTACACTCTTCTATACTTTGGATTAATTAATCCAAAGTATAGGGGGATCACCGACTTTTATTTATTCCTTGAGACATTGGTGTATAGTGTTCTTTTCACTTTTCTATACTTAGCACGAGTTATGTCTTCCTTTGCATCTCTTTGATTACTATGAGGACATAGTTCAAGTTAAGAATAGGGGGTGTCGTATATATTGTATATATACTTCAGTGATTACTCATACTTTTAAGTGGTTATAAAAATGTGATTATTTTTGTATAGAAATGTGTCAAATTCATTTATGTATATAAAAACTTTGGTCACCATCTTGTAAAAAAAAGATTTTGTATAATCCATGTGTATATATATATTACTAACCCTTTTCCTCTTAAAAAATTAATTTCTCTATATATATTTCTAGCATTTGCATGTGATTTTTCAGAATAGTATTGACATTTAATTTCATCTAGAATAAGTTTGAAGAATGAAGCTTAGTTGGACCATAATCCACTTATTAATTTCAGAGGAACCTTATAAGAACTGGTGTTCAGACTTTTCAGGTCCTAGTGACTTAATTCTTGGAGTCCATAAGACTATGTTCACATATCATCTTGAGTAGTCTAAGTAGAATATTTAACAACACACACATGATTCTTCTATACCATAGCTTATCTTGGACGAGCAATCAACACGTAGCTCTTCATGGAGGAGGTAGTGAGAAGGTAGAATCCTTTGCTTAGGGTAGCACACAGATATATAACAACTAGTGGGAATGTCCGTCTTCCTCTAGGGAGGGTAGTACATCTCAACCTGATCTAGTAGCATTGAGGTCTAAAGATAGGATGTTGTGGTGTTGCACTAATGCATCTAAAGAGGGATAGTCTACTAGCTCAAGAGGAAAAACTCCTTATGTTCATGCTGCATCATGTATATATTAAAAAACAAAATAAAAAAAGCAGAATCTCCAAAAGTGGACTGGCCTGATTGAAAAGTAAAATGCATGCCGAAGTGTATATACAAGTATAGAAAATAAGAAGAGTTTCAAAGTAAAATTTTTGTAAGCTTGCAGCTGGATGACTTGGCTACCTTGGTCATGCATCCAAGGATAGGTAGCTACATTGGTTACCATGCATTCTTTTCTCCATCTCCTCTTCTTGAGTTGGTTCTACTTGAACTTAGAAGGGAATTTCCCAACTCCTTGAAGAAAGAGTTGCTAGACCAAGGGACTAGAATTACCTTATTGAAAGAGGCTATTTCTTCGCTACTTTTGAGATGGGGACTATAATTCACTTACATTGTACAAGTAAATTTTCATAGTCATAAGAATTTGTGTATATAGACTTGTTCTGATTTGATTATTGAGGCGATATGAATAGGAGTCTTGTGGAACTTGAAGGTTGTTAGGTTTTAAATCCATTTCCTATTAAGTGTCTGCCACACCAATAATCCAAAGGTTTGATAGAGCTCCATACTAAAAGTTTATGAAATTAAGTTTAATACTCAAAATTGTCCTAATTTTATTATTTTTCCTTTATTTTCCTTTTGTTCACTTTTTCTCTCAAATAAGTGTTTGCTAAGGGACTAGCAAAGGTAAAGCATAGGGAGATGATGAATCTGCATTTCATCATATGTATTTATTTATTTTAGTTCAAAATCCCTTATAAAACACTTGAATATGTTAATAAATCCATATTCTTACTAACATGCATTTGTATGTAAATACTGTACAATTATTACCATTTTAAACTAAAAGAAAGAAAGAAAGAGAGAAAGAAATAATAAAGAAAATAAAGGTCTGTATATATATTTAATAGATAGATGTTGAATCAAACCATGATAGAAGGTCAAGACTTTTCATGATCGACAAGGAATAAAGTAGGAGGATAAGGCCAAAAATCACTAAAAATGTACTTGATATGTTCCTCACTTGTATAATATTGTCTATAATACAAATTCGTTAATTATTTTATCACATAACCCTTTGTAAATAATCATGATAACAGGCTCTTGTAAATAACAAAAATAATTGCAAAATAAATCTGTGTATATAGTGTAAATAAGCACCCTCTCCAAAGGCCACAAAAGTACAAACTGTCTAGGCCAATATTTTATTGATATGAACTCAAATTGAATCAAACTACTTCCACTGTATTCTAAATTAAATTATCTTAAAAACGAGTGGTTTCGTAATTTCTGGAGTTATAGCATGAAAGGCGGCTTTCTACGGTGGTTTTTGTAATTTTACTACTTATTTAATGTATTCACACATAATCTACTTTTAAATATTTATAAATATTATTAATAATTATTTAAAACAAAAACAAAAATAAATAATATATAAACATAAAATACAATAATATGCTTATTTAACTATATGTATAATGTACCATATTTATATATTAAAAGTATGCCATTACTTCCCTTAAATAACCACCACTAAAAAATAAATTACTAATGTTTATTATTAATATTAATAAATTGATGAAAATAATTTATTTATTTAATAATGTAAATAATATACCATAATTATATGTTTTACTTAATTCCTTAATTAATCCACCATTAAAGTGGCTCATTAAGATACGTACAGTTATTATTTTTAAAAAATATATTATCAAAAATTATTAATTTAATTAATTATTTACAACATTAACAACTTCCCTTTTATTCCCTCCCCATTAATTCATTTTTTTTGTAATTTAATTTTTTCTATTTATTTGTCTCCTACTCCCTCAGTCCGATTTGATCAACCCTATGGTGAGAGAAACCTAATTTCCCAAGAGCAATTTTAGTATAAAAGGTACCCATCTTCCGAGCCGTCTAATAACCGCGATTCAACCTTTGTTGAGGCCATCACGACATTCATCCGCTCTAATGGTGAGATCCACTCCATTATTTGTCGATCTTTTGTTTAGATAATTTAAGGCTTAATTTTAGTTTTAATTCATAGTCATTTTTTAGATTTGTGATTGTTGTTAATCGTTTTAATTATTCTATTATTTCCGACTTGATCCAATACGATTTCACATCCACATCTTGATCTACACATTTTCACATTCTATCTCACGCGATCTTTCACCTCCTACCACGTATGGTGGATGGAGATACGATTCCCTTCCTTTACAACTGTTAGAACGATCTTCATTCGCATTCTCTATTTATATTTAGGACCGAGCTGACAAGCTCGAGTTGATTTTTATTCGATTTCATAGTAGGGACATGGGAGAAAAAAGGAAATCATTTGCTGCATAAAAACAAAAAAACAAAAAAAAATCTTTGGCAGCAACATTGTCGCCATCCACCTAAAGCCTCATCGCCGCACATGGAGAGGAGCTCCATCGCCATAGTCGACCAACAACCTCGCTGCTCGAAGATACCACCAACATCGATGGAAACCCTTGTCTAGTGAATCGATGACCAAGCTCATCGCCTTCCAATACCCACCGTTGCGAGAATCTGAAGGTTTGTGTCGCCCCACCACCGATCACCCTCCACCATCACTAATGTGCCCTCGAAGAAGATCCAATGTCGTTGCTCGTGAGCGGAGCTTCACTACCCTCAATCGGAGGAGACGCCACATCTATCATTGTCCATCGATCGACAACCACCTCCATCTGATTCATCATCACTGATCGTACGCCAACACCAGACACCCTTCCGCTTGGAGTTCAGCGGAGCTTAACATCAGACCCACCTAGTTGTTGATATGATTCGCCGACCACCGCATGCCACCATTATCGCCATCGGAGCCCGCTCGGAGAAATCGCACGCCACAACTTCTTGTGCGAAAACATCGTTCTCCTCTGCCTAAGGGAGAACCTCATCACTAACCACCATTGCCTCCCTTGGAGAAGATCGCCGTCACGGGAATCAAAGCTTAGCCCTCATCCCTTACACCATCATCTCTGTTGCTTGAAGAGGAAGAGAAGCAGCATCCACACCTACAGCCTGAAGAAAAGGAACGAAGCATCGACTCCACTGTTTAACCCTAAGTAGCACACATACTTAAAATATTCAGGGCAAATACCACTTCAGCCACTGAGTTTCTGAAAATTACAAAATTGACCTCGCCAACTTTGTGTAGTTTTAAATAGGGTAATTTACAATTTCCCCTACTTTTTATTTATTATTATATTTTAATACAAAAACATTAAATAATTAATTTGTACTCATAGTTTTCCATACTCTATTTTGCATGCTTTTACCATTGAAATAAATGCCATTTGTGGTCCTTTAGTTCTCTGAAATCATGTTATGCTCATGTTGCATGCATGTTCACAGTACAAATTTTTCATTGCATTTTTTATTTAACATTATTGAAAAATTAAAAACATTACATTTATCACTATTTGAAAATTAGAAAATTCAATAAAAAAATCGAATATTGTTTCAAAAACTTCAAAAAATAGAAATTTTCATTTTATATATTTCTTATCCTGTATAAATTTCATGCATTAAATATTTTTAAAACTCAGAAAAATTACAAGATATTAAAACATTATAAAAATCATAGAAAATTGTAGAAAATTCCAAGAATTGTGATTTCACTTCTTGTTCGCAAATAATTTTTCATAGTTTTTATTTGGAAAAATAATCTAGCACTTTTAGAGTTTATTTGATATTTTTTAATTGCAAAATAACCCTACTTGTTCACTGTTTAGCATTAATTTGAGTTTTTCATTTTTATAAAATACATTAAAACTTGAAAATCTTTCAAAATCACCAAAAACATTATAAAAAGTATAAAACACAAAAACATTTTATTTTGACCTTTCTTATCATTTTTACTATATGTGAAAAATCCACAAAGTTACATTTCTTGTATGTATAAACTTTCTTTGAAAACTATATTCTTGAAATTTTAAAATTTGCGAAACTAGAAATGACTAAAAATAAAAAAAACAAAAATATAAAAATAATGGAATCAAAAAAATAATGTAAAATTAAAGAAATAAGAGTAGTGTTCATAGAATTTCCTTCTTTATTTCATTGATCCTTTCATTGATTTAATAACCCTCAAGATTTTTTAGCCACCTTGAGTTCGATCCTATTTGTTATACAGCTAAACTAAATAGCAATTCTCTTGCTATATTTTTATTTATGTTGTCTTGAGAACCAAAAATTTTTGTTTAATGATTCTTTGGGTTAAAACTATCTTTGTGAATAATTCATCTAAATAAAACTCATGAAATCACATCCAATAATGGAGATGATGAATATGCATCTCATCATCTTTATTTATTTATATTAACTTAAAATATATTCTTAAATGCATGTAATTACTAATATATACATGTTGTAATTTTTTTATTATTTTATAAATATTATGTAATTGTCATTATATTAACTTAAAATAAAATAAATAAATAAATAAATAAAACTAAAGATTGTATATATGTAATTAATACATAATGACTCTGACCCTGGCAGAATGTCAAGACTTGAACTAATCAACAAGGAAATAAATAGGGGCAGATAAGGCCACTTGTAATAAAATAAAGAGAATTTAATTCTACTTTTACAAACATCATCATTCATTAATGTACAAACACCATTATTTGTATATAAATTCTTTATTCTATTTTTTATCACCTAATTCATCTCAAATAAAAATATTTTCTTCTTAGAACTTGTACAGAAAAACAAGTTGTAAATATTAAAAATAATTAACAGAAGATTCATTGTACATTGTGTAAATATTGACACTTTGAAAATATCGTAAAGTAAAATTCCCATACCCATATCATCTCCATAAATACTCAAAATAAATCAAACACACATTTTTTACATTAATAAAATAAGATTAAAATTGAAAGTGGTTTTGCAAATATAGTTAAGATGCATAATGTCGCTTTTTGCAGTGTATCGTACATTGTTCCTATACTATATACTATTTTATGTATTTTTTGTATATATATTTGTTCATATTGTGTTTTCTAATTGTTGTAAATATTGTATTTTATTCACATAAAATGAATATAAATTTTTAAAAAATAAAATTCACAAAAATAAATCATTGTATATATTCTACACAATATGTATATTTTTGTAGATATACATATTTATTGAAGCTAATTATTTATTTCATAAAAATATAATAACAATATATTCAAAATTCTTGTAAATGCTATAAAGATATAAAATATTTAAAAAATAATTTTTGCAAACAATTTTATAAATATTTTTACAAATTATTTTACAAATCCATGTTTCAAATATATTTTTATTTTTATTAATAGCCTTATTATTAATAAAAATATGGGCTATGGCTAAAGTATATATACAATATATTCGATATCCCCTATACTTAGCTTGAATTATGTCCTCATAGTGACCAAAAAGATACAAAGGAAGATATAACTTGTGTTAATTATAGAAAAGTGAAAAGAATACTATACAACAACGACTCAAAGAATAGACAAAAGAATAGAACTTGGTAATCTCTGCCATACTTAGGATCAAGTAATCCTAAGTATAGAAGACTGTATAAATGGGGAAACCTGAGAAAAAGAATGAATAGACTAACCGACTCGACTCATTCTACCCTATATTTAGGGTAATATATCCCTAAGTATAGAAAAAAGATATCAACAAGTTGAAGGATGAGTGAGAGATTAGAAGAAATAAAAGAAAATAAAAACCTGAAAGAAATGAAATGAACAATATCACTCAAAATAGAACGAAAATGGAAATACTCGGTGTCTACACCACTTATAATTAGGATAAAGTACATCCTCAGTATAGAGAAAATCCTAAGAGAGATTTGGGGTGCAAAACAAAAAAACGGAAGAAACAAGGAACAAATCAAGATGAAACACATACATACAAAATAGACAATGTTGAGGTGCCTCTCAACGAGCGCTAGAGTTTAGGCCCCTAGCTGGGTACAAAGGCTAGAACAAAGAAGTATTGAGGTTTCGGACGACATATGTAATGTGAATATTGTATTATCATTGTATGAGAAAATAAATTCAGACATTGGTAGCAAATGAAATCGTCAACTCAATATCAGAACGGATTGAAAAGGTAAAGCTGAAGAAATCAAATGTGGAGAAAGAAGGATCAGTCATGGAATCCTCCACCTCAATCGCCATATCAAAACGATATGGATAATCAAGATTTGTGGACTCATTAGGAAAACTGATATCTGATGCATATACTATTAACAAATCTGGAAATCATCGAATATCTCGAAGATCATCTCATCCTTACGAGGTCGAGGAGAGACAAATTAGACTCGGAAAAAAATCAGAAGACTTTGTATTGTAATCTGACAGATCCGTTGCACTCCCAAGAACTGAAGTTGAGTATAAGGAACAAACAACCTGTAGATAACTCTCACGATGTGGGAAAAATCATGCTTATTCAAGGAAGAGTGGCAATAATCAAACTCAAATAATAGATTCTCTGTTGAAGTCAGAGAAAAGTTATCTCATGGATCGGAAATATAAGGCTCAAAGATGTCTAGGACAGGATTAAAGAGATCATTGACCTGCCAGAGTGAAGGGATATGAGCTTGGGTAATGTTGGACAACATCTGGTCCTTAAAGTAATGGGTGGGAGGGAGGTAAAAAAGAATAATTGGTGACATATAAAGATGAACGTAACCAACTCAACTCAAAAGACAAGCAAACTCAAAGCAAACCTCAGGTTCACCTACTGAACTCTGTGATAACCATTAGAGATTGGTCATTAATCTTGTCAATTTTAGAGTTAGGTGATAAAACACAATATTGGACAAACATGTAGGAATTATGGGAATTAGAGCATTAATCTTTAGTGTGTATGTGGAAAATAAAATTCATATACTATGAGGGGTTTACTCTCCCCATAACAAGGATTTTTTCCTTATGTTTAGTTTTATGGTCGAGTTTTCTTTAACAGTCCTGATTTTACAAATGTTGCCACTTTTTTAGATTTTTTTCAAATAAATTGAACTAATGAATTTTCCAATTTCCTTTTTATATTACGTAAGTGAAAATAGAGAAGGAATTCAGAAAAGCGAATGCACGTGAAAATCAATGATGCGTGCAGGAGATAGAGAAGTGTACCTTGTCGCCAGCACTCTACATGTAGGGCGATCCACACGTAAAATAAAAAAATAGAAAATAAAATAACCTAAATGATGCACGAGAACCGTCCTAGCAGTAACTTCTATTTACATGCAAGAACAAGTTAAATTGACTAAGTCAAAGCTACACTCTACTCTATAAGTACAAAAATTCTTATTTATGAGCTTTGATCCTAATCGTTTACTAGGCTCAGGAAAGAAAATAAAACCTATTTCTAAGGGCTCAAGCACACAAAACTATGAGACAATAAAAAAAGAAGGTGGTGGAAACAAAACCAGTGAGGTCCTTCAAGCGCATCGACACTTAGTGAAATAGACCCCGCCCACACACAAAAGGTATATAGTGGCCTTTTAGAAAATATACAAAGAAGAAAGTGCCTAATAAATAATTACAAATTTTACAATATTAATAATGTAATAAAAATTCTAAGTAAAACAAAAATATCTGCAAAAAATGCTCCAAAAATTATACTTCTTGAAAATCATATGCTCCTCCACTTCTAGGCTCTCCTGCAACTTGATGCGAAAACAAGTCGCCTCGTTTCACTCGGATCCATCGATGTTCCTAAGAGAGCCACCCTCACTGATCAGTCCCTTGCAAGAAAGAGGAAACACAAGAATGTGTAAAAAATATAATTATTGCATTATAAGCAAAAATACAATGTGAGAATATAGACAAGCAAATGATGAAAAGGATAACATAAATATAGACAAAATAAATGAATGAAATAAATGAAAAAATAGAGAAAAGAATGTGTGATAGAAAAATAAAAAATGAAATAAATGTCAAAAATAAAATATAGACAAAATTAGAGAAAGAAAAACAAGTATCTACAACCAAGAACAACATGCTAAGAGAGAATTATAACTACCCTCACCATGCGTCCTCGGCAATGGTGCCATTTGTTGATCACATAGATTTCAGGGTTTTAGTTTTTAGAATTATTTAAAAGTGATTTTTGGTCGTCGTAACGCAAAGAGGTGTCAATCAAAAATTATTTTTATTTTATGCATAGCTCAAGCCAACAAAAGAAGAAGGTAAGCACAAGAACTATAAGTGCTATATATTTAACTGTATAGTGTAGAAAATGGAAATCAGGGAGGCTACAAAATCCTGAGGCTTATTCAATTCAATGAAAAATCAACGAAAAAATAAGGAATTCTATGAACACAACTCTTGGTTTTTATATTTTTGTATTTTTGGGGAATTTTAATTTTATTTAATTTTATATTATTTTTCTGATTTTATAATTATTTATTTTTGGAAATCATTTTTTATAAAAAATAAAATATAAATGAAGAAAAAGAAATAAGAAAAAGAAAAAGAAGGCATTATTGGATTTTTACATAGTAATAAAAATAACACATAAAAGTTAAATACAATTATTTTTGGGTTTTTTATAAATTTTTAATATTTTATGGATTCTTCCAAAAATTTTATGGCTTTTGACATATCAAAATCAGTAAATAAAATAAGCAGAATAAATGTGGATGTTTTTGGATTTTTAAAATATCAAATAAAATAGAAAATAGATAAAATATGTACACATATAAACATTGAATTTTGTATTTTTTGCGAAGGTATTTAATGGTTTTTGTAATTTTAAATGAATTGTTACGATTTAATGTTTTTGTTTGTTTTACGATGTTTTTGGTTTTTATAAGGAATAAAAATGTGAAAATTTTACATAAATTAAAAGAAATGGAAACAAATAAGAAAGAATTTTTTGCAAAAAAATATTTTTATTGAGTTTTAAATGCAAAAAAGTAATTTTTATGTTGTTTTTAAATTTTCAAAAATAATAAAAATGATGAAAATGAAAAATAAAAATTAATGATGGGAAATGTACTTAACAAAGAGCTACCATGATTTTTGTAGATTTTTTTAAAGATGGTTTGTTATTTTTTAATTAATTTTAATATGCAAAACAAATGTAGACGCACGGTGGTATGGATGCAAATATTTAAAGTTTATAGACTGAATGATAACATAGATAAAAAGGTCAGGGCCAAATGTACAAAATATCTAAAAATGCATGCGGGCACACACGAGCCTCGCTAGACTATTGACGAAGCGCAAAATCGACCCTTAATAATGTGTTTTTAGCACATGGAATCGTCATCGTAGTCGGGCCGATTCGGGTCGTCAAAAGATCACCTCATTTAA
Source organism: Ottelia alismoides (assembly GCA_037367405.1). Taxonomy (NCBI): domain Eukaryota; kingdom Viridiplantae; phylum Streptophyta; class Magnoliopsida; order Alismatales; family Hydrocharitaceae; genus Ottelia; species Ottelia alismoides. Next base: position 306,374 of record JAZKJV010002170.1, on the reverse strand, counting down.
GTATATTCTATGATAAATAAAAATGAGATGATCGTATTTATTATTTTTTTTTTTACTTGGCAAGATACCAAGGTCGAACTCAGGGACACGAGCCTCTCTCGTATTAATCGGACTCAAGTGTATTTAATTAAGTGTTGAATTAAAGCCTTATAGGTCAAATCATGCAAGAACACAAAACAAGACAAAACAATGCATTAAAGTAAACATGCATTTTTTTTAAATTATTTTTTATCATGCAAATAAATGTGATGCGATGCAATGGAAATTACAACACAGATATGCCCTAGATCAAGATGATGAGCCAGTTAATGAGCATCAATAAGAAGATGTACTTGATTTCAAAGTTGAATAAGGCATATTAGACACAAAGCCAACAAAATAATACATGAAACTTCATGTGTCCAAAATTAGAAATTAATGATGCCATTAAGAAGTACATCAAACAAGCTTTCCAATGAAACTGAAATCAACTGAATAGGAAACATGATGCTCAAGATAAGCATAAAGAAAGACAAGGGCATAAATGCAAGAAAACATGAAATAAACTAGCAGACAGGTCCCTGGGAGGGACGAAAATGTAATAAAAATAAAGTTCGGGACCTTCCCTGTAAATGACCCACACGCACAGGGGCATTTTTTTGCAATTTTGAAAACCCGCGAGGGTTTCAATGCAAATTACCCGCTGTGCGCATGAACTGCACGTGACGCAGGACCAATCTGCAATTTGAAGAAGTCAGTGGGGCCTCAATGCAATTAGCCCAGAAGGCACGCACCAGGCACGCGCCCTCTAGGCTCGGGATGGCTGGGAGGCTCGGACGTCACTTCGGCGTAGGCTCGGAGTAGGCCGAAGCTCCTGCAGGCTCGGAACAGGCTCGGTGGATCCAAGCCTCTGGCTCGGTGGCTAAGGCTCGGGTGTGTCCTGGTGATGACGCGTGGCGAGCTCACGTTCTTTGGATCAGGTGCATCTAACGGCGTCTGGAGGTGAGGACGTGGCTCCATCGAAGTCGTTGGATCGAAATGATCCAACCGCTGCTGATGTTGATGGCGTAGTCTCCTCATGGCCGTTGGATGGTCGCTGCAAGAGGACCATCCAACGGCAGCTGTGCCTCGTCCTCTTCCTTCAGCTGGTGGCGGATTTGGACCTCTGGCGATGTAGCTCGGTCTCCGCCGCTCTCTCCAGGGCGCTGTGAACCTCCCTCGAGCTCACGGAGGTATCGTCGATGAAGCTGGAAGCTCGGGAAGGATCCAGGCGGCTCTGATGCGGCTCGCCGGGGCTTGGAAGCTGCAGGCGACTGTGATGAAGTACCCTCCGGCGAGCGTCCGGTCATTGAAGAAATAGGACTCCTGCAGGGTTAGTAAATATCCGAAGCGCGAGTGGGTGTGTGGGCGAGTGAAGTGGGAGCTCAGGCAGGTGGAGAATACGGAGGAGCTCGGAGCTCCTCCGCCGCGAGGGCGGAGGAGGTGGGTCGAAGTCGATGGAGGGTATGGAAGAGGGAAGAGGTGGCCGGAGAGTGTCGCGAGGAAGGGGGAGTGGAGGCGAAGCTAACTAGATAGTCGTCGGAGTGTGAGAGTTGCTGGTGAGGCCTAGAAAATTAAAAAAAACTAAGAAGAAAACAGAGGAAGATCAGAGAAGACTTACCGGCGATTGGGGCGGAGCGAAGCTTGGGGGCGGGCTCCGATGTGAAGCCCTGGTCGTCGCTGAACTCCGGCAGCTACTCGGAGCAGCTCGGGCGGTCGCGATGCGCCGCAGCTCCGCCGTGAAGGTCGGAGGGTCATCACCGGGGAGGGAGGTCGTCTTCGCTCGATCCTCCGCCTCCCCCTGTCACTGGGAGACGGAGGAGGGCTGGGCCTCCTCCCACGTAAAGGTGGACAGCCCTGAACAGTGGCGGAGGCGGTGGATTTAAAGGGTGAAGTGGCGGAGCTGATGACGGGGACGTGGGTTTCGAGGATGAAATGGAGAGCGTGGAGAGAGAGGTTGGTGGTCAATGGTAGAGTGTGCGAGGGTCGTGGGTGATGGAGGAAGGGCGTGAGGCAGTTGGCGAAGTACGCGGTCGTCGGAGGAGACGAGGGAAATAGGAAGGTCGAGGGATGTTCGCGAGGTGGATAAAGTGGGAAGAGAGGGAATCTGGAGGTTGACGACGGAGATTAGCCGTTGGATCTGGAGATCCAACGGCCTACGTTTGGGTGCGAATGAGAGGCTCAGATGAGATCTGGGGTGATGTGATCGGAGGGCAGATGGAGCGACCACGTGGCGATTGGAGGGCGAGGCGCTAGCGAACGGTCATGATAAGAAGGAAGCTTGATCGGATGGCTAAGGCACGCTCTTAGAAGAGGCGGCTGAGATGCGAGATCCAGGGCGCGATCGAAGAGCCCACAACGCGCCACGTGGCGCAAGGGAAGAGAGGCGGCGACGAGTGGCTGGGATCAAGGCGGGTGAAGATCAAACGGTCGTGGATAAGGAGCGGTGTGGAGCGGCCTGGGCCGTTGGATCAAATGAGAGATCCAACGGTTGAGGAGTGCGGCGGATGAAGACAATAGAAGGGGGCCACGTGTCATCTTGAGAGAGCGGCGCTAATGAGCGGGCCAGATGCGAAGGAGCTGCTGATCAGAGGGTTGAGAATCGAAGCAGTAGCTGCGGCTCAGATCAGAGGATCGTAGATGTGATCAATGGCGGATGATAGCGCCACGTGTCATGACGAGAGCGAGGCGCTAACAGATGGCTCAGATTGGAGACGGGGATGATCGATCGGCTGAGGATCAGGAGCGGCGTGGAACGGCCTGGACCGTTGGATCAAGAAGCCGATCCAACGGTTGATAGAAGAGGCGGAAGAGACAAGAAGACCGGGCCACGTGGCGTCCCCAGAATGGGCCACGTGGCCCAATCAGGTTATTGCAAGAGTATTTTTGATTTTTGAGGGCCTTATTGGCCGAATTTGAGAAAACTCAAAACATGAAAGTTGTAGATCTTGATGAGATCTACAAGTTTCATGTTGACCAAAACTCGAAAAGAAATCAAACAAGAGCCCGAAATATTTTTGAGGGTATTTTTTTTTTTTGAGTCTAAAAAAATACCACGATTTTTGTTTTGCCAATTTTTTTGAGGTTTTCAATTTATTTAGGACTCTGATAATTACAGGACATTAACTGGGATTTATTGACACTAAGCTTAAGCAAGGGGGTTAATAATGTGGAATTATGATGATGAAATCGAGTTTCATCACCCCCCTATACTTAAACTATGCTCGTCCTCGAGCATCAAAAAGAATGACTAAGTTGGATTAACCCCCTTGTGCATGTGAATACAGGATCCAATCTGATCAAGTCGACTCGGCTTCAGAGATCCAAAATTTTAGAGTTCAATCCAGCCTTAATCAAGAGGCTTCCAATTCCTCTACTTCTCTAGACTCTCTCTGATGTACATATAAAATAAAGGATATGAGTTTAGTGTTGACTGCAATTTCGAGAGTAGAGTCAAATCTTCACCCAAAATCTTGGTCCGAGAAAATCTCCTAAGGACCCAATCCTCAGCACTAGGGAATAAATCGAATCTTGCATTCAGTCCACCGTCTCTTTAGTTGTCAGACTTAGAAAATGTGGATGGCAGGCCAGAAAATGGAGGGTATGGGATTGTGTCAATTCTTCTCTCCCTCTCATTGGAACAAGGATTCTCTCTAGTGCCTTTTTACGCAACACTTTTTTTTTGGTGTTGATCAGTGTGTCCGTCAAGAGAAGTTGGAGCCGTCTGCACTTGTTTTCCTGGGAGTACACCGGGGTGTGCCTTTTTTGGGTATCTATTATACCTTCTACACCCAGACTTGTAGCATTTACGATGCAGAGCCCTTTTTTGGTGCAAGCCCGACTCCTGGTCCTAATAGCGGTGGTCCAAGTGGACACTTTGAAAAAAGTTTGGGAGCGCTCGCCTTTGGTGGAAGCTCTTTTATAATTTGACTTTGTGGAATGAGAGCTTTTCTTTGAAATTTCACTGACTTTGTATAATTTTGGCTAGCTCCACTGCTTTTACCAAGAGTTGGCGCACACTGATCAACAATTTTTTTTTATATCACACCCAGGCACTTAGGTCAATGTCAAGAGATTAGTATAAGAATCAAGTTCTCATACTGGCTAATATTGCTGACACTCAGGTTTCCTGAAGCCTTCAAAGATTTTATCCCATCCTCGAACATCATTAGATCAAATCCAAACTTGACTTCCTCATCCCAATTCCTCAGGTGAAAAATCAACTCATCTCAATCAAAACCGCAGTCGTGCATGTGATGTGCTGATCATATTCTTTTGTCTGAGACTAAGCATGGAATATAGCATGCAAATCTAGAGACCTAGGGGAATGTGGATGATTAAGTCTAAGACCCTGATGGTTAAGGCTGGTTAACCGCAAATCTCAAAGACCTCAAAAAGCTAAGTTTCCTTGACCAATTCAGATCCTGGGTGAAAGTGAAAGTGTAGAGGTTTAATCCAACTTCTTCATTCAAAAACACACATTTTTTTTTTCAAATTTTGCAATTTTTATGGATTTTAGTTTTTAAAGTCAAAACACAGGTTAGACTCAACTTTCCTTGATAAAAGATTTTCAAAACCATGTCACACGAATAAAGAATTTTCAAAACATTTTTTTCAAAAAGATTTTTAAAACAAGAAAAACTCATTTTTCAAATCATTTTCGAAAATATTTTTATCAAGATAGTGTAACATAGTTAGAAAAGCCGTGAAATCTTTTGAGTTCTCTTAGTCCAACAAATTTTACCTTAGCCAAAAAGTTTTTAATTTTTCAAAATTTTCAGATATTAGCTAAAGTAAATAAATTGTATGTACGGTATACCCCCTATCCTTAAACTTTGCTATGTCCTCATAGCACTAGATGTTATGAGTCCATAGGTCCATTTGAAAAATAGAAGAATATATGGGAAATAAGAGAGACTCCCCCCTATACTTAGGTTAGAAATAACCTAAGTATAAAGGCAAGAAAAGAGGAGTAGAGAAAATCACGGGGATTTTGGGTCCCCCCCTATACTTAGGCTGAGATTAGCCTAAGTATAAAGATGAGGATTAATGCTGGAAGAGACCCAAGGTGAACGAAGAAGAAGAATGGATGTACAAGTGAGCGGTTGAATCTTCGGAGATGAAATGGAGTGACTAAGGTTTTGGGGTTGTGTGTCGCAACAAATGGCTCAATCAAGCAAGCAATCCCTTAGTTTCACCAACTCACACATGAAACCAACCAAGGTTGGTTGATTATCTTGTCGGTTTTATTGGTGATAAAACTTTAGATAATTACGCGGAGAAAATTGTGAAATAAAAACCAACGCGTAACTGAGGGTGTTGCTCTCCCAAAACCAAATTTTACTCCATTTTTTATTGACTTGCAATTAACAGTCCCAATTTTATTTTGAGTTATCACTGAATTAAGGCTAGCACAAAATCAAGAAGTCATCGTCTACCGTTCATTCCATTTTCCATTAATCCTAGGTGATCAAGCTAGGAAATGAAAGCCGAGAAAAACATGTATTCGAAGAAACCGCGATCTAGGCTAAGCGAGAAATTATGCAGTGATTTGACGATAAAAGCCGCGAAAAAACTGAGGCCGTTTGAAAACTCAAGTACAACATGTATGCAAGTCGAAAAAAAGCCGCACCTAATCATGCATCTATTAGCGGTGATTAATCTTCATGAGTTTTAGCTAAGTGATGCGAGATTATGTGCGTCTTCATTTAGAGTGTGTCCTACCTACGATCAAGCACGTAAAAAATATGAAAAATTGAGCTCGGAGAGCCGCGTGCCTAGTCCTAGGTCGACACTCAAGTGGGGACGATCCCCACACAACCACATTCGTCCGATTACAATCGCGAGTCTTCAATCGAAGACCGCTGTAAACGACGAGTTTATTAAAAATGAAATGCAACACAAATGCGAGACATTTTTTTTTCTTTTCTTCCTCCTTTGCTCCAAGCATGCTTCTGCGGCTCCTCGCAGCGGGGAACATCCTGCTCCTCGCCTCCTTGATCCATCAAGGGCCCTGCCACAGAAACAATCGTTAGATACCAAATAAGAAAGAAAAATTTTATATGCAAAATATGTGGTTAATTGACCTATAAGAAGGAACACGAAATTAAACACGCAAAAATCCAAAAAATAAAAGAAATGAGCCGTGTCCCCGGCAACGGCGCCATTTGACGAAGCGCAAAATCGGCCCTTAATAATGTGTTTTTAGCACATGGAATCGTCATCGTAGTCGGGCCGATTCGGGTCGTCAAAAGATCACCTCATTTAAGTATATTCTATGATAAATAAAAATGAGATGATCGTATTTATTATTTTTTTTTTACTTGGCAAGATACCAAGGTCGAACTCAGGGACACGAGCCTCTCTCGTATTAATCGGACTCAAGTGTATTTAATTAAGTGTTGAATTAAAGCCTTATAGGTCAAATCATGCAAGAACACAAAACAAGACAAAACAATGCATTAAAGTAAACATGCATTTTTTTTAATTCATTTTTTATCATGCAAATAAATGTGATGCGATGCAATGGAAATTACAACACAGATATGCCCTAGATCAAGATGATGAGCCAGTTAATGAGCATCAATAAGAAGATGTACTTGATTTCAAAGTTGAATAAGGCATATTAGACACAAAGCCAACAAAATAATACATGAAACTTCATGTGTCCAAAATTAGAAATTAATGATGCCATTAAGAAGTACATCAAACAAGCTTTCCAATGAAACTGAAATCAACTGAATAGGAAACATGATGCTCAAGATAAGCATAAAGAAAGACAAGGGCATAAATGCAAGAAAACATGAAATAAACTAGCAGACAGGTCCCTGGGAGGGACGAAAATGTAATAAAAATAAAGTTCGGGACCTTCCCTGTAAATGACCCACACGCACAGGGGCATTTTTTTGCAATTTTGAAAACTCGCGAGGGTTTCAATGCAAATTACCCGCTGTGCGCATGAACTGCACGTGACGCAGGACCAATCTGCAATTTGAAGAAGTCGGTGGGGCCTCAATGCAATTAGCCCAGAAGGCACGCACCAGGCACGCGCCCTCTAGGCTCGGGATGGCTGGGAGGCTCGGACGTCGCTTCGGCGTAGGCTCGGAGTAGGCCGAAGCTCCTGCAGGCTCGGAACAGGCTCGGTGGATCCAAGCCTCTGGCTCGGTGGCTAAGGCTCGGGTGTGTCCTGGTGATGACGCGTGGCGAGCTCACGTTCTTTGGATCAGGTGCATCTAACGGCGTCTGGAGGTGAGGACGTGGCTCCATCGAAGTCGTTGGATCGAAATGATCCAACCGCTGCTGATGTTGATGGCGTGGTCTCCTCATGGCCGTTGGATGGTCGCTGCAAGAGGACCATCCAACGGCAGCTGTGCCTCGTCTTGGAGCGCCGCAGCACCGCCATGAGCAGCGGTGGGTCGACACCGGGGAGGTAAGTCGTCTTCGCTCGATCCTCCGCCTCCCCCTGTCACTGGGAGACGAAGGAGGGCTGGGCCTCCTCCCACGTAAAGGTGGACAGCCCTGAACAGTGGCGGAGGCGGTGGATTTAAAGGGTGAAGTGGCGGAGCTGATGACGGGGACGTGGGTTTCGAGGATGAAATGGAGAGCGTGGAGAGAGAGGTTGGTGGTCAATGGTAGAGTGCGCGAGGGTCGTGGGTGATGGAGGAAGGGCGTGAGGCAGTTGGCGAAGTACGCGGGCGTCGGAGGAGACGAGGGAAATAGGAAGGTCGAGGGATGTTCGCGAGGTGGAAAAAGTGGGAAGAGAGGGAATCTGGAGGTTGACGACGGAGATTAGCCGTTGGATCTGGAGATCCAACGGCCTACGTTTGGGTGCGAATGAGAGGCTCAGATGAGATCTGGGGTGATGTGATCGGAGGGCAGATGGAGCGACCACGTGGCGATTGGAGGGCGAGGCGCTAGCGAACGGTCATGATAAGAAGGAAGCTTGATCGGATGGCTAAGGCACGCTCTTAGAAGAGGCGGCTGAGATGCGAGATCCAGGGCGCGATCGAAGAGCCCACAACGCGCCACGTGGCGCAAGGGAAGAGAGGCGGCGACGAGTGGCTGGGATCAAGGCGGGTGAAGATCAAACGGTCGTGGATAAGGAGCGGTGTGGAGCGGCCTGGGCCGTTGGATCAAATGAGAGATCCAACGGTTGAGGAGTGCGGCGGATGAAGACAATAGAAGGGGGCCACGTGTCATCTTGAGAGAGCGGCGCTAATGAGCGGGCCAGATGCGAAGGAGCTGCTGATCAGAGGGTTGAGAATCGAAGCAGTAGCTGCGGCTCAGATCAGAGGATCGTAGATGTGATCAATGGCGGATGATAGTGCCACGTGTCATGACGAGAGCGAGGCGCTAACAGATGGCTCAGATTGGAGACGGGGATGATCGATCGGCTGAGGATCAGGAGCGGCGTGGAACGGCCTGGACCGTTGGATCAAGAAGCCGATCCAACGGTTGATAGAAGAGGCGGAAGAGACAAGAAGACCGGGCCACGTGGCGTCCCCAGAATGGGCCACGTGGCCCAATCAGGTTATTGCAAGAGTATTTTTGATTTTTGAGGGCCTTATTGGCCGAATTTTAGAAAACTCAAAACATGAAAGTTGTAGATCTTGATGAGATCTACAAGTTTCATGTTGACCAAAACTCGAAAAGAAATCAAACAAGAGCCCGAAATATTTTTGAGGGTATTTTTTTTTTTGAGTCTAAAAAAATACCACGATTTTTGTTTTGCCAATTTTTTTGAGGTTTTCAATTTATTTAGGACTCTGATAATTACAGGACATTAACTGGGATTTATTGACACTAAGCTTAAGCAAGGGGGTTAATAATGTGGAATTATGATGATGAAATCGAGTTTCATCAACTATATCTTGTTGCAAATAAAATAATTATAGGATACAATTAATAACAAATAACATTTGAGTCTTGTTTGCAATTCCCACAAAAAGTGCACGCGAAGCACGCTTTACAAATCAAATAGGACTATAATGCAAATACAAGAAATACCATGGTAAATAGTGCAATTGTTTAATATACAAAATGCAAACATGTTTCCAAATGGACTTATTTGGAAAAGAAATAAATGCAAGGGCTCGGGTGAAATTGAACTATTAAGCCTTCGTGGTGCCTTGGATGGTTGGATAGCGATGAAGCTCGGATCTAACGGTCGAGGTTGATGTACGTGCGGATGGTTAGGATGTTATTTAGAAGTGAAATCTACAGCTATTATTTGGGGATCGATCGACTGTCGAGATTTAATATGGCACAACTTCATGATCGGATGGATCTGGATAGCAAAGGAAGAGCTAAGAAGAACGTCTATTGAGTTGAGGTTCGATCATCCAATTCTCGCTCGATCTTCACTGGAAGCTCATTATGCATAGTCGATTACATTCCTGCACTTCCTCTCTATCAACCTGGTACTCCTCCCAGGCCCAATTGCCATCGATCGAATATCTGGAGGTCTAGTTTATCTACGACATGTAGTACTCCTCCAGATCTAGCTTCCTTGGTCCCCGGTACGTCATGAACCTCGCAAGTTCTTGCTCAAGCTTAGAGAAATCTCTAACGATGGTTATTAAGAAGAAAATAAGATAATGATGAGGGGGAGAGGACTTCTGCTGAGGGTGGGTGATCAGAGAGGAAGTCGATCTCAGATCTAGAGTGATATGAGGGTGGTCAGATGGTGGAAGAAACAGAGAAGGTCGATGTGAACATTATCGGGATGTCAGAGTTTGGTGATGGTGACAAGAACACCTCTGATCATGCAGATCAGAGGGAAATGAAGGTAGACAGATTGTAATCTAAAACAAGAATTAAACACAAAATTAAAATAGCAAAATTAAAGACTAACTACCTACTATAACCTACGGTGAGAATCAGGATGTAATCAACCTCAATCCGTTGTGTAAGGTGGAGAGTCAAAATGCCCAGCGGAGGTCTATGATGGTGTGGTTGGGTTCAGTCTCTTCCACATTTCCTCTCACTCCCAGGTGTGCAGATCAAGGTCTCTATCGTCGCCAATCGTCCGAGCTCAGTCTAGGACGAATAATCCATTCTAAAAATTGTCAAATCACATGGTGGAGGCATTTGGGAAATATTTGTGGAGATGGCTTCAACTAATTTTGAAATTCGAAGAGTGAGCGATTCGAGGAATGATCGATGCATGTAAGGTGCTGGTGATGGAGAAGAGTGAATGGACTAAAAGTTAGGAGAAGGAATCAGAATGGAGTTAGTGAATAAATTGCGTGGGGAAATCGGGAGATGGAGTGGAAGGCACACGAAGGACAAAATGTTTGGCATGGATTAAGCTATTGACACATGTCAACGAACCCAGGTCAACCAATCACAAGGCTCATCGAAGACATAATAGACTAGACGGCAAAAAGGCAATAAAATGTTAAATAAATGAATAAAAACTCAAAAATGAATTTATAAAATTATATAATGGAAGTGAATAATGTTAAGGATTAAATATAGTTAATTTATGTTCTTTTTAATTAATTAAATAAGGTTTTACAAGGGATTAAATCAATGCAAGGTGTTATTTATAGGTTTGTATCACTATAATATACAAGGCTTTGATTTTAATTAACTATTTATATAAATATATACATAATTTAATATTTTATTAATTTACAATATTTACAAGGGTTTTAATGATATTTTTGTTAAATTGTTAGGAATTAATTTATTAGGTTAAGTAAATATGTATATATACAATATATACATATTGATACCTATAAAATAATTACATGATTTTATTTTTGTTGATTTGATTTTTTGTTTTTTATTTGTATTTTTTATATGTCAGATACAATACTTACAATTAATAAAAATATATAATATGTAAATGTTCAGGAAAATAAATACATAAATATAGTACATAGTATAGACAAGTATTATATACAATAGTACCCCTAATAGCCACATTCCACACCTTAACTCTGATTTTTATGAAATCACCTCTATTTTAAAGATTATTTAATTTTTAGTTCAATGAAAGCGAGTTTGATGAATTTGGAGATTTGGTAGAGAAGATATTGCTCTTGCAAGTTGAGCTTTGTGGCTTTTTGAGAGTGTTGTTATTAATATACAATGATTTTTCTTGCAATTATGTTTATTTTTTACAACATATTTTTATGCATGATTATCAAGAATAAAATATTTTTATTTAAAAGACTCTAATGATATATAAATTAAAGAAAAGAATATGTATTATAGACAATAGTGTACTGATGATGAATATATACAAGTGATAAATGATTTTCTAGAATTTTTGGTTTTGTAGATCTTATCTCCCCACACTTTCTTCCTTGTCAAGAAGGTCAAGTCTTGACCTTCTCTTGGGGTCAGACTCAGCATGTATCTATTACATATATAAAATCTTTGATTTTCTTTCCTTTTCCTTTATTTATTTATTTATTTATTTTAGGTTAAAATAGTGATAAATATACAATATTTACACATGAATTAGGGTCTAGTAAAAGAATAGATTTATTGGTATTTAAAGGTGTTTTATAAGGTATTTTAAGTTAAAATAAATGAATAAAGATGATGAAATGGTTTCATCACCCCCCATACTTAGCAGGTGTTATGTCCGCAGAACACAAGACGTGTAGAGAAGCCATAGCTCGGGCTAAGCGTAAGAGAATGAAAAAGAAAATCAAATAAAAGTTTGCTCACCCTCTATACTTAGGCTTTAGTCAGACTATGTATAAAAGAGGAGCGAGAATGGGGCGGACAAGAGAAGAAGTGGATGATAAGGGTATACACAACGGGCATCGGGTCACCCTACAATTATGCTCCGATCAGCCTAAGTATTGGAAGAAGGGGTAGAGGTCTAATGAGTTCTAGAGAATGTGCAAGTGACTGTGTAAAGAATTGATGGATCTATATAGGATGGTTTTGACTGCTTCTCTTCATGAAGAGTATTCTGATGTGTCTCCCTTGTGCTCGCTCTGCAAGAATCAACATAATGCTTCAACAGTTTCCCATTAACTAAAAATGTCTGCATATTATCTTTGAGATAAGCAATGTCAACATTGCCATTACTGTGCACATCTGTGATGTAGGGACCTATCCATTTATATTTGAGTTTCCTGTGAAACATCTTCAACTTGGCATTAAACAACCATACCTTCTGCCCATGGATAAAGGTCTTATGCCTTATGTGTCAATCCTGCCATTTCTTGACCATGTCCTTATAGATCACATTGTTGTCATATGCTAGATTTTGTAGTTTCACTAGCTCATTCAGATTCAAGTAATGGTAGAGATTCCCTAGGTGACAACTCCAATTAATCTTCTTGATCGACCATTTTGATTTGTGAATTAACTCTGCAGAAAAATGGCATGTCTTGCCATATATCATCCAAAAAGGTGAAGTACATAGTGGAGTATTGTAGCTTGTCCTATATGCCCACAAAACTTATCCCAAAACTTGAGACCAGTTCTTCCTATCTGGACGAAATAACAACTGAAGAATACTCTTCACCTCTTTGATAGAAACCTCTGTCATGCCATTAGACTGTGGGTGGTAAGGATTGGATACTCTATGCTCGAACTTATAGAACTTATCCAATGATCTCATTTCTTTGTTCACAAAGTGGCAACCCCCATCAGAAATCAAAACCTTTGGAACCCCGAACCTCGCAATGATATGCTCCTTGATAAACTTACAGACAATCTTGTTGTCTGCGGTTTGGATCAAGATAGCCTCCGTCCACCTTGACAAGTAATCAACCGCCAACAAGATGTACTCATGTCCATTGTTGTTGGGAAAGGGACCCATACAATCAATTCCCAATGCATCAAAAACACCACAAAAATTCATTGGTTTCATGGACATCTCATCACTATATCCAATAATCCCTCCCATTCTCAGACAAATCAGGCACGATCGTACAAAATCAACAACATCTCTAAATGTGGTCAACTAATAAAATCCACACTAGAGTACCTTGTGTATGGTTCTCTTTCCTGAATGGTGTTGTCCATCCTCAAGTGTATGAAAATGTGTGAGGACATTCTGGTATTCATCCTGAGGAATACACCTTCGTCAAACACAATTTGCACCTTCAAAGAAAAGGAATGGATCATTCCAGCGGTATCTCCTTGAATCTGACTTCAGTTGGTCAATACTGCTCCTAGTCCAACTCTAGGGAACATGCTTGGAAACAAGGTTGTTAACCATGTTGGCATACAATGGGAGTGAGTCAATAGCGCAAAATGACTTGTCTAGGAAAGTTTTTCTAATATATACATGATCATGATTGTCTTTCTTCTCGATTTAGGAAAGGTGATTATCCACATCATTTACTCCAAGTTATCCTTAATTTTCAAATCAAATTCCTTGATTAATAAGATCCATCTAAGGAGATGTGCCTTTGCGTTCTTCTTTTCCATTAAGTACTTCATTGATGTGTGATCAGTGAAAATTATCACCTTGGTGCCCAAAATATATAATCTGAAATTCTCTAAGGCCCAAACTACAATGAGCATCTCCTTTTTAGTCAATGTGTAATTTCTTTGTGTAGGATCCAAAACTTTGCTTGCATAGTGAATCACATACGGAATCCCATATCTTCTATATCAAAACACAACTCCAACAGCATAATACGATGCATCAATCATGATCTCGAAAGGAAGAGACCACTTGGAAGCTTGTAAGATAGTTGCGATCAATAATGAACTTGGTGTCTTTTGTTAAGATATCTATCAATGGGCGAGCGATCTTCGAAAAATCATGAATGAATCTTCAATAAAATTAAACATGCCCTAAGAAAGACATTACTGACTTGACGTTTGTTGGTGTCTCAAGTTTCTTAATCACATCAACCTATTTAGGGTCAACCTCCATTCCCTTTTTGGAGATGGCATGCCCCAACACAATACCCTTCGCGACAATTAAATGGCTTTTCTACCAAGAGAGTACCAGATTAACCTCCCTACACTTCTTGAGGAGTCGGTCCAAGTGTGCTAAACATGTATCAAAGGAATCACCGTGGACTGAGAAGTCATACATGAATACTTCCAAGAAATCTCCCACCATCTCGACAAATATGGCAATCATACACTGTTGAAATGTGTCCGGGCATTAAAGAGCATGCACCTGAATGCTTATGTGTCAAATGGACATGTAGATGTGGTCTTTTCTCGATCCTCGAGAGCTATGGCTACCTGATTGTAGCTCGAGTACCCGTCAAGAAAATAGAAGAACACGTTTCCTACGAGTCTCTCCATAATTTTATCAATGAATGGTAGAGGAAAGTGGTCTTTCTTGGTCACAACATTCAGGCATATGTAATTGATATAGATGTGCCACGACGTGGGTACTCATGTTGCGATCTCTATCTCCTCCTTGTTTATGACCATCTGAATTCCTGACTTCTTCAGGACAACATGAAAGGGGGCCACCCACTTGGAGTCAGAAATAAGGTATATAAACCTTACTTTGCATAATTTGTCAATTTCTTTCATAACTACTTCTCGTAGATTAGAGTTCAGTCTCCTTGGAACTTACAAGAAGCTCTCGCATTATCCTTAACATATATTTGATGCAAGTAGAGATTGGGTTGATTCCCATGATATCTGACATAGTCAAACCAATTGCTTTGCGGTTCCTCTCAAGAACTTCTAGCAACATAGACTCCTATTCTGCAGTTAATTCCGAGCTAATGATCACATGAAATCTCTCTTTGGGTACCTGATGAATCCATGATTCATTAACATTCTATGTGCATTTTATCTTAAAACCATTAACAAATACATATAAATATCCATTAAATTTCATTTTTTAACAAAATCCCATTCATGAATAAAAATTCACTTTTATGCATTAAAATCATGCAAATAAATGAAAGATAAAAATAAAGAAAAAAAATAAAGGCAAATTTTAGACATATATATATGTAAAATATAACTTAACAAATAAATATAGTTGAAAGATATATTTATAAACATAATCCCTGAAACCAAGTCAGCGTGGTTGGTCGACAAATAAATAAGTAGGGTGAGATAAGGAAGAAAACAAATAAAAATAATTAATTCCACACTTTATACACTCTTCATTAATAATCCAATAAATACCAAAATATCAACATTTTTAAATTAATTCATATTAATATAATTTTCACCAAACTCTTCTCCTAATTATTTATAAAAATGTATATAAAAATATTTAAAAAAATTAAAATATTACCTTGTATATATACCAAGAAATAAATCTTGTAAATTGTCAAAATCCCAACTTCCGAACATCATAACTTTCTCATAAAAACTCCAATTTCACTCTACTCACCTTTAAAGTTCATAAAATAATATTCTCTAATTAATGAAGGTAATTTCACTAAAATCGGAGTACATTTGCAAAAAAGTCGATTTGGGACCTGACCACAACTGGGCTTCAAGCTATTTATTTTATCTAGAACTCAGCATTTTTTATTTAAATATTTTTTTAAATTCTAATTATATTATTGATCTTGTGTTTTAACCTAATTTATATAATAGTTTTTAGAGCTTATATATTCTTTAAATAAATGGAAAACCCTAATTTATAGGTATAAGTGAATTGTATAACTTATATGCCTATTTATTACTATACTTAAATCAATTTATTAAAATCTACACAAATCTGTACATACTTTATTTATTAACCTAATAATTAATGAAATATAAAACTAATATATTATTTAGTATTTATTAAGTTAAAAACCCTAATTATTAATTGTTATTTATAATTATTTATTAATATAATATTTATATTTATTTCGTATAAGAATAAATATTTATTAAAGCTAATTATACTATCATTTAGATAATTTAATTATCTATATTTTTTATTTTTATACCTATTTAAAATAATATTGTTTATTATTCAATCCCCATTTAATAATGTATTTAATCTAACATGGCCAACTAAGTGCTGACACGTGTCAGCACCTGGGAGCTTCTTCTCCAAGAACAAGAAGTGGTTGCTTCTGTTCTACTGGCCGATCTTTGCCTTTTTCTACACTCTACCTCAAAGCTCCTAACTCTGATCTACTCTATCCATCTTCTAGCCTCAACAACCTTCTTACATGCCCGTCGTCGATATTCTAACTAACCCCTTCTGATCGGCTATAAAAACCTCTCCAAACCTCCATCTCCAAACTAACTGCTCCTAAGCTTCAACCTCCAGAAACTAACTGGCCAACCAACCATCTTCTCCGCCATGCCCCGCCATACTCCGGTTGTGACAGAGCTTAAGGACAGTCCCACATGGAATAAGGTAGATTGGATGACGTTTCCAAGGTGGAGCGTCGACTTGAATCACCATCGTGCGTGACGTCGAGCTCCGATTTGCCGCACCATCGAGTGACTACCAGCAGGAGCATATCTCCTGCTATTCACAACTATTTATCCATCTTTTCCTTTTTCTTTCTCGAGATTCATGTATCACTTACGTCAATAAAGCACGTAATTAGTGTTACCTAATGCTCCTTATAATCGTGCATCCCTTTGTTCCCTCTAGATTCGTTTCGAGATTACACCAAAATCGTCTCTACTTCTGTCCATTTTCACCTTTCTCATAATTTCTGGAAACCCATGATATAGATTTCCAAATTCTTGATTTGTTGGACCGATTCAAGATAAAGCATATAAATATATAATGCAGGTTTAAGCATTCATTTGGAGCAACAAATACGCGATTGGATCTTCATCTTAAACAAATAATCAAAAGGGAAGTAGATTATCTTCCAGCTGACAATTGTTGCAAAACAACTAGTTTCATCGATGATTAGCCACTGCTTCCCCTCACCACGAAGCTTGCTTACCCGCAGGCAAGCTCGAGGGGTGTCTCCTACACCCCTCTGGCCCTATAGGAGGACAAAGTGTTCAAACGTTCGTTGGAGAGAATTCGGAGAAGCTACCGTCGCCGCCAGCAGCTGGAAAGGGGAAGACGGCTCAAGAACATGCAAAGCACAAGTGTACACGTGTCCTTAATGGACACTCCATATCACACGATGCGTTCTAATCTTGACTGTAGATTGCGAACTGGTGGTGAGATTGCAACATAAGCCCAGAGGAGATCCAGAATTATCAGCAGCTCCAAGACATACCAGATATTGCATTTAGGTCCCTGCGTAGGGACCTAAATGTGATAATTTTATTTTTTTGCAGATTAGTCCTTGCCCAGGGACCAAATTGTAACATATTAGAAACTCTCTTTATATGTCTGCCCCTAGGTTGTAAGGGTGTTTTGGACATCATTTTTGTTGTATTTTTCTTTGAATTTTTTAGGGTAGTTACATAACTACTTAGCAACTTTCGTGTATTTTTTTCGCACATTTTCATCAAGTATTTTCGTCGCTTTGATTTTTGTAACTTCGTGTATGTTTTAAGTGCTTCTTTGATATAGTTGTAAAATCAAGAAGATAATGAAACTTCTCGAGATTTCTTTCTTTCATCAAAAACAATCGTATTGATATGCTGCCTCCTCAAGTTCGACCAAGGCACACTTACCTGGATAAATAATATAGTGTAGATGAAATATGAGAGAGAAGATGCTTATTTTCATCTTTCTCTCTCTCTCTCTCATATTTCATCGATTTTGTTTGATCAGCTCGGATTTTGGTTCGAAGCGATTTCTACAACCAACATCTGACATTCTATCTCTCCCAAAATCTGAGTTATCAAAATGGTATCGTTGTTGTGGAGGCATTATCTTTACTTTGATTTTTGACATTTTTCAAGATTTTGATCTTCTTAGTTTTATGTTTTTTTGGCTTTTCTTCGAGTTTTGTCTGATTTTATTTTACGACTTTTATTGATTTTCAACTTTTTTACAGCTTTTGTTTACGGCTTTTTGTTTGTTTCTTTTTTCTAATGAAATTTCAGAAGGCATGCAGGATTAGCGGGCTTCTTTAGAAGCCCATTCAGGTGAAAGTGCAGAGACCGACCCCTTCTCTCACGGGTCGGTCGTAGAGGGAAGAATTAGTTAGCCTTTTCGTGTAATTTCTTGTAAACAAATTAAGGTCACTTTCCCATGTTTTTGTAATTTTAGAAACGGGCCTGTAAGGGCATTCAGACTTGTGCCTCCCTCCCTTTTTCTCAAGGTCTGCTTCACCGAGATGTCGTGCATTTGGGGGAACAGGGCACCCACCGTGGTTTTCTCGCATCACTGTTTTTTCCATGGCTTTTTCAAGGCTAGGTGCTTGTTAGGAGTTTTTGCTTTTTCACTCTGCTAATGCCTTCGCAGTTAGTTATATTACTCGCGACTTAGGTGCATGCTTATCTAGGATCAATAAAAAGAAAAAAATCGTTAAAGGACTTGTTTGAAAAAATCCAAAAAAAGAGATAACGGGAAATAAAATCGGTATTTCTTAAATATTTGACCTAAAACTAACTAAAGGATCATTTGAATTGGGAGAGCAACCCCTGCACATCAATTGCAGGTACATTTCCATATATTGTGAGTGAGAGACGACACTTAAGGATAGAAATAAGGTCCGTGTTTCTTTCTAAGTACTACTTAGTCTATACACCTAATTATTGTTTTTCGGTGGGTATGATCGGGTACACAGAAACGGTCCAAGTTTACTTAGTAGAGTGGGGGGGTTTATAGGACACCGCGTAAGGCTCCGTCCTCAAGTAACATAGGTAACCAGAAATGGTTTGTACTTATGCACACACTGGATTAGAATAAGTGATTCTATATAAGGACTCAGGACAGTATTGAAGGGAAATTCCAAGCACCTATTAGCTCGTGATAATCTACGAAAAGATTTGTTGCCAAAATAACACTGAAATTGACAAGAATAACGATCGAACTCCTACAGTTGTCATCAGGTTGTGTTGATGAATCCGGGGTTTGCTTTGTGATTACTTGTGGGGCGTGCATTATCGTGTCTTATATGCCTTTCCCATTCTCTTGATTTCACATTGTACTCTTCCGATTATCATCTTGGCATAAAAGATGATGACTCGACAACTATTTCACTCAGACTCTGTGAGCTCTCGATCATTCCCCATCCGTTGTACTTCTTCACAGACTCAGGATGACCCTATTCCCGAGTTGGTCCGATGTGACCCTGAGGAGAGTCAGACCCAGATTCGCTCGCCTCGTAGCCCAACTTTTGAGGTAAAACCTCACCTTAATAAATCGTCGCTTTCTCTTGCTGATTTTTCACTGAGTTCTTACCAACAGTTTTCTTTTTCATAAGATTTGAAGCAAATGTATCGCAGGAAGGGACGAATAGGGGAGCGACCAACTGAGGAACAACACACCAACGGAAGACCGGATCCATCCACATACATTATAATCGGGATTTTGGACACATTATAGCAGATGAATATGCATATCCCAGATCAGTTCAGAGTATAGAACGAGTTGCGAGTCAAGATCGCTATGCTCATAGCAGGAGCAGAGAACCCACTAATGCCTATTGTGGTTCCCGCAACACTCAGAGATGTGTATGACCCCTCGTTAGAATTTTACATCACTAGATTCGATTACCATTGAATCAAGGGCCATATGAGTTACACCCGTTCTTAATTTCATTGCTTCCCAAGCTTTATGGGAATACCATAGAGGAGCCATTTACCTTTTTACACCAATTTGAGATGATATGTGGTACGGCTAATAACCCTAGATTTACGTAGGTGGCCAATCGCCTCAAAGCTTTTCCCTTCACCTTAGCAGATAAGGCACTTTACTGGCTTAGTCATTTGGGGAGGGAGATATCTATGTGGGTTGACCTGAAGGTCATGTTCCTACGTAAATTCTTTCCTCTAGGACGGACAAACATGTAAGAGTTCGATCTCTAACTTCACCCAATTGCTGAACGAATCATTCCACAAGGCGTGGGATGGGTTTAAGGATCTTACCGAGAGATGTCCTCATCATGAAATGCCATTGAAGGTGATAGTACAAAACTACTTTGGAGGACTCCAACCGGATATCCAAGGGCTTGTGAGTGTCGCGTGTGGCAGCAGTTATCTAAATCGGGATGCTGAGTTTATCTGGTCCATATTTGAGGGGATGGTAGAGAATTCAAAAGTCTTCGACTCTACTCGGGCATTCCAGAAGGCCTCGTAGCCACCACACCACTGAGAGCATCATAAGGTGGCAAACATTTCAGACTCTGAATCAAATACCAACATGGAATATATCAGTGAGAAGTTAGCATTGGTAGATGTGATTCAGAAGCAAGTTTAGGACCTGCAACTGCTGCGAGAGTTGCTAGAAACTCCCATCACTAGCTCAGTAGCTGAGTGATCCTACGAAGAAGGTGATGAACCCACAACTTCAGTATAAGTAGTCTCAAACTTCTTTGACCTCACAGCCTACTTGGAGATATTAACTCATTCCTCCCACTTGACATATCCACTTCGTCCAGAGAGAGTTGGGTCAGCCTACGGAGACTCCGCAGATTGATTGGCATAAGGACTAGATTTATGATGATTCCAACCAGAACACCAGCCCTGGAGATATTGATGTTGAGCCTCAAGCTACTCTTGAGATCAATGGGATATGGACGCTCTAATTCGGCCACCATCACGGTTTTCTTCTTAGAGCATACATCACCACCAGCAGCCACAACATTATACCCATCTGCAACATGGACGTCAGCATTATCAACACCGACAATAATACACGCAGCAACAGTCTCACCATAATGTTTACCAGAGACCACAATCTGTTCATCAACCTTATTCCTGCTTTACAATCACAACCTAACTATTACCAGCACCGGCAGTAGTCTCCATATAACCCACAACGATATTCTCAGCAATACGCTCCATAGCAGTAGATGAAGAGGGACGATAGAGTAGAGAGCCAGGGTTACCATGTTGTATTAGAAATATCTTTTCACGCCTTGGCACTAAACCAGATCATGGACATGATGAGCACACTCCAGATCGCGCACAAGGCTGAGATGGAGTGGGTTAACCATTGTCCGGATGATATAATCATGTCCAAGACAACTCTTCTAGCATAGTCTCAGATGAACCGAACAAGAAAAGAAGGGACCCATATCAGGTAGAAAACACGATAGGTACGATCTCTTTTCCTGAATTTTTCTTTCATTCATCTCAGGAGGGTAGATCACCACAAGCACCTGATCAGGAGGGGGAGATGGGAAAAGGTAAAGAGCGAGAGCCACACAAGGATATTCATGCTAAGGAGGAGAACCACAACTATGATAGGGATCAACCACTTTATGATCAGGGAGAAGGGAGCTATGCCGAGATGATCGATATGAACTAATCAGATGATGACACCATGCCAGGCCATGCAGACACTCCCAAAGCTTATGTGTCCTTTCCTATTTTAGAAAGTTTTGTAGATAATTTTAAGACTCTCGATTATAAGTTGATCTCGATACCAATAAAAAGACTTTTGTTTTTTCTGGAATTGTTCCTTTTCTTGATGATTTGTATGGAAAAGGTATTAAAAATCCAAAAAGAATAATGATACTCCAGAGACTGACATATTACTTAAAGATCACATTTTTTTGAAAATACCACTCCATGATGCCTTGCATCACTTCCCTACACTTAAGCACTGAAGAATAAATGTACAACGTGTAGGAAGAAGAAATCACGAAAAGAGAAGCATATTTTGATGAAGGCCACCTCCAGCATTATTCAAAACAGTCTACCAAAGAATAAGAAGAAGGACTTAGGAGCACACTATGTTAGATGCAAGATTTCAGAAGTCCCATTCGATCGCACTCTTTTAGATAACGGTTCCTCTATCAATCTTTTACCATATTATTTACTCGAAAAGCTTGAGTTAGGTCCTCTTTACAAATCTCGTTCGATCCTTCAGTTTGCTAATAGATATGTAAAGAGACTTATGGGCATTTTATGGAACGTTATCATAACAGTGCATGGTCTGCAATTCCCAGTGGACTTTATTGTCCTGGACATGGAATGCCCTACACAGTTACACCTTACCTCGATCATTCTTGGTAGGCCTTTCTTGGAGACCGCAAAGGCTCTCTTCGATTATGATACAGGGAAGGTATCTTTTCGCACCAACGATAAAAAGGTACATATAGAGATGGCAAGAGAATCACATGCATCCAGTACTGCATCTACAGCCCGTTTTGAAGCTTTGAGTTCCTTAGCCACTTGTGACTACATGGATGAGGTTCGCCTTGACAACCTCGAGAGGTATCAAGTATAGACACGAGATATCTTAGATTAGGATGGGTCCGAGACTTCAACTCGTAGCTCTTCCATTAGTACTCTATATTTCAGCATGGATGGTGATAATCACATGGAGCAGAAACTGGGGACTATATTGTAGATATTTTAGACTCAGAACATTTACAAAAATCCTCCACCTTAGATGATTCAGAGATCGATTTTTATTTCTCTGAATAATTTTTGTCTAATCGTTCTGAGGATGAGCATGGTAGCGAGTCGAGTGATGTTTTAGACATCTTCTGTAGTCTGACTCTAGAAAATATTGAGATGGTGAATAACCATAAGGCAGATACATCCATCAGCAATAAAGATACCATCAAACAATCAGAGGATGATACAACAGAGCCAGATCTGACCTTACCTGAGCTGAAGACCTTACCACCTAATATGAAATATTCGTTCCTTACAGGTCCACACCGGCAGTTTCCGATCATTATCAATGCATATTTTACCCATGAACAAGAATCCCATTTGATGGATGTTCTTGAAAGAAACCCGCATCATTAGGTGGACTGTATACGATCTCCGCAGGATAAATCTTGCTTTGTGTTCTTATCATATCTACCTTGATCATGACGACAAACCTTCCAGATAGTTTTAACGTAGGCTAAATATCTTCTTACACGACGTTGTCAAGAAAGAGATTACGAAATGGTGCGACACAGGCTTTATTTATCCTATCTCCAACACTAAATGGGTTAGCCCATTACATGTTGTCCTGAAGAAGTTGAGAATTCATATGGATAAGAATGAGAGTGGAGAGGGGATTCCAAAGAGAGTAACTACATCATGGTGGGTATGTGTTGATTACATAAAGTTGAACGCCACGATAAATAAGCACCACTTCCCATTGCTTTTTATAGACCAAGTAATAGAATGGTTGGCAAGGAAGGAATACTTCTGCTTCCTAGATGGTTACTCCGGATACAATCAGGTTACACTTTCCCCTGAAGATCAGGAGAAGACCACCTTCACATGTCATTTCGGCATGTATTCCTTTAGAAGAATGCCCTTTGGATTGTGCAATGCCCTCACAACATTCTAGAGGTGCATGCTTGCCATCTTTGCAGACATGGTCAATGATTTTCTCGATGTCTTTAAGGATGATTTTTGGATATATGGTGAGTCCTTTGATGACTTTTTAGCGCACCTAGACCAGGTTCTTCAGAAATATTGAGGTAAATCTCGTTCTCTCTTAGGAAAACATCCATTTTATGGTTACAAATGGGATCTTGTTGGGGCATGTCATCTCCAAGCAAGTCATGGAGGTTGACCCTACCAAGGTGAATGTCATCCAACGTCTCGATCCACCATCCAACATAAAGCAGTTACAATATTTTCTGTGGCATGTTGGCTTTTACCAATGGTTTATAGAGGACAATGTCTTAGTGCCTTCCTCACTTTAAAGCAAATGGTCATCAGTGCTCCTATCCTACAAACCCCTTATCGGTCTCACCCTTTGAGATCATCACAGATGGTTTAGATTTTATGCTCGGGGCTATATTAGGACAGCGGAGGAATGGACTTCCAATTGCTATCCACTATGCCAGTCGCACTCTCAATGATGCACAATGCAATTGCACAGTGATAGAGAAAGAGATGTTGGCAGTGGTGTTTTCTTCAGATAAATTCAGATATTACCTTCTTGGCCCTAAAATCACTGTTATACTGATTGCTTCGGTATCTGATTTTTAATGAAAAAGAAGGATGCTAAGGCACGCCTTCTCAAATGGATTCTCTTACCCCAGGAGATATATTTAGATATTAAAGAAAAACCTAGGTAAAGAATGTGGTAGCTGATCACCTCTCCCAACTACAGATAGAGCGACCTTCAGATGATTACATATTGGAGATTGCAGAGAGATTTCCATATGAGAGCATGTTTGCAGTTACAGAACTTCCCCAGTATGTAGATATAGTGAACTTTTGGATTACATAGAAGAGTCCACAAGGTTGGTCGAAAGACCAAGCCGACAGGATAGTGTCTGAGGCATGGTATAACCACTAGGAGTATACGATTAATTTTTGGGAAGGGAATTGTGTCTACAGGTGATGTATCACTTCAGAGGAATACAATAATGTCCTTACTCTGTGCCCTTACTTAGAAGAAGGAGGACATCATTCAAGGAAGAGGGCAACATAGAAGGTACTTCATAGCTTATTTTGGTGACCGACTCGTACTAGAAATGCTTGCACATTTGTGAAGAGTTGCCCAGACTGTCAGAGAGTCGTAGGGACAATTGGTGCTCGAGATGCAATACCAATGAGACATGTTATCAATTTTGAGATCTTTGACGCATGAGTCATAGATTTTGTGGGACCATTTCCCTCCGGCAATAGCTTTGAGTACATCCTTCTCATTGTAGATTATGTTAGAAGATGGGTGGAGGCTATACCCGCACAAGCTGTTGATAGCAAGACAGTATGCAAATTCCTGAGGGAGCACATTATTTCGTGGTTTGGTATTCCACGTAATCTTATTTTAGATGGGGGAAGACATTTTATTAATAAGGAGGTGAAAAAGCTAGTGAAGATTTATGGCATTGATCACAGAGTAGCTTCTCCTTACCACCCACAGATGAAGGGCATGGCTGAAGTTTCAAATAGGGAGGTAAAATCCATTCTCCAAAAACTAGTACAACTGGATAGGAAGAATAGGTCACAGCTTCTAGACCAAGTTCTTTGGGCATACCGTACTGCTTATAAGACTCCCTTAGGTACTTCATTGTTCAAATTAGTTTACTAGAAGCCATGCCATTTGCCTGTAGAGATCATGCACAAATTTGAATGTTAATCATAGAAATTTCTTTAGAGATGTAGCAAGAAAGAGCCAAGAGAAAGTTAGATCTGAATGAGCTAGTGGAGATTCGAAATCAGGCATACGGGAACACCCTCATTTACAAGGACAATGTGAAGCGATGGCACATATCCGACACAAGATCTTTGTTCCTAGGCAGAATGTATGGTTGTTCAATGCACGAATACAGATTTTTCCTGACAAATTGAAGAGCAAGTGGGAAGTATTGTATATAGTCAAAACGGTGCACGACAATGGTAGCATTGCTATATCAGATGTGTCACTTGGTGTAGAGACATTTGTAGTGAATGGGTAGATGCTGAAGCACTTCGTGGAGACTACTGATCATCTAGCCCGAGTTGAAGTGATCTACTTTGTAAAAGATGCATGACTACTATACCTCATTATTCTATCTTATATAGAGACTTGTGAAGCCATTTGATTTTTTTGGAGTACACACTTGTATATTCTTAGTAGACCACAATCATCCCCATATTTGCTCATCTTATATGCATAGGATACCAGATCCTAAGTATAGGGGGGACCGATTGCCCGCTGATACTCGATTTTCGATTTTTATTGTTTTAATTTTATCTTGTATATCCTTTTCATTCCTCTAATTTCTGCTCCCTATTTTGGCCACATTCTTTTCTATACTTTGGATGTCTTATCCTAACTATAGGGGGGATCGAGTAATTTCGATGATTTTATCTTCTTTATTCCTTTTATTACTTCAGTTGTATATTGTTTTCCTTAGTCACCTCATTTTGTTTTCCAATATACTTACGATGACCTGATTGTAAGTATTGGGGGCCGATTGACTTCAGATCATTTATTCTTTTTCATCCACTTTTACTTAGCATGAGTTATGTCCTCCTTTTCTCTTTTGATGCCATGAGGACATAGCACAATCTAAGTATGGGGGTGCATATATATTATATAATTACTTTTGTCCATAACTTGTACTTTTATGTATTTTCTATATCTATAAAATCCAAAAAAGTGGGTGAAGGGTTAACTTAAAATCCACCTATTTATTTATTGTTTATAAAATCCTTGTAAATCAATAAAATATGCCTAAAATCGTTATTTGAAATCCACAATTAAAATATGTATTTAAAATACGTACTTAATATGTATAACACTTACTTAAAATTCTATCTATTAAAATATGTGCAAAAATCATATACTCCTTGTAAAATTATTTGTATAGAAAATTTGTAAAATCCATTAGTTGTTTAATTTAAATAAAATATGGGTAATTATTTTGTAAAATCTTTGTACATAAAATTGGTTTATAAAAATCACAAAATCCACAAAAATTGTAAAGTTTAAAATTCATAAAAATTACAAAATCCTTAAAACCCATAAAAATGAGTAAAATTCAGAAAATATACTTCACAAAAACATGGTTGCATTTGCATTTTTTAGAATATGTTTGATTTCTAGAACTAAAGATTGGGAAAAGTCTAAAGGATGCGGCTTGATTAAGGCCTTACACTTTCATTGTAAAGAGCCTGCTTAGGAACTGGATTTTAGACTCTTCAGGTCATGGACTTAAATTATTGGGTTCCATGAGACCAAGTTCGAGAAGTCAACTTGAAAATGCCTAAGTAGAACACTTGGTCTCACCCGTACAACTCTTCGTCAGTGAACCAATTTTGGACACATGCACTTTGCACTTAGCTCGACTTGCATGGGGTTACAAAGGGCAATCCTTCTTGGTGGTTTGTTTCCATCCTTGTCTGGCGGCGTTGATGTCTAAAGACGGGAGAAATTGAGGTTGCAATAATCACTTCGGATAAGGGAAGGATCTGCTGACACAATTTTTCCAAGACCTCGAAAAATGAATGGAATGAAATTATGCTATATCCATGGTGGCACAAAAGATGAATGCAATGCAAGAAACAATACAAATCCAATTCAAAGAAGAAGCCACCAAATACAAATGCGACCACAATGGTCCGAGCGTCCACCAAAAAGGCCTGCATATCTTAGTGGAGACTTAGCTACACCAGTTGGGCTTTACAAGGAGATGCATCTACACTGGTCGCACTCCAGTTATTTTCTCATTCTTCTACTCTCTATTTATATTCAATTGTGGACATAACATGAACCTACCTTAGAAGGGAATACCTCCCTCCCCGAGGAAAGAGTATCTGGATGAGGAATCAATGGGAATGTATTATTGGGATAGGCGGTTTCTTCGTTTCTTTAAACGGGAAGAGCTAAATCAATTCACACACCGTACAGATTGAATTCAAGGTTTATAGAGTGTGTGATATGAACAAGTGGATCTGAACTAGCTATTGAGGTGAATTTAAACAAGGATTTGTGGACCTTGAGGTTTGTTTAGGCTAAAATCCTAATCCTAGTTTAGGCTCCGATAAAGTGCTTGTTTTAGGCCCGATCGAGCTCTGTCCTTTGTCTGTTCTCATGAATTGGTTTAGAAAAACAAATTCATTTTAACTTTCTTTCTTTTTTCCTTATTTTTCAAGTAAGTGTTTACTAAGGGTCTAGTAAAGTTTAAGTATAGGGGGTTGATGAATCCACGATTCATTAACATTCTCTGAGCAGTTCGCCTTAAAAACCTTAATAAATAGATGTAAATATCCATTAAATTCTACTTTTTAACAAAATCCCATTCATGAAAAAATGCACTTTTATGCATTAAACCCATGTAAATAAATAAAAGAATAAAAATAAAGAAAAAAAATTAAAGGCAAATTGTAGACATGTATATATGTACAATATCACTTAGAAAATAAATATAGCTAAAAGATATATTTATAAACCTAATCCCTGAGACCACGTCAGCATGGATTGATCGACAAATAAATAAGCAGGGGGAGATAAGGAAGAAAATAAATAAAAATAATTATTTCCACTCTTTAGAAACTCATCATTGGTTATCCAATTAACAAAATTTCAAAGAATTTAATTAATTTCACCTTTAAAGTTCATAAAATAATATTCTCTAATTAATGAAGGTGATTACAATAAAATTGGAGTCCGTTTGCAAAAAGTCGATTTTGGGACCTAACCACAACTGGGTTTAGGGGCTATTTATTTTATCGAGAACACATATTTATTATTTAAATATTTTTATAATTTATAAATATTTTCTTGATCTTTTGTTTTAACTCTAACTTATTTCATAATTTTTGGAGCTTTTTTATTCTTTTAAATAAAAAAACTCTGATCTATATGTATAAATGAACTGCATAACTTATACGCCTATTTATTAATATACATACATTATTTTATTAAAATCTACGAAAATTTAAAAATACATTATTTATTAACTAAATAATTAATAAAATATAAAACTAATATATGTTTTAGTAATTTATTAAGTGAAAAATACATGGAACTAACTAGCAACCAACCATCTTTTCCATCATGCCCCGCCTTACTCCATTTGTGATAGAGCCCAAGGACCGTCCTGCGTGGAAGAAGGTAGATTGGAGGAGGGTCCCAAGGTAGAGTGTCGCCTTGAATCGCTACCATGCATGACGTTGAGCTCTGGTTTACTACACCATCGAGCAACTACCAACAGGAGCATATCTCCTGCTATTCACAGGTATTCATCCATCTTTGCCTTTTTATTTCTCGAGATTCGTGTATCACTTAGATCAATAAAGCACGTAATTAGTATCATCTAGTCATCCTTTTAATCGTGCATCCCTTAGTTCTCTTTAGATTCGTTTCGAGATTACACCAAAATCGTCTCTACTTCTCTCCATTTTCACCTTTCTCATATTTTCTGGATAATATATATATGCAAATTCTTAATTTTTAGGTTGATTCGAACTAGAATCGAGCATATAAATATATAATGTCGGTTTAAGCATTCATCTGGAGCAACAAATATGTGATTGGATCTTCATCTTCAACAAATGATCCATAGGGAAATAGATTATCTTCCAGCTGACAGTCGCTGCAGAACCACCAGTTTCATCGATGATTAGCCACATCTTCCCCACACCTCAAAGCTTGCTCACGCACAAACGAGCTCGAGGGGTGTCTCCTACACCCTCTGGCCCTGTAGGAGGCTAAACAGTTCAAACGTTCGTTAGAGGGAATTTAGAGAAGCCACTGTTGTTGTCAGCAACTGGAAAGGGGATGAATGCCTCAAGAACATGTGAAGCACATGTGTGCGACACGTATCCTCAACGGATCCTCTAGATCACGTAGTGCATTCTAATTTTGACCATAGATTGCGAATCGATGGCGAAATTGCAACATAAGCCCAAACAATATCCAGAACTATCTGCAGCTCCAAGACTTTCAAAATATTGCATTTAGGTCCCCATGTAGGGACCTAAATGTAATAATTTACATTTTCTTTGCATATTAGTCCCTGTTCAGGGACCAAATTGTAATATATTTAAAAACCTTTCTTTGCACTTCTGCCCTTGGGTTGTAGGGGTATTTTGGACATCTTTTTTGTTGTATTTTTCTTTAAATTTTTTAGGGTAGTTACATAACTACCCTAGCGATTTTCCTGTTTTTTCGCAGATTTTCATCGAATATTTTTTTCGCTTTTATTTTTCTAACTTTGTATTAGTTTTGAGTGTTTCTTTGAGATAGTTGTAAAATCAAGAAGATAGTGAAACTTCTCGAGATTTCTTTCTTTCATCGAAAACCGTCATATCGATATTCTACCTCCTCGAGTTCGACCCATGCACACTTACTTGGACAAATGGTATAGTGTAGATGAAACAAGACAGAGAAGCCCTAGTTTTCTTCTTTCTCTCTCTCTCTATCTCTCTCTCTCCTAATTCATTGATTTTTGCTTATCAACTCAGATTTTGGTTCGGAGCAATTTCTATGACCGACACCGACATTTTATCGCTCCTAAAATCCAAGTTATAGGGAACAAAAGAAATGCATACTTTAGTGTGGGAGGAAGTAGTTTCAGCTCTAGCAAATCTGCATCATTGGTTACATTTAATTGACCGACATATGAGTTCGCTCTGTGTTGGACGAGGATGGATCAAACTGCGATGTGTTGAATACCAATTCTGTTGAATGGAGAGTTAGATCATCATAGAAATACAGTAATTCATCCAAAGCTACGACCGACTCATCATATATGTCCCTTTATTTTTCTAAGAGAGGGTGAAACGACAAATCTAAAGGGATATCTGAGTCATCAAAGACATAGGTATATGTGTTTCTCATGAGATCAGGAAACACCTGGCAAACTGCGTTATGCATTAAATTCTCTCCAGATGAGAGGATCTCGCTCTGTCCTGTTGGAGTTTGTGTCAACATCCTAGGTGTGATGATTACCTTGCAATTTGCCTTTGAAAATTCTTAGTACTAAGTACTGTATTCTGTGTCAGTTCTTTTCCATTTTGTCTGCTTCATCTCTAAGTTCACTTCTCCGCCTGAAGATCTGCATTTCATCATTCATGTGTTGTAGTCGAATGGTGACCCAACGATCCTCAAGAATGGCTGCCCAAGAATGATATGAGATTCTGTCAATGCTTGGGGGTCTCCATATCAAAGACAGTAAAGTCAACTTTGTACTATTGCCCTTCAATTGAGACAATGACATTCTTAACTTCTCCCTTAGTTCTCTTAATTGATTGATCTGCACTTTGGAGTAGGCTGATGATTTTCTGAGGGGACCTAACTCCAATTTATTATAAAAGTTCTAAGGGAAGAAGGTTTATTGAAGAACCACTATCTAGAAGAGTGCATGCAAATGCAATGTCGTCAGTACGACTCTCCACATAGTGAGCACCCAAGTCTCTCTTTTGTCTTGATAGTTGTTGATTCTTAATACAATGAGTAGTGGCTACTGATAAGACGTAAGTCTTCAAGTAATGGTATAGTTTCTTTCTACATGTCCATGTAGGTGTGCATATCATTTTCAAGTACTTTTGAAATGTGAGTTTGTTGGTAACATATTTTTCAAATGGCATCTCAATTATGATGTTCTCTTGACAAAAGCGTGCCATATCTAGGTAATCTTGATGAGTTTTCTTAGATTTGTGCTTTCCTCCCACTAGAGCATATGGGAAAGGAATAGAAGCAACAGAAACATGGTATGAAGAATCCAAATAAAAAATGGAAACATCGTTCTTAGATTTAACTAAAATGGAGTTCTTATTACATAAATCTATATTCTTCAATTGAAAGTTAAAATCTAGATTTTCTACCACATGTAGTGGAATTGATGACGAAGGTAAATCTGCCACAACCAGAGGTACAAGGTCCTCTATAGACTCCATTGGTTCTTTCCTCTTATGTTGAGCAGGCTTCCTTGGTCCCTTCATATATGAAGGTGAATCCTAATATCTCTCTTAATCCTCATTTAATGAGTCGTCAGTTTGAGCTCCTGAGACACCTATCTCCATTTCCCTTGCCTCATCAGGCACGATCACAATCCTTTCGCTCTTGAGTGACATAGCATTTATATTGTCAAATGAAAGGATCTCATCATCAGATCTAGATGAGTTTGAATAATATACATGACCACCATGTTGCTGAAATTAAGATTTGTTCAAGATGTTGGGATTTGCTTGAACTTGGGTGGGAATGGATGTAGCAGGTAAAGTATGTTCATCTGTCCAATTAGATAGGAAACTGACGTCCACCCATAGATCATGAATTTCACTCCTATAAGATCAGAGCTCCTCGAGAATATGTTGTTAAATGTCCATGGGTCCTGTCAAAAAGTGATACTGCAGGGACAATTTTCGTGAAGATTGGCCCTGAGGGGCCTAGTATTGTTGTTGTCTCTACTGCTGGTGTGCCTGTTGAAATTACGGGCCCTGTCGGACCACCTTATATTGGCCCTGATGGATGCATTGATGTTTGTACCTCTATTCCCGGAGTTGGATTGTGCTCTAATCGTGCTGTGGTATGGGAGTGAAAGCAATATTGTAGAAGGTTGGGGGACACTAGTATGGTTGTCGATCCCCCATGTTTCCTTGTCCAGTAAGGTCATATACGTTCAAAATATCGTTCACTTCCAACATCTATGGGGGATATTCTTCGATGATCTCTGTTGGTGGTGATGGTTGCTGGAAAAAATGGGCATAGGACTTGTCCTGAATCCAAGGTTGAGGTGGCCTGATGAATCCATGATTCATTAACATTTCATTTGCATTCTATCTTAAAACCCATAACTAATACATCTTTATATCTATTAATTTACATCTTTGACCAAAATCACATTCATGAATGAAAATCCACTTTTATGCATTAAAAACATGTAAATAAATAAAAGTATAAAATAAATAAAACAAAAAGAAAGTAGATTGTATATATGTATATATGTACAATAGGACATAAAATATAAATATAGCTTCAATATATATTTATATAACCTAACCCCCAAGACCAAGTCAACATGGATTGCTCGACAAACAAACAAGTAGGGGTGAGAGAAGGAAATAAAATCACAAAAAGAATCATTTTTTCACTTCACACATTATTTCATTATTTATCCAGTATTTATAAAATCTTCGAATATTTTTAGTTAATTCACGGATATCTATTTTTCACCAAACTCTTTTCATAATTATTTTAAATATATATAGATAAAAATATAAAAAGAAGCTAAAAATATTATCTAGTATTTATGCCAATAAATCTAACTTTCAAATTATCAATTTCTCAATTTCCGAACATCATAACTTTCTTATACGAACACCAATTTCACTTACCTCACCTTTAAAGTTTATAAAATAATATTATCTAATTAAAACACTAAAATCGGAGTTCTTTTGCAAAAAGTCGATTTTGGGATATAATGACAACTGAGTTTCTAAGCTATTTATCTTCTTTAAAACACATTATGTATAGTTTTAATGATTTTATCTTTTTTAATTATTTTCACTATCTTTAATTTTAACCATGGTTTTTTTCATAGTTTTTTGACACTATTTAATATTTTTCAGAAATCGTATACCCTATTTTATAGATGAATTTAACATATATAGTATATACTTATATTTATTAATATATTTAAATTGATTTACTAAAATCTGGAAAAACTTCACCAACATTTTATTTAGAATCTTATTAATTAATAAAATATAAAAATAATATGTTATTTATTAATTTATTAAATTAAAAATCAGAACTCTATTTATTAAGTATATTATATACCTCATTATTAATATTATATTTATATATCATAAATTATTTATTATTTATACAAATTAATTATACCATAATTTAAATAAATTAAACATTTACACTTTTAATTTTTATTCTTAATTAAAATAATATCATTCACTATCTAATATCTAATATATAATATATTTATTCTACTGACCTATCAGGTGCTGACATGTGTCAGCACCTGGGTCATCTTCATCAAGAACTGGTTGTTAGAGCTTTTGTTCCAATGACATGTTTTCAACTATTTTTCCATGACCATCTTTTGCGCTAAACCAAATCCAAACCATTGATTTTCTACACCTAACCACCCTAATACATACCTATCCTTGATTCATTCCAACTACCTTTGATTATCCTATAAAATCGACCAAAAGATCGATTATTCGGACTTAACTTCTCCCTGACTACCAGATCCAGTAGCCGACCACCACCTTCTCCGTCGTGACTAAGCCGTGGCTGGTTATAACTAAGCTTCATAGCCAACCCACATGGAGGAGAGGTAATAGGAGGAAGGTTCCAAGGCACCTCTGCTACGTTGCATCACGCCACCACATGTTGACATCTTCGAGAACCACTTCTTGTCAAGGAATGACAGGAGGTCTTACACCTCCAACTCCCAGGTGCAGTCTTTCACCCATTCCAGATTTATCTTTATTAAATTTTATCGATTCTCGTACTTCTATTAGGCTCTTACTCACTCAAATAGGCAATGTTAATCATAGTCATAGTGTCGCTCTCTTAATTTTATCATCAATTCTATTTCAAATCCATCAATTTGAGACTATTATAAATTAGAACCCATATCATATTTGAATGAATTCCTCAACTTTGGGTCGATTCAGCCTTAATCGAATTATCCGTTTCATTTTATTTGCATTCATTTTTTGTCTATTTTTTTCTGACATAATATTTCATTGTTTATATTGCTGTCGTGAACTCTTGGTTTATATTTTTGTCGTTTATTTCATTCACTTATTTTGTCTATATTTTTATGTATATTTATCATGGATTTACATCTTGTTGAAGTGTGAGCACTCATATTGGATATCACATGTTGTAAGGGAGCTTATATAGAGCTTGCAGGATCCAACTTGTTGGACACCAAAACATCCCCAAGATTAGATTTAGGAATTCATTTGAATCATTTCACTTGATCTTCTCATTTTATTTCATATCCACCTCATTGTTTGCTTGTCTTTATTTCATGTATTTATTTTCATATTATTTTTACTCATATTTTCAAAATTGTGCTTCTTACATTATCATGTGTTTCCTCTTTCTTATGAGAGAACGACGAGCGAGGTGGCATTTTTAGGAGCGTCGGTGCAACCAAGAGAAGCAGAGCCAGCTCATTTCTTCACTGAGCTGCAGGGGAGCGTATGAGTGGAGGAGAAGAAGAATTAGAAGAAACAGAATTCTTGGGTCATTTTTGCACATTTTTTTGTTTTATTTAGAAATTTTTATTCCATTATTATTCTAATAAAAGTTTGAAATTATTTATTTGGCACTTGGCTCCTTTTCTATTTTCTAAAAGGCTATTTTATACCTTGTGTGTGTGGGGTCCTTTTCACCAAGTACCGGTGCACTGGGGGGACTTCACCAATTTTGTTTTCATTGCCTTATTTATATTTGTTTTATCGTTGTTTTGTGTGCTTGAGCCCTTTGTTATAAGTTTTATAATCTTGTTTGAACAAGGTATTTAATTAGGTCCAATACCCCTAAAGAGGAATTTCTACACCTATAGAGTAGAATGTGGCTTGGACTTAGTCAAATTTATATGTTCTTGCTCGTTAATAGAAGTTATTGTTAGGACAGTTCTAATGCATCATTTAGGTTAATTTATTTTCTGTCTTGTATTTTATGCATGGATCACTTTGCATGTAGAGTGTTGGTGACAAGGTACACATCCTCTATCTCCTGCATGCATCATTGTTTTTCTCGTGCATCGACTTTTCTGATTTCCTTCCTCATTTTCACTCACATAAGAACAATTGGATTTGGAAAATTTGTGAGAATATTTATATGAAAAAAACTCAAAAAAATTGACAATCTTATAAAATCGGTAGTGCTAAAGAAAACTCGACCGTAAAACTAAACGTAAGGAAAAAATCGTCATTCTTTTGGGGAGAGTACCCCCCTCATTGTATGCAGGTACTTATCTCCAGACAGAGTGGGTGAGGACGCAACCATAAGAATAGAGCCCAAATCGTTGGTCGTGTTCCTCAAGTACATGTATAAAACTTTTCAGTGTATGATTTCAACCGTAAGGATGGAAAATCGTTTTGGTGTGATAAGCCCCCTATACCCCTTTGGGCTTAATTTTGAACCCTACATCTCTAGAAGATGGTACCATTATCTGGGGAGGTTTGAGGACGTACGCTAGGTGACAGCAGTGACTCACCTTGTATGTTTGCTAGTAAGCAACTTCGTGGAGACTCAATAAACTTAAAGTGAAAAGATAAAAGATCGAACTCTTATGGTCTCCACTTGTATCCAGTTGGTGAATCAGGGGTTTGTATTTTGTTTGCTTGATTAATGTAAAGATCCTCCCACGACCTTTTTGTTCTCGCATCTTTCCGTTTCATATCGAAGATGTCGAATTGAGCATTTCTCATTTATACTTTGCGAACTCCTTTCACACTCTGCTTCAGTCATCTTCTATTCAGGAAGACTCACTTCCCGATTATTACTCTTTCTCCACTTTATTCTTCACTACATTAGTCAATCCATTGTTCAAGATTGACTCTAATCTTGAACTATAATTGGAGGCTTCATCATTCTTGAGAACTAATCCAATGTTTTGTACATTTTCAAATATGGAGACGGTACACTTGATGCCACCAAAAGGCAAAGGTTCCATGGTTGAGTAGAGCGAGATCAACAACACGATGTTAGCCTCCATACAGGCCATCCAGGCATAGTTGACTGTACAAGTTGACATCCAAGCCGGATTGAGAGATATGATCATCGAGATGGGGAATGACAGATAAGAAAGGAGAAAGGAGGATAGAAACCCTAGAGGAGTTGGGAATGATGGTGGAGAAGATCCACTTATTGAGCCAGTGGCTAAGATTACCCTGAAGGATGCCTATAATCCGGGGGCAGGATAGACAAACACATGGATTAGGATCCCTATGTTCCATGAGCATTTTGAGCTTAAGCCCATAATTTTACCACTCCTCTTAATATTCCACAGATACATCAATGAAAGACCGTATATACACCTCCAATAGTTTGATCACATTTGTGGCACTATACACTACCCCATGTTCAATTAGAGGTAGTGAAGATGACAGTCTTCCCATTCAGTCTCTTGGACAAGGCACTATATTGGATCAACCACTTGGGAATGGCTGTCACAACTTGGGAAGAGTTGAGGTTCGCTTTCTTGAACAAGTATTATCCACTTTGACATCTCAACTAAATGCGGTCTTTGGTCGCCAACTTCTCCCAAATGTCCCATGAGCATATTCACGAGGTGTGGGAATGATTAAAAGACTGGAGGGAGAAGTGCCCCCATCATGATATTCCAAAGACTAGACTTGTGCCGAACTTCTTTAGGGGTTTGAGCATTGAGAACCAAAAGCTTGTAGATGCCGTTGTGTGGGCTCACATTTCAACATGGACGAGGATGTACTTTATCAGATCTTTAAGTATATGGCGGAGAGCTTGGTAGCTCTTTCTTCTTCATGTGCTTCTCAGAAGCATCATGTTACCCTCTCATTTGGTACCCACAATGCTGATAACATGATGACATCACATGATGTGGATATGGTAGACAATTCAAATCTGACAATCATAGGCAATCACATATTGTTGAGTCAAGATCTTCAAGGGGTGATTATTAATGATATAGAGTTGTCGTTGCAATCCCCAAAAATCCTGGCTCAAACAACAAAATTTATTTATTTATTTATCTTCTCAAACTCATATAATTACAAATAATGTGCAGCAAGAGAAATATTTTTGCAACTTATTTATATGTATAATGAAAAAGAGCAAACTCAGGGAGGCTACAATTCCCGAGGGTTATTCAAATTAATTAAGAGAAAAAGGGAATCTCAAATGCAAACTATCCTTGGTTTTATGGATTTTTTATCTTTTAAATTTTTTGTATTTTTTCTAAATTTTTTTAATTTCCTATTTTCAAATTTATAATGATTTTTAGTTTGAGATTTTTTATTTTCAAAAATATATTTTTTTCAAGCAAGTTTATTCACAAGAGAAAAGCAACCCCTTTTTTATTTTTCAAATATAATAAAAATGCTAAAAAATATTGAAATAAACTTTTTTCATTTTAATGATTTTTTATTATTTTGTATTTTTCAGAGATTTTTATATTTCTTAGGATTTTTAAAATGAATAAAAATAGGAGAAAATGCTAACAGTGAATAAACATGACTATTTCACAATCTAAAAAATGAAATCAAATAAAAAATTGCAAAAATTTATTTTTCCTGGAAACTAAATGAAATTATCTACAAACAAAGACCAAAATATATTTATTCTATTTTTATAAATTTTTATGTGATTTTTTTTTAATTTTTAGTATTTTGAAGTTTTTTAGGTTTTAAAAATAATTAATGGCACGAAATTTGGACGTGAAATTAAACATACAAAAACAAAACTACTCTATTTTTTAGAACTTTTGAAGCAATATTCGAATTTTTATGATTTTTTCAAAGTTCAAGTAAATAAAATAAAGCTATTTTCATTTTTTAAGCATAGCAAATAAATAAAAAATGCAATAAAATATTAATACAATGAAGATGCCCATAGGGAGCGGAAAGATGTCAAGTTCAGGCATTTGTGTTTTTCTTTAGAAAAAGAAGGAGCCATTATATAATCCGTTTCTAAATCTTTCATCTTATTATATTAAGCTCTTTAACTCCAGTCGGCTTGACTAGGACTTGATCGTCGGAGGAGAAAGACTTTTTTTGGAAATAAAAATGAAGCAATGCATAGAGAGGAGGCCATAAACTAGAGTGTCTTGACAGAGTCCAAAGTGGTGGGGAAATCGCAAATGGTGGGTGGGGTAAAAAGTGACCTGCACTATCTCCCAGTCCTTTTTTGAGCTTCTTTTTTCCCCAAATCCTAAAATGGATCTCTTATTACTCCTTTTCACCATGCAAGCGTACCCACACAAAAATCATCTATTCTGTGCCTCAAACATAGTTGGGAGGAAACTATAATCTTTTTTCCAAGCAGAGATATTAGTTATTAGGGTTATATACCCAATTCAGGAATTGAGCCAAAGAGTCAGTAGAGGGATTGTCGACTTAAACAATGAAATTTCACTCTCCGATCTTATTTTTTGTATAGCCTCTATGATGTTTCACTCTCTGATAGAGGCTATACACTTGGCCTCTAAGATGTTCACACCACTTGGTCCAAATAAGATTCCAAAGTTCAAGTCATCCATGTCACGCTCATATCTGAGCCAAGACCATCTTGATGTCATAGTACAATCCAGAGATTCAAGATCAATGTTCATCAATAGAGGAGAAATGGCACTTCCCTGGGGAATTCCCACACCCCGTTAAGTGCCATCCTGACCATCCCGATCAAAGATGGGACTCTCCAGGAAGCACTTCAAGATTTTCAATTGTGAATTCCTATAGGAAGCTTTTGTATATGTGTCCATGGGTACTCCTGTATTATTTTGTCCAACAGTAATAGTTCTTCTAATTCTATGAATTTTTCTAGAACGTTCTTCTCTTGAATATCATTCTAAAAAAGTTTCGGATTGCTGGGTACTCCACCGATTAGTTATATAGGGTTCCATACATTTATTAAATAATAGAGAAATCCACCAGGGCAAAAATACTATAGATGCAAGATAAGGAAGAGAGAAAAAGTCGGTATGGGGTGGATTTCTTCACTCACCACACGAGACATGAGGAGGATACAACAATAGATCAGAGTGGATAAGACACATAGGCAAAGGCCAGCGAGCTTATTACATAGAAAGTATTCAAGTTCACTACTCTTAGCGCATTTGATATCTTGATTTCTCGGCAATGACGCTTGTAGGGGGCGTCATCATTCCTATGCTTTGGATTGCCGGACAACTTCGAGACTAATATAAACTTTCAGTTAGAATATGCTAATATAATCAGACAAAGAATAGGTTTGATAAATGCTTGACCGTAGGGAGAGGGAAGATTTTGAGCTTATTTTCTGGGTCCATCCCCTCTATTGAGATCTTTGTTCTGAACTTGTGCTTCCGGGTCTCTATCTAATCATCAGATTACCACCAGAGAGAGATCAGAAGATGGATTCATCGTCTTCTAGGGTTTTCAAGCATCTTATTCAAATCAATTATTTTCTTTATCTAGAAATTGGGGAAGATAGAAAGAAGTCATGGCAGTGAATCAGTGCTAGCAAATGATATTTATTTCAATAAGAAACATAATGCAATTAGAGTATTGAAACACAGTATGGAAATTTAATTATTCAAATGTTTATACAAAACATTAACAAAAATAAAAATGCGTAGGTAAGATGCGATTACCCAGTGAGGATGGTGATGCTCTAGACGGCGGGACTTCATTGCATTTTCTATAACCTCCAGGGATGAAGTTGTAATTATTCCATTTATTTTTAATTCCCTAGGGTTTCTCTTATCTCCTCCGTTAAAAGCAAAAGGGTATCAAAAGGGCACCGCCTCCATCATTCCTCTCTCTTCCTGCAGGGCGTACAGGCGACAACCGTGCGATGGATCGGCGAGCGGTGGATCTCGCAAAGGGCAGTCAGCTGCGTCGAGGTTAGTGGAGACTTGGCGACACGTGTCCAATCATGGAGCGGGCTTCAGGTGGCGTTGGCGATGGTGGATGGATCTATGGCGGGCTTCGTATGGGGGCACATTGCACTGGCAGCTGTGGAAAATGGCGGTGACGACGGAAGAAGGAAGAAGGATAGCGTTGGCGGTGGCATTAGATGAGAGGATCTGCAAGGAGGTGAGATTGGGCAGATGGTGCTCACTGTGGAGGACGGCGGCACGCAACTGAAGCGTTGGATCAGGCGTGCGGTGGCGATGGAAGTTGCGCCTCAGCCGATACACGGTCGAGGGTGGCTGCTGCATGCGATGGATTGCGATGGTGGTTCTCGATGAAGGGAGCGGTGAAGGGGGTCATGGTGGTGACGGGCGGCGGGTGCCGCCTGTGGGCTAGAGGGGTGGCGCCTGTCGCCACCGATTTTTCTTTTTTATAATTTTTTTTAGTTTTTATGCAGGCAGGGAAACTACAAGATTTTTTGAAATATTTTTTTAAAAGAAACTGTAATTTATTTTTGTTATAAACAACAACTGAGAAAGAGAAAAAAATTACACTACAGAATTTATTTTTATTGTAAAACAGAAACAAAATTTTTTTTATTTTCTTTTTTTTGAATTTGTTTTATATTTTTTGAAAAAAGGATAGCAATTGTATTTTTTTCAAAAAATAGATAAAAAATGCTATCCGACTCAAGCACGAAGGCTCGATCCGAAATCGAATTCAGAAAAGGTGAATGGATGCAGATCCGATAAAATGAAAGATCGAATATGTGTCTTCGAGCACCGTACGTGGCTGGAGTTGCAAGATTGTGTAATGTAGATAAGAATGCGAATAGATCGAGATGTGAAGGTGAAAAATCAGATTGGGCAAATCGAATCATGAGGATGGATTCTAAGATCTAGAAAAATTGACAATGAAATAAAATTGCGAAAAATCAGGTTACGATTAACCTCGGTTAAAAATAAAAGGAGAAAAATGTGGATCTCACCGTGGGAGCGGAAAAGATTGTAATCGCCTCGAAGAAGTCCTACTCTTTGTCACCGGATGACTCGGAGGCCAGGCACCCTTCTGCAACAAGATTGCTCTTGGAGAATAGGCTCCTCCCACCAAAGATTGATCAAGTGAGAATGAAGAAGGAGCCAATTAAATAGAAAGAATATACATTTGAATTTCAAATTTTGAATGGAAGAAAAATAAGGAAGGAAGTTAGTGGTGGAATTAATAAAATATATTAAAAATTTCAATAAAAATGATTTTTGTAATTGCAATAGTAATAATTCATAATTGTCATAAATTATAAAGCCACGTTAATGGAGACTTAATGAAAGAGTTAAATATATTATAAACATATTTTATATTATTTAAATAAATAAATAAAGTCGTTGCTTTATTAATTTAAATATAAATATTAATTATTTTATTTTTTTGTGATGGATATTTAAGGAAAATCATTATATACATATAATACATACATATAGTATATTATACACATGTACAAAAGAGGAAATAATTTTATAAAAGAATTTTTTAATTAAAAAAATTTATTTACTTTAAATTACCTGCGAACAATATTTACAATTTTTAATAATAAAATATTTACAAAAAATAAAAAAGAAATACATTAAATACATGGTCAACTTGCAAAAACCACAAAAAAACAAACTTTTCAACCATAACTCCAAAAATTATGAAACCACGGTCATTATAAATATAATTTAATTTAGAGTACAATGAAAGTAAGTTTGATTCAATTTCAATTCGCAAGGACCCAGACTTGGTTTTTTAATTATCACTTTATGTTTTTTCCTGAGTGTGGTTACTTTTATTTTGTACATGATTTTATTTTGTAAACAATTTTATTATTTAGGAAAAATTTTTATTCACAACTTTTGTTAAAAAAATATTTAATTTGAAGTCAATTATATACAAATAAAATACCATTAGTTTTATATGCAAAAAGTATTTACAAAATGTTTTTTTAGATTTTCTGATTGAGGACCTGATCTCTACCTACTTTATTACCAGTCGATCAGGTCAAGTCTTGACCCTCACTCATGGTTCGGGTCATCTTATATCTATTTCATATATATAGTCTTCTATTTTTCTTTATTTTTCCTATATTTCTTTATTTATTTATTTTAGTTTAAAATAATATACAAATATACAATATTTACACATAGATGCAAGTTAGTAAGAATATGGAGTTAGTATTATATACTAGTATTTTATAAGGGATTTTAAGCTAAAATAAATAAATAGAGATGAAAAAATGCAAATTCATCACCTATCCAAAAGTGAAAATAATTGAAAAATGATCCAATGAGCTTGAGAAGCTCCATGTGATAGAGCAGAGGACAAAGAACCTGGACAAGATGGATAATATTACGAAGTATCTAGAGCTTCTTGTCACTATTATCAGTGCATGTCAGAGTGAGAGTGCAATATCCAATACCTCTACTCGTGAGCAGACTTCTTCCACTTCAACACAACATAGTATCGGAGGACCGTCTACAGTTCTGCATGTTTACTATGTGCAGACCCCTAACCAGGTCCAATAGCAGTCACACCATATTACACCATATTAGTAGGATATTCCATATAGTAGTTTCCACCTCCACCTCTCATTCAGGAGGTGAATGGCACTTGGTTTGATCGAGATCGCAACCGGCTCCGTCCATCAAGACAAGGTCAGTTGGGTCATCACTTGGGTCAGCGGCTAGTTCACCATTTTCATGGAGGGAGGCTACAACCTAGCACCAAGAGTCACGACCTCACTTCTCATCTCCATCACACTTCCAGAACTAGAGACATTGTCACCTTCCGATGTAGTCTGCATATTTTCACAGGCCTTACTATAAGCACCAGTCTGCATCTTATGGACAGTTTTTACATCCTCCTCCTTCTCATTATCAGCAACCATAGTCGTATAGATACCAGCAGCCTCCTCGCTACAAGTCTCAATGACAACTAGTCATTGAGCACCTAGAGGCACCTTCAGTGAACTCCGCACTTGATCAACTTGCCCTGTTGATGAAGAATATGAATGATCTTACTAAGAGGATCGATGACCTAACTACTATGAAGCCACAAATTCCACCATAGGTCGAAGACAATCCCAACAACTTCAAATGCAAGGAGCAGGTAGCCCATGATCCATCCACACCTGAGACATGTATGGCCCTTGATTTTACATGTTTGTATGATGCCATTCATTTCAGGAGTGGTAGGAGATTGCAGCCACCATTATAGTTGTTGGTATTAGGAGATCGAGCCACTGAGAGAGCCTTACCTTCCACATCATCTTCTTCAGCAGCAGTATAGAGATCCAGTATTATAAAACCTGAGCATGGAGTTTCACCGTATTCTTCATCGCCACCTCTGCCTCAACTTCTTTATTAAGAAAATACCAAAAAGACAATAAGCAGATATGAAGTTCACAGTTAGCAATGAAGGAGCACAAACCCGTCACGAAATCTCCTTATACACCCGCTGATGCAGCCCATCCTATTTTTCAGTTTGTTTCTTCTACTCATGTCTTGGGTGATACTGCACATACTGAATCTCAACACCTAGTTATATGTAGCTATGTTTTTTTATAAAGGAATTGAGTAGTTTGATGTTTTTCATAATTTTGTTGCATTTAATAAAAATATATATAAAAATTAAATACAACACTATCTGATCCTGGAGTGGTAGAGATCCTAAAGAATATCATTTTAATGATGCTACTCCTTAAGGCCATGGAGTACATGCCTACGTAGAAAAAGTGAATGAAAGAAGCATGTACTCAAAAGCGTCAACCTAAGGAAAATAGATGAAAGAAGATAGGTAAGCACATCTTGACCATGGATACAGTTCATGCCATTAGCAACCTCCCACCAAAAAAGAAAGATAAGGGATCACCTCACATCTGTTTCCACATCTTTAATTAAAAATATGATCATAGTCTTATCGATAGTGGATCTTCCATTAATCTCATGTCATTCTCACTACTCACTGAGTTTGGTTTGGGGACTCTTAGATTCACCGAGACAATCCTTCAGTTTGTTAATAGATTAATCAAGAGGCCAAGAGGCATATTAGATAACATTATTGTAACGGTGCAGGGAATGAGATTCCCATTTGATTTTTTTTGTCATGGATATGGACACCTTTGCACCGTTACTCCATACCTCGATCATACTAGATTGGTCGTTCCTTCGAACGACCGAAGCAGTAGTTAGTATGTTACTAGAGAGATCATCTTTCACGCCCATAGTGATAAGGTGAAGATCGAGATGATCCTTGATCCTAAGCCATTACCACTAGTAGCAACAACAGATGAGAGAGAGAGAGTTACATCAGATCATGAGGATTGTGATTTTCTTGTTGATTTTAGAGAGATAGATCTATTTCCTGATTTCATGGACACTCTAGAGTTCCATTCTTAGAAGGACCTTCTGGAAGGCACATTGACCTTGAGTTCCCTTGTTAATCATTCTAAGTCATTTGTTGATGGACAGTTTGAGCTGTATTTTGAGGACCAGTCTGAGATTTAGAGGTACATTCTGAGATTCATGAGACACATTCCTTTTATTAGATTACTGATGAGACACCTCCTACTGAGATTTCTGAGATTTTTGTTGAGGATTATGAACATCCTGATGATTCATTCCTCTCTGAGCAGAGAACATTCAATGTAGATCTTTCTAAGATTTTACTAGTTGAGCCCATAGTAGCCACGTTGGAGAGTACACACAATGCAGATGAGATACCTTCTTCCAGTACAGTTGTGGAGGTCATCACAGAGCCGATTCAGATCCCACTTGAGCTTAAGGCATTACTGTCAATATTGAAGTATGCCTTCCTTATGGGTCCCCCCAAATTTT
Source organism: Ottelia alismoides (assembly GCA_037367405.1). Lineage (NCBI taxonomy): Eukaryota > Viridiplantae > Streptophyta > Magnoliopsida > Alismatales > Hydrocharitaceae > Ottelia > Ottelia alismoides. The sequence continues at coordinate 261,570 of JAZKJV010002170.1, read as the reverse complement.
CCTTCATTCTTAGCTCGATGTTGACCAACGACCAAGAATCTCACGGGCGAGAGGTTCCTGACAGAAACCACATGGCTATTGGATGGAATATTTGGGATCTCCATGGGATTAGTCCAGCTTTGTGTTCTCATCATATCTACTTAGAGAATGATAGCAAACCCTCCCGTAAATGTCAACGTCGTCTTAATCCAAACCTCTATGATGTTGTTATGAAAGAGATCCGTAAATTGTGTGATGCTAGCTTTATTTAACCCATATCTGATTCCAAGTGGGCTAGTCCTTTACATGTGGTAACGAAGAAATCCAAGATTACTATCATAAAGAATGATTGTGGTGAGGAGATTCCGACCTGTGTACCTACTTCATGACATGTTTGTGTAGATTACCGGTACTTGAATTAAGGTACCAAGAAAGATCACCTTCCACAACCCTTTATTGATCAAATTAGTGAGATGTTGGCAGGGAAAGAGTTCTTTTATTTATTTGGCTGGTATTCAATTTAGTGTGACCAAGTTGCTATCTCTCTTGAGGATCGAGAGAAAAATAATTTTACTTGTTTGTTTGGTACAAACACTTTAGGTGAATGCCCTTTGGATTGTGTAATGCCCCCACTACATTCCAAAGGTATATGTTGGTTGTTTTTGCCGACATGGTGGGTAGTTCTCTATAGGTCTTCATGGGTGATTTCTCGGTCTACGGGGATAGCTTTGACACATATTTTGCTCATTTAGAACGAGTATTTCAACATTGCTATAAGGTAAACCTGGTGATCTCGTAGGAGAAGAGTCATTTTATGGTGACTAATGGGATTGTATTAGGCCATGTCATCTCCACACATGGTATGGAGGTCGGCCCTGCTAAGATTTATGTGATCTCCAAACTTGAGCCACTAAAGAATTTATAGAAATCAAGGTTATTTCTGGGATTTGTTGGATTTTATAAGTGACTCATTAAGGACATCAACAAGATCGTCAAACATCTGACTGAGCTTCTATGCAAGGAGAGCGAGTTAATTGTTGATGAGAAAGTACTCCTCGTATTTAATTAGATGAAAGACATGGTTACTAGTGCTCCTATCCTACATCCACCTGATTGGTCTCTCCCCTTCGAGATAATGACATACACGTATAATTTTGCAGTTTGAGATGTTTAGGACAGAGAAGGGATATGATACCATTTGTTATATACTACACTAGCAAGACTCTGGTTAAGGCACAAAGTAGCTTCACCGTCACAAAGAAGGAGATGCTAGAAGTGGTGTTTGCATAAGAGAAGTTCATATCTTACCTCCTTGGTTCACATGTCATTGTATACACAGATCACACTGTCATACAGTACTTACAGGAAAAAAACGATACCAAACCACTCTATATCAGATGAATCCTTCTTCTCCAGGAGTTTGATTTAGAGATTCGAGATAAACTTGCAGTAAAGAATGATGTAGAAGATCACCTTTCTCAGATTACAGATGCAGAGACTTCTGAGTAGAGTATACTTCCTATTTCCGAGACCTTTCCAAATGAGACCATTTTGTCTGTGGACTTATTCCCATGGTATGCTGATATTGTGAACCATCTTATCATTAAGAAAGTTCCACAAGATTGGTTGAAGCACAAGGTAGACTGATTCCTGTCAGAGATACATTTTTAGTAGTGCGAGGATCCGTACCTTTTTCCATGAGAGTGTGGATTATATCTGGAGAAGGAGCATTCCTAAGGAGGAATAAACCAGCATACTTGAGCATTGTCACAAGTTAGAGTTTGGTCGGCATCATTCAGGGAAGCACATGGTAGAAAAGGTTTTACAAAGCAGACTATGGTGCCAACTTTATTTAAGGATGCTACGGATTATGTTTGAGGTTGTACTGATTGTTAGAAGATAGGAGGAACTGTTGGTTCGAAAGATACCACGCCCCTGAGATATATCCATATTTCAAATGTTTTTTTCTTGGGGAAAAGACTTCATGAGCTCATTTCATGTCAAACATGGATTTCAGCACACCCTTCTTGTCGTGGATTATGTTAGTCATTGTGTGGAGGCTATCCCCACTCAAGCTGTTGATAGTCGTACACTGTGTTCCTTTCTCAAGGACCATATTATTGTGCGGTTCAAGATTCCCAAGATACTCATTTCAGATGGGGGGAAGTTGATGAATCTCCATTTCATCACCTTTATTCTGTATTTTTTTCCTTAAAACCCTAGTAAATGCATGTAAATACCCATAATTCATGCATTTTAACATCCATGCATTGTTGTGTAAATAGTGTATAAAATACTATATTTAAGGTCAAAATTATAGAATAAAGAAAAGAAAAGAAAAAGAATAAAATATCAAAGATATTTTATGACCCTATCCTCAAGGGCTAGTTTGGTAACCGGGTTACCCCCGGGTTATTCCGGGGTAACCCAGTTTACCCCCTCTTTTCATGGAATGGAATTTTATCACAAATCATAGTGACATCACATTACATTCTTTATTCAAATCCTCTCCAACCCTCATAATCATCCGAAATAGATACTATTCCAATCAGGTTACCCCAACCCACCCCAACCCAACAACTAAACATACCCTAAGATCTAGGCATCTCGATGAATAGGTCAAAAAAAGTAGGGGGAGATATGGGTCCAGAATACAATAAAACCACCTTTATTTTATTCATTTATTATTCATTATTGGGACCTATTTTTAATTTCATTTTTTATACCTCAAATAAAGAAACTATGAACATGAAAGTTGTTGATAATAAAATACAAAAAAATATGAAATTGAGTTTACATAAAAATAATATAAAATGTACAAATTATAGTCTAAATAAGATTATAAAATCCCAACTTCTCAGACCGATATCTCTCAAATAAAAACTCAAAATATATCAAAATTATCTTTAATTGTATATAACTTTTAATAAGCTATCTAATGAAGGTGGTTCCATATTTTTGGAGTTAAGGTGTGAAAGTTAGGTTTTGGACCCCAATTGTATATTATACTTGATTAAAATATTCATTTTATTTATTATTCATTATTTTTATAATTTTATATATTTAATTTTGTAAATATTATTTATAATATATGTATATACTAAAACATGAATAAAACCGCAAATAAATCATTAAAATAAAATAAAATACCAGAATACATAGACAAATATACAATAACTATACATGTATAAATAATAGCTCTATTTAATAAAGTGTATATATTATAATATAAAAATATATTTAATCATATAAAAATAAGTTATAATTTTTTTAAATAATAAATTAAAATAATAAAAACAAAATTACAAAATAAAAATAAAAGACCTAAATACATAGGTGAATATCCCTATACTCTAACCCTAAAAAGTAACTTGTAACATAAAAGCCCTAAAAATAAATGAAAATCATAATAAAATAATCTAGAAAATAATAAAATATCTTTTATTTTTAAACCTAAAATTAATAAAATCGTTTATTATTTTATATCTATTCTATAATTATTTTCCAGGATGCTTTTCCTGGTAGGTCCACGTGGAACAACCAGTGCGTAGCGCGCGTTCACCTCGGTCAACTACACTGCCATCTTCTTGTAACTATTAGAACCTAGTGATCGAGAAGATGTGGACCCTTCATGATTTTTTCCCTCTAGTTTCATTAATTGTTCTATGTACAAATACCATCCATACTCCGTACATCCTCTTCCATATCTCCTTGTATCGCTCGTGATCATCCCTCGAACCTCTTGCCCTCACCATCTGTACAAAAGACCACTACTCGAACTTCATCCCATTTTTAAGTCCCCTTGGCCCACATTTTCCCTCCCTTCTTGCACCCAAACAGTGGAGAATGGTAACCACATCTCCGTCATGCTCTTAGGTTGGTTTAAGTAGTTTATTAGTGGTGATCTCCACATCTCCGGCGAAGGCTCATCGTAGAGGTCCACACCTTTGGTCCGCCGGCCATTGGGATATGCTTTTCTCGCTTCTTTAGATAGCTCTAGTTGTAGGCATTTATTTTCTGCTTTTATTTTATCGTTTAATCAGTTTGTTAGTTAGTTAGATTTAGGATCAAAAGCCCTTGTCGGAGCTCTTGAGCTCCGGCCACCATTGTCCACCACCCATTCCCCTCCATTTCATCATCAAACTCGACCAAATAAAGGCCTAGAACCAACCCCTCGCCCTATCATTTCATGTGAATTGTCACAGGTCTGGAAGGACACTTCTACGGGTCCTTTTTGCCAAAGGAACACCTCCCTAGGTCAGCCGGAGCATCCTCAAGAACTTGAGGCCATACCATGTTCTTTGGTCCCAATTTAAAGCACCTGGGAGGTGCAGAGGAGACATAGGAATGTAGAGTAACCGTTAGAGGAGCCCCAGATCGTCGGAGCAACACGCAGGAATGTCGGGGACGAGGTCATTGGTCGTTCTTCCAATGCTCCCTCCAACCGTTGGATCAAAAACTCAAGCCAGACATAGCATGAGACGTTAGATCGAGCTGCACATCATCGTCCGATCTGCATCTGAGATTTAATCTGAGTTGTTACCTGCGAACCGGTATCACAGGACAGGAGGGAGACACATGTTCAAGTGGTGTACGCCCCACCATTCGATAACACTTCTTTGGGGGTAAATATCAGTTGCTACCCCACACTTTTGCATATTTATTATTTAGTGTTGTAAATATTTCAATTAATTAAAAACTTTTGGTAACTTTGTGCAAAAGACCCTACATTTAATTGCATTTGCACTCTACTCCGATGCTGAGTTAGCCAACAAACCTTGGTATATTTGTAACCAAGCCCTTATAGGTTTTGTTATTTATTATTTGGACAGATTTTTGGGTATTAGGTTGTATTGTTTTGGTAAAATTGTAGATAGACCCTTGAACTTGGAGTTATTTCCATAAAGGTCCCCGCTAGCGAAGCTCACGTGTTTATACACGTGAGCTTGGCATTCTTGCAGGAGGGCCCTATAGGCTTCAGATATTTTGCTTAAGACCTATAACTTTTAAATTCAGAAATAAAAATTTGGAAAATTTGTAATTTGGCCCCAATATTTTATTTTATTTCCAAAAAAGCCCTTGCTAGTAATGTAATTTCTCTTTATTTCTTGTATTTATTTAATGTAGATACATTTCTCTAAAAAATCCACAAAATAGACTTAAGTTCATGATTGCATCTAATTTCCCCCTCAAATTTAGTTTATAATTTTAGATCTTTAAATATTTATTAAAAATGAAAAATACCCATTTTATCCCTCTTTGCAATAGAAAATACGTAAAAAATATAAAAATGTTGTGAAAATTTCCTAAAAAGTATATTTTGTTTATTTACATATTTTTAACCTTCAGAGCAAAAATCACTAAAATTTATAAAAGAAAACTCCTAAAAATAGAAAAATCCTAAAATCCTTTATAAAAATATTTTTAATTCTCTAAAATTCAAAAAATTATATTTTTTAATTATTTTCTTTATATATTACATATATAATAAAATTAATTTAGCGAATTTTTTATACTGTTTTCTATTTTTAATCTTCTTTTTAATTTCGACTATTTAATTAAACCCTAATTTTGTATATTTTTTACTTTATATTTATATATATATAAATTACCAAAAACACCTAAAAACACAAAAAATAATAAAAACACTTAAACCAGCAAAATATTACATTTCCTTTATTTTTATTATTTTATTATATTTATACCTACCCTTGGCTACTTTGTATATATAGCCTATATATAGCCTTATATGATATACCTCTTTTATAAAAAGAAAAAAAATATAAAAATATAAAAATAAAATAAAAAATCAAAAAATTAAAAATCAGAAAACAAAAAATATAAAACAAAAATAAAATTAAAAAAATTTTGAAAATTAAAACCCACAAAAATAACTTACAGATAAATAGTCCACAATCGTAATTTGTGCATTTTTACCCAATTTATCCTACTTGCTCTCTATGTTCGACACTCTACACATACTTGGACACTATACACATCTTTGTTGTAGATTTAAATAAAATAAATTTTAACTCCACACCTTTATTTCATTTCTTGATTATTTATCTCAGGTTAATTGTCGATTAATTAGGACTTCGTGTGAGGTCATCTCAACCACTATTGATCCGCCTTGTGGATTAACATGACCTCCATAAAATCTTGATTATCAGAAGCCATTTCATTAATCGAGAGGTCAAGAATCTTGTGAGGAGTACGCACATGAGCATAGAGTTGTGTCTCCTTACCACCCATAGACTAATAGCTTGGCTGAGACTTCAAATAGAGAGATAAAGACGATATTGCAAAAAACTCATACGTCCATATAGGAAGAATTGGTCCCAGTTACTTGACTTAATTCTACGTGCTTATAGGATGGCGTACAAGTCTCCATTGGATATGTCTCCTTACATATTAGTTTATGGAAAGTCTTGCCACTTTCTAGTTTAAATAGTTCATAAATCATTATGGGTAATCCGTGTATGCAATTTGTATTATGAGGATAGAGTAGGAAGTTGGATTTGAACATATTGCTGGAATTACGAGATTTTGCATATGACAGCTGACTCATGTGTATGGATAAAGTCAAGCATTGGCATGATAGACACATTAGAGGGAGTACTTTCTCCCTTTTTCAGAAAGTTTGATTGTTTGAGGCTAACTCTAAGTTGTTTCCTGGAAAATTAAAAAGAAAATGGTCAGGATCGTTCATTGTAAGAGTTATGCTTGACAATGGTAGTATTATTATATTCGGGTTGTCATCTAATGCACAACCATTTGTTGTGAATGGACAGTTGCTGAAGCCATATTTAGATCATCGTACATTCTTGTTTGTGGTTGATTTCATATATGTGGTATCAGATGATCACTTTTTGACATCTTTTGTGCCTGATACATAAGCTAATTTTCTCTTGTATATATCCTTTCATTGTATTCTTTCTTCTTCTATTTTTATTATTCACCTCTTTTCCGTGTGTGTCACTTGTACATAGGATGTACTATATTCTAAATGTAGTAGAGGTAAATTATTTATATTTTTCCGTTTTTGTTCTGTTTCATCACTCATGTTGTTACTTATACTTAGGGATCCTTTACCCTAAGTATAGGAGGACTGATGTCGTTCATTCCGTCTCTTCCTTGTTTTTATTTCTTCTGATCTCTCGCTTGTACTTCAACTTGTTGATATTCTTTTTCTATACTTAGGGATTTTTTACCCTAGATATAGGGGAGTATGAGTCAAGTCATTGAGTTTGTTCATTATTTTCCTTGATTTTCCCTGTTTGTACAATCTTCTATACTTAGCATTATTTGATCGTAAATATATAGGGGATCACTGACTTTTATTCTTTTTGTCTATTCTTTGAGACATTTTTGTATAGGAATATTTTCACTTTTCTATATTTTGCATGGTATGTCTTCCATTGTAGCTCTTTGGTCACTATGAGGACATAGTTCGAGCTAAGTATAAGAGGTGGTGTATATATTGTATATATACTTTGGCCATAACTCATATTTTTATTAAAAATATGGATATTACTTTTAAAAAACTTTGTAAAAATGATTTGTAATTTGTTTGCAATTTTTTTCGTAAAAATGTTTGTAAAAATTGTTTTTGTAAAATGTTTTGTAAAAGTATTTGTAAACTGTTTGTAAAATTCTTGTGAACAATTTTGTAAAACTATTGTTGTACAAATCTTTGCAAAATTGTTCATAAAAATGTTCTTTTTGTAATGCTTGTAAAATATTTTTTTCTATCTAAATTGTATATGTTGTATAAAATGTTTGAAAATTTTTTGAAAGCAAAATGTTTACAAAAACCCATTTGTAAAATTTTTTGTAAAATGATTTCTAAAAATATTTGTAAAATAGATTGCAATAACATTTGTAAAACTTGTGAAGAATATTCGTAAAATAATTTAGAAAATGTTTGTAAATTTTTTTGTAAAATATTTTGAAATGGTTTGTAAAATTATTTTGTCACGTGGCATATAAATTATGGGTTTTGTGTGTGTATATATATTTGTGTAAAATTCACATTGTTATATCTAAAACTTGTGCATAAAATCCTCTTGTAAAATGTTGTATAAAATTTATATAATCATGTGTGTATAGTTGTATATATCTCTTGTAAATGTATTCAATTCACTAATCATTTTCTTTATTTTAAAAAATGTGTGTTTAACTACCATAAAAAATTACAAAATCAGTCTGAAAACTTTTTCAAAAAGATTGTTCTTTTATTTCTTTTCTTTAAAAAAAGTGTTATGTATATATTTTGTGCATTTGCATGTGCATTTTTCAGAATGGTATTCACACTTAAACTAGTCTAGAATAAAGTCAAAGAATAGAGCTTAGTTGGACCATAATACACTTAGTTTCAGAGGAACCTTATAGGAAATGGAATTGAGATTCTTCAAGTCTATAGACTTAATTCTTTGGGAACCACATGTCCTAGTTCAATGTTGTCTTGACTGCCTACGTAGAGTACTTCGGAGCACACACATGATTCTTATTGATAATCACCTAGCTTACACACCTGCACTTACACTTTGCTCACCTCTGTTGAAGTGGTAGAAGGTTGGATTTGCCGGCATAAGACACAAGAAGACACACATTTGTGGCCATTGTATCCCAACCTCATCTAATAGAAACGAGATCTAACAACAGAATGTTGTGGGTTGCAAGAAAGCTTGAAAAGAGGGATAGTGTACTGGCTCAAGATGAAAAACTCCTTATGTACATGTTGCACCCTTGTATCTAAAAAATGCAAAATAAAAACTCAGAAAAAGTGGGTAGGCCTGACTGGAAATAAAATGCCATCTGGAGTATGTATGTATATATATAGTCTATAAGCAAGCTTGAGCTTCAAAGTCAGATATTTGTGAGCCTACGACTGGATGACATGGCTATAGTGGCCAGGCATCCTAGGATAGGTAGCTATACTGGCTACCATCCATTCTTCTCTCCACCTCCTCTTCTTAAGTTAAATGCACTTAAACTTAGAAGGTAATAACCTGCTTCTCGAGGAAAGTTACTGGATTATGTAATTAGGATCACCATGTTGGAGAAGAATAAATTTTACTGCTTCAGTCAAGGAGAGATACATATCACTTACACTGTACAAGAAAGTTTCATAGTCATAAGGTTCTGCATATGGATTAATTTATTCTGACCTGGCTATTGAGGAGAATTAAGCAAGAGTTGTGTGGTTTCTAGAGATTGTTGAGTCGCAAGTCCGTTTCCCACTAAGGTTTCGTCCAAACTAATAATCCAAAGGTCTGACCAAGCTCCATACTTTGATTCTATTAAGATAAGTTTAATACTCAATATTGTTCTAACTACTTTAGTTTTCCTTTATTCTTTTTCTTTTTCTTTTTCTTTTTGTCGCTTATTCTTCAAATGAGTATTTGCTAAGGGACTAGTAAAGGTAAAGCATAGGGGGATGTTGAATCTTCATTAAATCATCTTTATTCATTTATTTTAGCTTAAAGTCCCTTATAAATCACCTTTAAATATCAATAAATCAATTCTTTTACTACTCTCATTATTGTGTAAATATTTTATATTTACCACTATTTTATCTAAAAGAAATAAATAAAAAGTTAAAGGAAAATAACTAAAATAAAGACTATATATATAATAGATATAGGTTGACTCTGACTCTAAGAGAACGTCAAGACTTGACCTTATGGACAAGGATTAACTAGGGGGAGATGAGGACCAAAAAACCAAAAGTTCATAAATTCAACTATCAATTTTATATATTCATCATCATCTACACACTACATTCTTTTCATTAATTTGTTCATATCCAACTCCAATAAAACACAATTGATTCCTTCTTAAAAATTTTGCATAAAAATCTTTTCTAAATAAAAAAATATTTGTAATAAAAATAAATGTATATTGTTTAAATTACAACACTCTAAAAATCCACAAATCTCAATTTGTAAGATCAATATTTTCTCCACCAAAACTCAAAATTCAACAAACTTGCTTTCATTGTACTAAAAAAATTATCTTTAAAATGTAGTGGTTTCAAGAAAATCAGAATTAAGATGTGAAATGTGGTTATATGGTGTGATATTATATATAATACCTAAGTATACTATGTGCATTGTTTAGTTATTTTTTTCTTCTACACATTTGTACATATTATATTTTTTATTAATTATAAATGGTTTATTTTATTTATATAAAAGACAAATAAAAATCACAAAATCAAAAATCAACAAAATAAAATTATGTAAATTTTGTATATACACTACTACGTATGTGTGTAAATATCCCTAGTTATTTAACCAAATAAATAACCTCTTAAAAATATAATAAAACTATCATTAAAATTCTTGTAAAATATCTTAAATTAATAAAATATTAAATTATCTATAAATTTATATAATTACTTAATTAAAAATTAGAGCATTGTATATATATATATGTATATATATATATATATATATGTGTGTGTGTGTGTGTGTGTGTGTATACATACCTATAAGTAACACATTTTATTTATTTTTACACTTGTATATACCTTAATTAATTAAAATTTACTAAAAATAAGTAATTAAATTACTGACATTTTTCCTTTATATTATTTTTTATTTTAAGTTCATTTTCGATTTTATTTTGATATATTTCTTTTTTTTTCTGATTTGTTGTCTAGCCAATTTTGTCCTATGTTATACGCCTTCTGATTGGTCGGCCCAGGTTTGTTGACCCGGTTTAACTGTCCATTCTCCCCTCAATTCATGCTAACTAACTCACCATCTCTCCTCTTAATTTCCACATGCCTCCATTCACTAACCAGCCATGATTCCTTCTCTAGACGTTCAACCCTAACCAATGCCAACCTCGCCAGCTCTTTAGATCCACTAATCACGCCTCAATCCATTCATAATTCATATTCAATGCGTGTGGACCTCTACCCTATTAATAAAAACCAATCATCTATGATAACATTTTGATCCATTTTTCATGTAGTTTTTTTCCCGAAATCGATTCTAGAATGAAGAAGTGGTGACAGAGCTTCATCTTCTATGATTGGGAGCGTAAGAGATTGTCGGGGATTCATAATACATTATGTGGTCGGAGACCTCTGCCGCCATGTTCCGTCTATCTGCCCTACGCACTGGATCGAGGCCATTTCACTATGATTCTTCACCTAGATAAGGGTAGGTCATTCTATTTTGATTCTGCATCTTTAATTTTCCCTTTTAATTTATGTAGTAGCTTATATCAGACCTCATCTTTGTTTTATGATCCGTAAGATTGGAGGGGTTCCAATCACCTTCACCCAACTTCGACCTCGCCACTATGTTCCCTCATGTTTATTCATCATCTTCCATGCCCGATCCCCTTTAGTTACTCTCAGATCCAAAGACTGGCTCCCTATCCAATCATCCTCGCTGGAGCCCTCACCCATTCACCATTTCTTTGTGATTTTGAGTTAATAAACTTCGTCGGAGTGTCACCTTCGAGCATGGATTCTATTGAAAGCTTTGGGGCGCATTTGGGAGTGAGAATCAGTAATTGCAGGTCCACCTGGAGCTGAATATATTCTAACCTCCATATCGTGTTCTAAGCGTAACAGACCACCATGGGCCATCAGATCAACAGAGCGTCATTACAGGAAGCCATAACACCATTCAGAGGTAGATAAGGGCGAGAAATGAGTAATATCTTATCAATCGAATCTTGTCAGAATTCTTTTTCATCCCAGTACTTCCAAGACCACCTGGAGTCGTCCGATCAAGAACCTCATCTCTAGATGAAATCATGGTCGTTGAAAGATCCCCCAAATATCAATTGTTGAACTTACTTCCAGATTTAATCCGAGCCAGTCACTCAACCGTTAACATCGACTGTTCGATCAAAGCCTCGATGAAGATCCACCATCCTCTTTGCAACATAGATTAAAGGGTACATTTGCACCCTTAACCCTACTTTGTTTCCATGTTGCAAATAAATCCCAATAGGACACATATCATCATTTTATTCTTTGAATATTTGCACTATTTACCTTAGCATCTCCTTTAATTGAATTCTTGCCCTATTTGAATTGTGCATGTGCCTAACATGTGAGATTTGAGATTTTATGAAAATTGCAATACAGACCCGCATATTCTGTGTCATTGTTTGGACACTGAAAATATTTATTTACAATTAGGTCTAGTCTAACAGGGCTTACATGTGTCTGTACGTATTTCTTGGATACTTTGCATAATTGGCCCTTGTATTTATTTATTTATTATAATTTAGTTTATAAAATATATATAATTGCATTTATACCCCGGTGAGCCTACATATTATTTTGCATGTTAAAACTAAATAAAAATATCAAAACATCAATAAAAAATTCACAAAAATCACGTTGGATTCTTCTTAATTAGATAATTCATCTCTCAAATTTATTTTGTATTTTAATCATTTATATTACTAATAATAATTCAAAAACTTAAAAAATATTCCCTGTCTGCATTTAAAAATAATATATATAACTTTTGTGAAAAAAATCTATAAATTTTCCTTATTTTTTCATTGCTTTTATTTTCTGTACCTTTTTCGTATTTTTATTTCTCATGTCAACCAAAAAATCCCAAAATATTCAAAAACATATGCATAGGAATTCATAAAAAATTCCAAAAAATCATAAAATATTTTTCTATAAAATATAAAAATTTATGTTTCTTTGTGTGCATATTTCATGCATTTTTATTTCATTTGATATTTTATAAATAAACAATATTCACATTTATTTATGTTTCTCTTTTTCTCTATTTTTGATTTATTTAAAACATCCTAAAAATTCTAGAAAAATCCCAAAAACATTAGAAAAATTCAGAAACTCAAAAATATTTTTGTTTATTTTTCTGTATATTTTTTACATATTTGTAATTTAAAAAAGAGTGGTTGTTGGTATTTATTCATTTTCTCTATTTATTATTTCAATATTTTATACATAAAAATTCTTTTGATAAATTAAAAATCATAAAAAATATAAACTCGGAATACAAAATAAAATTATAGATTAAAAATTCAGTAAAAACAAAAATAAAAAAGCATGAGTAGTGTTCATAGAATTCCATTTTCTCTTTTCATTGATTTTTTACTAAATTGAAGAACACCCGGCATTTTTGTAGCCTCGATGAGTTCGATCATGTATGCTATACAAGTAAATAAATAACACTCATAGTTCTTGTCCTTAGATTATTTTTCTTATTTATTTGCTTTATTTGTGAATAAAATACATATAATTTTTGCTTGACGCTTCTTTGGGTAAAGATGACCCCAAATCACTTGTGAATAACTCCATTAAATAAACAATAAGGATAAAGTCAAGTATTGTCATTATAGACACATTAGAAGGAAGACTTTCTCCCCTGATCAGAAAGTTTGGTTGTTTGATGGGAAATTAAAGTTATTTGGAAATTAAAAAGCAAATGATCATGACCGTTTTATTGCGGTAGTATTTTATAATATATGGGTTGTCATCTGATGCACATCCATTTGTTGTAAACGGACAGTTGATAAAGCCATATGTAGATCTTGATACATTACTCTCTGTGGTTGATTCCACATCTTTGGTATCAGATGATGACTTTTTAACATCTTCTACATCTGATACATGAGCTGATTTTCTCTTGTATATGTCCTTTCATTTTATTCTTTCTTCTTTCGTTTTTATCGTTCACTTCTTTTATGTGTGTATGTGTATCGTATACATAGGACGCACTTTATTCTAAGTATAGGGGAGATTAATGACTTGAGGTTTTCCATTTTTTTCTATTTCATCACTCCTGTTGTTGCTTATAATTATGGATCTTTTACCCAATGTATAGGGGGAGTGATATTGTTCATTGTGTTCTCTCTTGTTTTCTTTAATTTCTTTTGTTCTCTCACTTGTCCTTCAACTTGTTGATATTCTTTTTCTGTAATTAGGGATTCTTACCCTAAGTATAGCGGAGGAAAAGTCATGTTTTTGAGTTTGTTCATTCGTTTCCTTGATTTTGCCATTTTTGTACATTCTCTTAAACTTAAGATTATTTTATCCTAATTATAGGGGGGTCACCGACTTATATTCTTTCTGTTCATTGAGTCATTGTTGTAAATATTCTTTTCACATTGCTATACTTAGCACAAGTTATGTCTTCCTTTGTAGCTTTTTGGTCACTATGAGGACATAGTTTGAGCTAAGTATAAGGAGTGTCGTATATATTGTGTATATACTTCAGCCATTATGCATATTTTTGTTTGTAAATAATATGGCTATTAATTTTTTATAAAAATGTTTGGAAAAATGATTTGTAAAATGATTTGCAAAAGATTTTTGTTATTTTTTTGCAAAAATGTTTTGTAAAATATTTTGTAAAAACTTTTGTAAATTTCTTGTAAATTGTTTGTAACTTTTTTATAAAATTATTTTTGTACAAATACTTGTAAAATTATTTGTAAAATTTTTTTGTTTGTAAAATGATTTGTAAATTATTCTTGTACCAAAATTATGTATATTGTACAAATAGTTTGTAAAAAATTTTAAACCAAAAATTTGCAAAAATCTATTAGTAAAATTGTTTGTAAAATGATTTGTAAAAATGTTGGTAAAATAGTATACAAAATCATTTGTAAAACTTTTGTAAAATGTTTGTAAAAGATTTTTAAAATGTTTTAAAAATGTTTGTAAAACTATTTTGTTGTGTGAGTTATAAATTATGGGATGTATATATATTTGTACAATCCACGTGTGTATAAAAAACGTACTCAATTCCCCTTCTGTAAATAAAATTCTTTGTTGTATGTAAAATCCTTTTGTAAAATTTTATCTAAAAATTGTAAATAAAATCCTCTTGTAAAATCTTGTATAAAATTTGTATAAACCATGTATGTATACTTATACATGTTCTTGTAAACACATTCAACCCACTAACTTCTTCTTTTCTTTATTAAAAAAATTCAAAATCTTTCAAAAAGATTGTTTTTTCCTTTTGTTTTGAAAAATTGTTTTATATATTTTTCTTGCATTTGGATGTGCATTTTTTAGAATACTATTGACATTTAAATTAGTATGGAATAATGTCGAAGAATGGAGCTTGGTTAAGAGCTTAATCTACTTAATCACACAACCTTATAGGAATTGAAATTGAGATTCTTCAGGTCTATAGATTTAATTTTTGAGAACTACAAGATTTAGTTCAGTGTCATCTTGACTGCCTTAGTATAATACTTTAGAACATACACATGACTCTCGTTGATAATGATCTAACTGGCACACATGCACTAACACTTTGCTCACCTCAGTTGAAGTGGTACAAGGTTGGATTTGCTGCATGAGACATAAACCAATGGGAACATTGGAAGTCGCATATTTGTGGTCGTTATACCCCAACCCGGTCATGTAGTGACAAGGTCCAACGACAAAATGTTGTGGGATGCAATAAAGCTTCAAAAGTGGGATAGTCTACTGTCTCAAGAAGAAAAACTCCTTATGTACATGCTGCATTGTTGTATAGATTCAAAGAGAGAGGTAGAGAGAGAAAAATCTCTCTCATCATAAGCAAGGAATATACCTCAAAGTTAGATATTTACAAGCCTGTAGCTGATGATTTGGCTACACTGGTCAAGCATCCTAGGATTGGTAGCTACACTGGTTACCATCCATTCTTTTATCCACCTCCTTCTCTTGAGCCGGTTGCAATTGAACTTAAAAGGGAATGCCCCACTTCTCGAGAAAAGAGTTATTGGATTGGGAATTGAAGGTCACCATATTGGAGAAGATTGGCTTCTACTGCTTCAGCCGAGGAGAGCTACATATCACTTACATTGTACAAGAATGATTCAAAGTCATAAGGGCTTGCATATGAGTTGACTTATTCTGACATGGATATTGAGGAGACTTGATCAGAGTTGTGTGGTTTCTAGAGGTTGTTGAGAGTCAAGTAAGTTTCCCACTAAGGTTTCTCTCAAACTAATAATCCAAAGGTCTGACTGAGCTCCGTACTTTAATTTTATGTAGATAAGTTTCAAAATCAATATTGTTCATAGTTCTTTATTTTTTCTTTATTCTTTTCCTTTTTATTTAGTCCCTTATTCTTCAAATAAGTGTTTTCTAAGGGACTGGCAAAGGTAAAGCATAGGGGGAAGATTAATCTACAGTTCATCATCTTTAATTATTTATTTTAGCTTAAAATCCTTTATAAAACACCTATAATGATCAATAAATCTCTTCTTTTACTCACCCTAATTCTTGTGAAATATTTTATATTTATTACTTTTTAAACATAAAATTAAACACAAGAAAGATAAGAAAATCAAAGATTGTATATGTAATAGATAGAGGCTGACTCTAACCCTGAGAGTGGGTCAAGACTTGTCCTAGTTGACCATGAATAAAGTGGGGGAGGTATGGCCTAAATACAAGGAAATCCAGAAAATTAAGTTCCATGTGTGTATATTTATCACTTGTATACTACTAAATATATTACATAATTCTTTCTCTATTTTATTTATAACCAAGCTTACACCAAATAAAAATGTTTTCTCCTTGAAACTTGTACATAAACTCTTTTGTAAATAATAAAAATTATTGCAAGAACAATCAATGTACATTGTGTAAATAACAACACTCTGAAAAAGCCACAAAGCTTGTTAGATTGATATCTTCTTCATCACAACTCAAAATTAACCAAACTCTCTTTCATTATACTCCAAATTAAATAAACTATAAAATGGATGTGATTTCATAAAAGTCGGAGTTATGGTATGAAATATGGCTTTTTAAGGGTACTATTGTATGTGATAACTATGTATATTACTCGTATATAATTTGTATGTTTATTTTCCTTGTACTTTTATATAATTTTTTTATATTTATATAAAATACAAATAAAAATCACAAAATCTAAAAATATGCAAAAATAAAATCATGTATATATTGTATATATATCACATGTATATTGTAAATATCCATATTGATTTACCTTAATAAATTAATTCATAAATTAAAATAAAAATATCATTGAAATCCTTGTAAAATACTATATATTAATAAATGATAATTATGTATATACTTTTATAAATAACATATTAAAAATCAACGTGTTATCCCCAATGCCCAACTTCAACGCTCAAGCATTAACTTATGCAATATCGGCTAGATTTGCTGGCATTTAAAATTCAAAATCTAGTTGAAGCCAGTGCCTATTTATACTTCAAGATTCTATCTACTACGATTGATACTTTTTCCACTATTTTTTTCCTGAAGTTGGTCTCTGTAGTCGAAGCGAGGTGACAATGACTTTTGCCCATAGCTAGGAATGCATGAAAGTGTTTGGAGATTGTTATCCAGTACGCTTCCCGAAGCTCCACAGAGAACATTCCAACTCTCTATCATTCGCAACATATTGAGGTAAAAATCTCCCTCTTTTCATCCTTAGGTAATATATTTTAATTTATATATGTTTATTTCTTTTCATTTTTTGCGTTTAATCATCCATTTTTGCTAGATCAGATCACCTATCACCCCAGATTTGATCTTCAAGATCGGAGCTCTCCGGTCACCGATCTTTTCATCTTATTACTCCTGCATGATCACCATCACATTCTTTGTCTTCTCCCATAACCTGATCACCTCAGATTAATTTAGATCAGAGATTTGTCCTCTACTCTGATCACCACCAACATAGGTCCCCATCCCTTCACCATTCCCCTTCCTTTCTGTTTAATAAATTTGATGGATATTAACATCTGAGTATCATCGTATCATTGCAGGTCAAGAGAGAGGATTTGGATCCAAAGCACGATATCTATCATCGCCAATAGAAGTTGAGCACACCAACCTCTAATCTCACATCAACGACCTTCGAGCGTCGTCGAGACACTCATCGGAAGCGGATTGCAGTAGCGACTTGAGCCAAATCGAGGAAGATCGGAGGGATTCAAGTTCATCCAAAAACATCTTCAAAATCATTCTTCTAGCTAGCTTAAGAGTCATATGATCAAGAACGCAAGTGCCAGATCGAATAACTAGTGTTGTATTTACCCCAAAAATCAGCCATGGATCGAGCCCTTCAAACCAAATCCGAATCGTCCACACAACGTTCATCCTCCATCACCCGATCCGATCTTAGAGCCATCCCAGCCATCTATTCTACGATGTGGAATGGTAGAATATTTGTGCTCCTACCGCTGTTTTGTTTCCTTTGCAAATAAGTTCCTACCGGGACATGCGTTTTCTTATAGTCGTTTGAACATTTGTATATTATCCCTTTTGCTATTTTATTTTCATTTTAGTCCACTTTGAACTGCAACACGTGTGTCGCACGTGTTTCCTTACGTATTTTGCAATAAAAGTCTACATGTTTATGTTGTTATTGATCGGCCCCTAGAAATAAATAATTTGCATTCAAGTCCAATCCAACATACCTCACTTGTGCTAGCACGCATTTTCTTCTTAATTTACAGATTTTTCCCAGCATTTCTTTATTTTTTATCCATTTAGGCCCATAATTACTTTTCTTTGCATCCACACTCTGTGCATCTGCACTTAATTTGGCATCTTGATTTAGTTTGAAAAATAACTAAGCATCAATAAAAATCCAAAAAAATCCTTAAATTCTAACTAATCTCATTTATTCATGTTAATTTTCTTTTTGTGTTTCAATCATTTCTAGCATTTTAAATAATTTAAAAACACAAAAAATATCTCTTGTTTGCATTGAAAAATAAAAAAATTATATTCTAAAAATAAAAAAAATCCTGCTTTGTTTGTTTTATTTATTTTATTTTCTGACCAATTATTCGCTAATTCTTCATAAAAAACAAAAAATAAAAAAACATTAAAACACAAAAGAAATTATAAATCACAAAAAATCAAAAAAGTGCAAAAGTTCTTTCAAAAAAATAAAAAATTACCTATTGTCGGTACATCTTTCATCCACTTTTTATTTCATTTTTAAATTAAAAATTAAAAATTATCTCTAACATTTTCTGTTTATCATTTTTCTTTTTTTCAATTTATTTAAAACCCCTAAAAATATAAAAATTACGTAAAAGTCACAAAAACATCAGAAAAAATATTCAAAATACAATAGATCTATTTTAATTCTCTATCTATTTTTGCTACACTTTAAAAATTCAAATAATTGTCTTTTTCTTACTTCTATATTTATTTATTTTATTTGTTTTGTTTCCTTTTATTTTCAAAAATTAGAAACATTTGCAAAAATTTAAAAATCATTAAAAAAATCAGAAAACATATAATATATATGAAAAATTCTTAAAAAGTAAAAGATAAATTTTTCTTAAAAACCAAGAGTAATGTGCATAGAATTGCCTAGTTTCTTTGATTGTTTTTCATTGAATTAAATGTCCCTTAGGATTTTTGGGCCTCCCTAATTTTGAGCACACTATACATGCAAATAAATAGAAAGACTCTTTTGATATATTTCTTTATTTTATTTTGGTTTGAGAGTGCTAAAATAATTGTTGTTGAGGGATTTTCCGGGTTGCAATGAATTGCATTAATTATCTTAATTAAAACCCCCATATTTCCCTGCTTAACACCTTGTTTCCACGGGAACACGACCGAGGAACCATACATCCATCTGCAGTAGTTTGAACACATCTATCGCACCACTCATTACCCAAACATCATGTTGGGTGTAATCAATATGATCGCTTTCCCCTTTATCCTTCAAGGAAAAACTCTCCAATGGATCAATCATTTGGGGAAGTGATGATGACTTGGGATTAATTAATCATTTAAATCATATCTACATAACTAATTCTTGCATGGGAATTACATCTCGATTCATAATAGAGTGTCAATTTGAGTTGGATCTAACTAATTTAATCATGTTAAATCATATTTCAATTAAATCAATGAACGAACAAACGATTAGGGTTTTCGTGATATTATTATAAAGTACTATGCCCACACAAGGACGTATTATTCTTGAGTTTTAGTAATTAGAGTACAATTTGATTTACTTATATCACCATATCATTGAGATAGATCAAGCCAAATCCTACAGATAATGTAAATATGGAGCTCTTTCCACTTCAAATTATAGAGGGCGGAAATTAAGTAACTCATTAGCAAGTCCATGGCCTAGACATTGTCAACATAACAACTCAAGAATAATAATTGTTACATCAATGTACTTGCGATTTTAGAGATCATTTCTTTTATGATCAACATTATACTATATAGTAATCTCTCAAAAATATTAGGCATCTTAAAATAGTTCTGATATCCTAGTTTTCTAATTAAATCAAGCAAATATACTTTACATGTAAAAGTTGACCTACAACTATTGTAGGTTAAACTAGGAATTTTGTCATGAAATATTCATTCAATGTCGATTGATGCTTAAAAAAATATTTCCAAAATAAATATTAAGCATCAACTAATCATGAAAATCCATAATTTCTTATATTGCCATTAAATGGTAAAGATATTAAGAAAGTAATCTTGATGATCCAATCATCATCCGACCCATCTCCACTAAATGTGGAATATCTTGGGCAAACAAAGTTGGAATCGCCTAAAAAAATTCGAACGATTTTCTGGTTTAATTATCTGCTTAATTAAAGATTTATTTCATGGTTTATGATGGTAAAACTGTACCAAAAATTAGTTTATTACATATCTGTGAATATATGCAAAATAATGTGATAGCGAGAACTTTTCAAATTTTAGTTTATGCATATTTGTGCCAACAATTGCTACTATTTTAAGGACAACCATTCTAAATTCATTTTATTACCCAATACATTTCTCTGAACAGTGCATAAATAGGGTTTTCATTTTAGCGAAAAATAATTCGAAACAGTCATCAAATGCAAAACAATGAGTCCCCGTGCATCCTATATACAAAACCTCATTCACATAGGATTTCGGATCACATCCAAGACCTTTGATTGAAGCTCTAATACCACTTGAAGTGTAGGATTTTGGACTTAGCGTATCACGGAAGTGTGAAGATTACATCGAATACGATCTAGGTCTACTAATCATGCTGGTTGCATGGGACAGTGGAATTTAAAATTTTAAATAGATGAAACCATATGATTCGTGAACAATTGTCAAATCATTTCATCATGAATAGAATGGAGTAATGGAACTACGACTTGGAGCATGTTTGTTATCTCTAATCACTAAAGTACGAGATTCTCCCGTCTCAAGTCTAATCAAACGTAGATCGCACTTGAGTGCAAGGATGAGATGCTTGCTTCCCGCAATCCAAGTTGATAATCCGATCTTGGAGTATCAGGATTTCATCCCACGAAATCCATGTCTTCTTCACGAGCGAGGCGTACGGAAGAAGATGGAGATCCACGAGTAAACGATTAGGTAGCACAACAACGATGTGGTGGCTACAAGGTTCTCTAGGTCAACAAGTGGATGTCCATTATGTTGAGAGAGAGAGAGGTTAAACATGTCAATGGAGAGAGAGAGACTTCAATTATTGCAAATTATGTGTAGAATAAAAGGCTAGGACTACCCTTCCTCCTATACTTGTTTGGATGTCCATGGATCACAATCTATGTGCCCACAAATCCAATGGTTGAGATTGATTTATAATTTCAATCAATGGCCATGATTTTGTTGCATTTTAATTTGCAACACCAATTATTATTTATTTAAATTAAGTTAAATATATTGAAGAATATTCAATATAATTTAATTCAATCAAATCAATAATCATATAAGGATTAGGAAGGTGGCAAGCATCCTTCTAATCATGGAGTGGATAACAACTTTAATTTAGGACTCAAGGGTGGCTATCCACCCTCCATAAAAGTAAGGTGGCCTCCTCCTTCTAATTATGTGAGTTATTGTATCTCACATAATCCTCCATAATTTTGCAACAACTTTTTGCAAATTTATTCATAAAATAATTCCATAATATTTATGATAATTTCAATCGTGCCATTGAAAATTATGAATCTTACACACATATCCAAATGAAATGTAAATTGCATTTACAATTAATTGTCCAGTGTGTATCCAATTCACATCAATGCATAATTCATAAATACAAACCTACAATTAGCTCTCTCTAATATATTATAAATCACATTTATAATATATATGATAAATATGGATATCCACATTATTGATGTCCTTGATAATTAAATCAAATTTAATTATCCTGGATCTCCATTCTTATGCATCCAAATAATATAAACCGCTTTCATATTATTCATAATAATTAAATCACATTTAATTATCAACTTTTATCAATGCTGAGATACATTATCAACAATTGAATTACTCTTGAACTCTTTGAAGTGTAATGTGCATTCTCTGTGGATACTTGGAGATAAGGACATGGTGATTGTACATTCCATGTATAGTGACTTGTATTGAGATCACATCTCAAATCCAAATGTCATAGATGTTTAATTAGATCAAAAATAGTAAGTATAATCTTCTTATTGTATTTGAATCATATTCATATCAATGGCCAATATTTGGACCGAGGTTAGTTTACTTATCTACTTAGAGGAGTAATGAATCTCCATTTCATTACCTTTATTCTATCATTTTGGCCTTAAAAACCCTAGCTAATGCATGTAAATAACATCATTTTGTGCATAATAACATTCATTATTTATTATATTATTTGAATATTGATCTAGGTTTTTAATGCCGAAATTATAGAATGCATAGAAGAAAAGAAGAAGGAGTAAAATATTGAAAGTATTTTATGACCTTAACCCTGAGACCAAGTCCAGAATGGAGTTGGTAGACAAGGAAAAAAGTAGGGGGAGATAAGGGCCAGAAATAGAATAAAAACCATATTCTTTTATTAATTATTTATGCATTTTTGGCACCTATCTTATTCTTTAATATTTATCCATCAAATGAATAAATTTTGTACATAAAAGTTGTAGATAGTAATGTGAATAAAAATACAAAATGAAGTTTGTGCAAGAATAATACACTGTGTACATTTTATACACCAAATAAAATGCCAAAAACCGAACTTCGCAGACCCATATCTTTCAAATAAAGACTCAAAACATATCAAAACCACTCTAATTCTATATAACTTTTCACAAGCTAGTTAATAGTGTTGGTTTTATATTTTTTTAATTACTGTGTGAAAGTTAGGATTTTGACCCCTATTGTACATTATACAACTTAAAATATACAATTTATTTATTAATTATTTTTTACAAATTCTTATTTCCATAAATTTGTAAATATCGTTTATAACACATGTGTTTGTTAAAACTAGAATAAAATCAAAAAGAAAATGTCAAATAAAATAAATCTATGTGAAAACATAGATGAAATACCTTCAATCATACATGTATATAAATAAAAAGGGAAATATATTCTTTCATTATTTTATTCTTTATATTTTTCAAATATTGAAAATATTATTCATATTCTACTAAAAATACAAAACCCAAAATAAAACTCAATAAAATACTTGAGAATAAAGTAGTATGTATATCAAACATAGCTAAAATACCTATTAATCTACCAATAGAATATACATGCTTATTTATTTAAGTGTACATATTACATCATAAAAATGAAATAAAAATATACTTACACTCACGAAAATAAGTTGTAAATATATAAAATAGAAAAATAATAATAAAATAAAATGTACAAAATAAAAATGTACAAAACATTGATGAATATACCTATAAATACACCAATAAAAATTAACTAATAAATAAAGCCAAAAAATAGATAAAAATCATAATAAAATATTACATAAATTAATAAACAGTTTTATTTTATACTACAAAATTAATAAAATCGTTTATTATTTTTATTATTTATTATTTAAAAAATGCCATGTTTTGTTGTTTAGCAGCTTAGGTGGTCCAATCAGGGCACTTCGTTCGTTGACCTTGGTCAACTTGTCCCCCGTCTCCTGATTTAATGCGCAAACTGGTTTTGCAACGATTTTCACACTTTTTCCTGTGCATCTCATCGCTTTATCGCCTTTGATCCCTTTAGACGAAATAATCATCGATTATTGTACATACACGCCATGCCTTCTAATCACGTGTACATATGCCCAAATCATTGTTTTTAGCCGGTCAATACGGATGCTCAACAAGGTCTATAAATAAAACCTCTATTTCTCCTTCCAACTTTGATCATCGTCTCGAGTCTAGGAATCCTCATTTTGGATCCAGATAGCCTTCTCGTGATAGGGGAAGTCGATTTGTGTCCGGGCTGAGCTCCAGGAGAATGGAGGTGCACCCACAGTGGTTCTCCGACCACCCTACTCCCTGGGACTCCCCTAGGTATTAGAGCTACGCTTTTATCCTTCCACTTTGATTCTCGTAGTCATAGGTTTAATTTCATGTTGTTAGTTTAGGAATTAGTTAAGTAAATTAGTCTTGATTGCTCCACCCGTACTTTGCCAGAGTTAAGCTCCGACGAGCTCCTCCACACGTCATCATCGCTGCTCCGCCACTTTATCCGCTTCCATCGTCGTCCTCATCATCTCCCGATCATGTTTCGCTCCTCCACTCCCCCAGAACCCTTGCGGATCTGGACATCAGCTCTCCAAGCTCCACCGTCCACTGGAGAGCTTCACCCACTTCATCCTTTGTCCCATTTCACACCTAAGCGGGTAAAGGCACTTTGCCCTCGACTCGTGAGTCCATTTCTGAAGGCCTCGAGCGCCAAAGAAGCACCTAGGGGCGAAAGCACACCTCGTCGGAGTCATCTGGGGTACCTCTTCTTCCCCAACCTCGTAGGGGTGCTCTCGTGTGCCTCTGACCATTCTGAAGCCACCATCCAGTAGGGGACCTCGATGCAGATCTATCTAGGCCCCTTGGAGAAGCAAATAACATCGGAGGAGCAAGATCTCACTAGAGGAAGTTTGCCTAGGCCAACTTTCCTCTATGTTCTTCATCATAGTCGCTCTGTTGTTGGATCAAGAAGGACAACCCAAGTCAGATCAAAGCCGTTGGATTTCACCACTTCTTCACCGTCCGACCGCGATCCTCGGTCTAATCTTGGCCATCCACGGGCGAAGCGTCATCCACTGTTGCGTGGGCATCACGTGCTCAAGTGAGGAAGATCCAGCTGTCGGCCCACGCCTATACTTGGGGTAATTACATATTTAGCCTCACACTTTTTGTATATTTTTATTCAGTCTCGTAAATAAATATAACGTGTTAAATAAATGGGAAAATTCTATAATGGACCCTGGGATTGTTACGTATTTACACTTAGGTCCAGTCCACATCACCTCACGTCGTCCTATGTTAGGTGGAGAAATTGCATGTAAACCCTCGAGGGTTTTTGTATTTATTATTTAGTCCACTAACATGAAAATCACGTTGTATATTTTTGTAAAAATGGTTGAGAGTTCCCTCAACTTTTTTCGTAATTGCATTTTGGTCCTTCCATCACACATCACGTGTAGTCCCACATGATGGGGTAAACTGCATGAATAGCCTAGTGAGTTTTATAATTGTAAATTAGTCTTCAAAAATTAAAGAAATGTTGTATATTTTTGGTGTTTTTGCACTGTAGCCCATGAAGTTTATTTTGTATTGCAAAAATGCCTCTTCCATGACTAATATTTTTGTGTGTTTCTTCTATTAATTGAAAAGAGCCACTGTGCTCCTAAAAATACACAAAAAAGGGTTAGAGGTTTCTTGCCTTGTAGTTCATGGGCATAGTTTAGCAATTTTGGCATTTGACTTATTTAATAAAAATATATTTGGGTTTTGAAATTCCAAAAAAATAGTAAAACTTTTTCTAAAAATAAAAAAAAATTATATGTAGTTTATATATGTATTTATTGAGTCCAGAAAATAAAAACCCCTAAAAAATAGAAAACGAAAATGATAACAATCATAAAACTCTAAAATACAACAAAAAAAAATATAAAAATCCTTTCAAAATACCAAAAATGTGTTTTTATGTCTTATAATTTGATTTATTTACATATTTATACAATAAAATTGATTTGGGTAATTTTGGAATTCATTTACTATCTTTAATAATCAAATCGATTTTGGGTATTTATTTATTCCCTTATATGGGATATTTTTAACTTTAAAAATACATAAAAATTTGAAACAAATCCTGGAAAATTAAAAAACAGTAGAAAAGTATGAAAAATAAAAAAACAATTTATTTTATATATTTTATCTATATTTATTATCATGTGTAGATATACTACTATATGTTAAGTATATAAAACCTTATATATGCTATATTGTTTACATAAAAAAGGAAAATATATAGATATAAAAATTCAAAAGAAAATTCAAAATAAGAAAATTAAAAAAATCAAAAGAGAAAAATATAAAATAAAAATTATAATAATAAAAAATTATAAAATCCAAAAATCCACAAGAGCTATATAAGCGAATGACTCGGTTGTACATGAATATCCCTAGGCTACTTGTTTTACTCTCTGTGGTTCAACCTCTACACACTTTCCTGTTTTGCATTTTCTGGTAGATAAAATAAATTTTAATTCCACATTTTTTCTATTACTTGAATTATGATTATTGTGGGTTAATTGCTGACTAATCGAGGAAGGTTGAGTGGTCAACTCATCGACCACGGTCTCGCCTTGTGAGACTGTGTGACCCTTTGATCGTTCTGGTTTATCAGATGGCACCGTTGCTGGGGAGCAATGAGCATAACCTATTTTCACCAGTCATATTTGTATGGTCATTTATCTGAATTATTGATTCATTATTGTTAGTAAATTCTTTGATTATTCGTTAATTTGTTTGCAATTATTTATCTACAATTAATTCTTTGATTATTGTTGTAAATAATCATTGATTTTGTAAATATTTATAGATTTATTTTATTATTTTTTCTTTGATTTAAACATTCATCAATTCATTATTTCTTTGATTATTTATATATTAATTCTATTATTTGATTAATTGATTATATATGCTAATGCCATATTTTTGTGACTTTGTTGCGAGGGCCTGCCATGCGAGTACGGCTTCTTAGGAGGTCGATACAACCATGCTTCGAGGAGGTTGGTCTTCTCTTTATGACCAGCTAGAGAGAGTACAAAGGAAGCAAGGAGGAAGTAGCTTAAATAATCAATTTTGTAATTTATGGTGTGAGAGAGAGAGACAATTTTGGCATGTAATATAACTTGGACTCTACTCTTCACAACGAGGTCCAATGCCTAGGTGTCTGTTCACCTAAGGGCCTCGTCGTATTTTTCCGCACTTTCTCGCCTTCCTTTAGTTTGTTCCTGTTGTTATGAGTTTCCCCCTTATTTTACTTTGTTTTGTGTGCATGGAGCCCCTAGACTTAGGTTGCTTCTCATGGTAACTAGGTCTATACCTTAATAAGAATGCTTGTTCCTATAGTCTCTTACGCATGGATCTAGTCCAATTAATAAATGTTAGCTGTTTAAATTCAGACCCACATACCGTGAGAGGCATCATACAATGTTGGCATGACCCGTTATGGTAGGCACCGACATGTCTCCAAGATCAGACTCTAGGGTTGGTCTTTAAATTGCTAGCATATGGTTCTTCACGATTAATAGCAGCTAATGTTTAGGGCGATTTTGTCGATTGCACACTACCATGTAGATATGTTAAAAATTATGTTTTGCATACTACATGAAGAGAGCTGGGAAGCATTGTAAGTCCTCTAATTCAGCATGCATCATTAGATTCAATGGTGAGATCTTCACCATTGAATCGACTTGCATGGCTTTTTCGCTATCTCCCTATAAATTTGAACACCTAGGACTTAAATGAAACCTACAAAAAATTTAGGTGCTTGTATGAAACATATCTAAAAAAAGTGAAAACCCAAAAATTAAAATAAGGGGACTGCTAAATAAACTTTAACCTTAATTAAAATTCTTAATGGATTATCATTGTTTTGGGTTCGTAAAGCCCTCATTATTTTCAGGTACCTTAGGAGGGGACCAAAACCCCTCCCATGAGGGAGGCACGACCCGCTAAGGATTAGAGCCCAAATCCCAATCAGTAACTTCCTTGTGTATCACCTGGATTTTCGAAGTATTGGTGCTTCTATTGTACTTGACCGATTCAAGCAACCTAATCCCTTATGGCTTCACATGGTGTGAGTTGGTGAACCCAATTTTGTATTGTGTTTGGATGGATCTAGATTGAGGTTAAAAGATCAAGACCCGCGCACATGCGTAAATTTTGTCATGTGTTTCTCCCTTTGACCCCCGCTCAGTTTGAGCCTTTCTACAATTTTGCACTCCATTTTATTCCTCGTTGACCATCATATCTTTTTTCCTGCATCGATCTCCCTCTTACTTCACGAAGTCGATCCGTGGATGGTTTAGTTGGGACCCTGCCGACACACACATTGATTCCATGGACACAACCCCGTCAATAATTCGAGGTGATTCTCGAGAACCCGATCCAGACTTTGCGATTCGATCTCTAGACTCTTTCTTCTACCCTTCCTTTTGACCACCTAATAAACCGGGACCACTCGTGTCCCACCTTCACCGTTGTGAATGAAAGTCGATTACAGTCCATATCCTTTTTCATTCAAAACAGTCTGGGATTGACCTTAATTCCAGAATTCATCCTAGCAACTGGGAATCAATTTCAAGTGGTATGATTGGGATTCTCTCATCTTATAGATAAAAGACAAACCAAGCCCTTGATCCTAGCCCAGAATTCATCTCCTAAAATTCATACCAATAAATGACACCTCAAGGAAGAGGAAGAGGTCAGCAACCTCCCCAGCCTGAGCAAGGACAGATGTCTAATCAGAATAAGGTTAATACACAATTATGGATATCAATCCAAGCTATCTTGCAAAAGTTGACCGAGCAAGCCCTAGCACAGACTGCATTCCAAGAAATGTTGAATGATGTGATGAACATCCCTAAGAGAGGAGGTAGACAAGGAGGGGGAGGAGGTTATGGAAACCATGATGGCAATCTCGATGAGGAAGAGCCTATACAAGGAGGCCCAAACCTACACTGAAAGAAACATACAAACCTGGAGACAGCCAGATGACCAAGTGGATCCTCATTCCACCAGTGCATGCTCACTTTGAGCTGAAACCCCAGTTCCTCACTCTTCTTCCTTCTTTCCATGGGAATACCAATGAAGAGCCTTACATTCATCTGCAGCAATTTTCACGCATCTGTCGCATGACCCACTATCCCAATGTCCCGTTGGACGTTGTCAAGATGATGGCATTCCCCTTCAGTCTACATGACAAGGCCCTCTACTAGTTTAACCATTTGGGAATGGTTGTGATGACTTGGGAGTAATTGAAGTCTGCTTTCCTGCACAAGTTTTATCCTCTCGGTCGGTTCAACTAGTTGTGAGCCTAAATTAGCAATTTCTCTCAAGGAGCCCACGAATCCATTCATGAAACATGGGAGAGATTCACAGATCTACAGGATAAATGCCATCACCATGAGATTCCAAGGACTAGCTTGGTCCAACAATGTTTTTGGGGGGCTTGAATGTAGAGAGTCAAAGGCTCGTTGACGCAGTAGTTAGGGCTCGTACTTCAACAATGATGAAGATGCTGTCTCATAGATTTTTGAGGAAATAGCCAAAGGAGAGGCCACCCTCTCTTCATCCAAGGCATGTCAGAAGTAGGCCCAGATCCTCCTGAAGCTAGTACACACAAAAACATCCTGTGAGGTGGAGAGAGATGAGAGCTCCAACCTGAGCATTATCGAGGGCAATCTCTCTAAGGTTGATATCATTGAGAAGCGATCGTAAGACATTGAGAAACTTGCTGTGATCGAGAAGAGGACATGGAATCTCTATAAACTGGACCATATCACCATGCAATTTGAACTGATGGTTGGCACCATTACTTCTGTCCAGTCGACAACACCATCCCCAGATGCTCCAGTTGAGAAGAATGGCGATATAGCACTGCCAAATTAGCCTCAGTCGAGCTAGCAACCACTGGCAATCCAACAACTATACTACGTTCAGGCGCCTGACCAAGGCCACCTGCAACAACAGATAGTTGTTTACCAGCCAGACTTTCTTTCAACATCTGATCCAGCTTTCCTGCCACTACCCCTGATCCAAGAAGTCAATGGGGTTTGGAGCAAATACACAGAGCCTTCCCATTCTACTGGACACCCTCAAGGACATGTAACGGCCAACATGCAGTACCACCAACCACAAGTTGGTCATTTTGGGAAGTCCTCATAGCCACCACCACAATACCACCAGCCTTCCCAATATGCCAATCAATGGAGGCAGAATCATAACTATCAGCAGCTGCAGTACCGTTAGCCACTACCATACCACCAGTATGTGGCTGTCTCACCTCACCAGTATCAGCAGTATCCTCCTCCCTCCTACAATCAGTTTCATATTCCTCCACCCCAGCACTACCAGTAGTCATTGCCTCAGCTCCCACACATACAACAACAACGTGGTCTGCACGCTGAATCTTCTGAGGCAAATCCCCTGAACTCGACCCTGGATTGCTTGGCCCATCTCCTCAAAGGCCTAGCAAATATGACCAGGAAATTAGATGACCTGACCTCTACTAACACCACCATTCAGTTGCAGGTCAAAGCTAACCCCAACAGCTTCAAGAGAAAGGAACAGGTAGAATGTGATGTCCCATCAATGCCTATAGAGTAAGATGATCGTGCTGCTATTGTTTTATATAATGATGTCACTCTCAAGAGCGGTAGGGCCTTACATCTGCCTGCCAGCAACAAAGGGGAGAATAAAGCTTCAGGTGAATTGTCATCTTCTGCATCAACTATACCAGCTGCAAGGACGGGTGAGGAAGGAGAAGGAGGAGCCATTCCATTTGACACTCACCACCATCATAAAAAAGAACAGAAAAATCAACAAAAACAAAAAGAACAAAAAGAATATCATCGTCGAAGTGAAGTCACGCCAGCCTTGGAGAAGCCGCCAACCGCATCTGATCTCACGCCAGCCGATGGAGTGGAGGCCACACTTTTGCCCGTCCACCAACACCAACATCTCAGCTCCCAGATGGTACTCCTTTTTGTGATCCGGATGTACAACATTTTGTGGACGATGATTTTGTTGTAAATAAGAAATCTATTTCTGATTCCAGTAATGTCCATAATCATTTTCCTGTTGCAATATAAAAATCCAAAAAATTTGCAAAAAGAAAAGGCACATTATCTGATCCTAGAGTTGTGGATGTCATTAACAACTTGATTGTTGAGATTCCTCTGATGAGGGCCATGGAGTACACTCAATTGTGAAGAAAGGTTTGAAGGAGGCACGTACAAGCAAGTGCCACCCAACACGAAACAAAAGATGCAGACAGGTTGAGAAACACATTCTCACTGTGGCTCCTGTAGCAGCCATCAACATCCTCCCACAGAAGAAGCAGGACAAAGGATCACCTCTTATCAGTTGTGAGATTTTTGATCATGTCTTTGAGCGTACTCTGCTTGACAATGATTCTTCTATCAACCTTATACCCTCATCCTTACTGTAATAATTTGGTCTAGGTTCACTCAAGAAGACACAAATGATCCTTCAGTTCCTTGGCCAATACATCAAGTAGCCTAGACGTCTTTTGGAAGATGTTGTGGTAAAGGTGCAAAAATATAGTTCTCAATTTATTTTGTAGTCCTTGATATGGACTCTCCCACACCCTTACTCCATACTCCTATCATCCTTTGCAGGATATTCATGCACACCTCAGAAGCTGTGGTTTACTATGGGCCTGGTAAGATTACATTCAACTCAGGCAACAAGAAAATCACTATAGACATTATCAATGTGCTAAAAGTCATGCCTACTGAGCTTCGTACAACAACAGAAGCAGACTGTGACTTTATTGTAGAAATCAGATTCACAACACTCTCTTTGGACAATCCATGGACCCAAGAAATCCTCTCTCTGGAGGAGGAGTTGGAAAGCACAGTCGACACATGCTCCGATGACACTTGGGGGACAGAATCCAATGTATTGATGCACCTTTTTGACTCCAATGACTCACTTGATCCTGAACAAGATGAGCCTAGTGCAGAACCGTTCCTTACATTATTAGAATCTCAACAGAATATTGAGGTCAGTAACTCTGCCAAAGTTCATGCAGCACATCATACCACCATTGCAGTTTTTGAAGTGACTAACCAATCGGCTAGATCGAAACCTGAACTCGAGCCACTTCCAATAGGTCAGAAGTATGCTTTCATTGTGGATGCAGAAACATGTATCCGTAGTAGCAGGCTGACCCTGCAGCAAGAATC
The DNA here is from genome assembly GCA_037367405.1 of Ottelia alismoides. NCBI lineage: Eukaryota > Viridiplantae > Streptophyta > Magnoliopsida > Alismatales > Hydrocharitaceae > Ottelia > Ottelia alismoides. Next base: position 229,381 of record JAZKJV010002170.1, on the reverse strand, counting down.
TTGACTTCTGGAGGTTTTAGAGAAGAACCGTAAGGCTCTTTATTGGCATGTATCAGATCTATGTGGGATAAATCCGGCATTGTGTTCACACCACATTTACTTGGAAGAAGAAGTCAAGCCGTCCCACAAATTTCAAAGAAGACTGAACAAATCTCAGGGATGTCGTCATGAAAGAACACGAAATGGTGTGATGCAGGTTTCATTTATCCCATCTCCGATTCAAAATGGGTGAGCCCCTTGCACGCAGTCCCAAAGAAGTCAGTTCTTACTGTGGTTACAAATGACAAAGGATGGGAGATATCTACTCAGGTATTGACATCATGGTGGGTGTGTGTTGACTACCACCATCTTAATGCAACAAGGAAGAAGGACCACTTCCCCTTGCCATTCATTGATCAAGTTTTGGAAAGACTAGCCAACAAGGAGTTCTTCTGCTTTCTAGATGGGTACTGTGGGTACAATCAACTGTAAATCACCCATGAAGATCAAGAGAAGACTACCTTCACTTGTTGATGTCATAATTGGAGTTTTGAATAAGACGACTCTGGCATTTTTTCTTTTTCATATTTGAAAAGTAAAATAAGAGGTGTTAAGCTTTTTATCATTCTGGCGTGCTCATTATAAGACTCAGACTTATTCACAAACCGACTAATAGTTAGAATTACCGGAAATCCCTTTTCACTCCGCTTAGCTCTATCCCCTTCTAGGGGTATTTTTGTGAGAGGTTCTATAGGAACTGGACGATCATATTTGGTCAAATACCTAGCTATTATGCTTTCAGGAGAATGCCCTTTGGATTGTGCAATGAAGAGACATTCCAGAGATGCATGCTTGCAGTTTTTGCAGAGATGGAGGACAGTTTTCTTAAGGTGATTATGGACAACTTCTCTGTCTATGTTGACAGTTTCGATTCTTGTCTTGAGCACCTGGACATAGTACTTTAGAAATGTCGTGAAGTCAATCTATTGCTATCATGGGAAAAGAGCCACTTCATGGTCACAAAGGGAATTGTGTTGGGTCACGTCATTTCCAAGCATGGCATGGAAGTCAACCCGGCAAAGATGGATGTGATTGCCAATCTTGAGCCACCTCAGACAGTAAAGAATGTGAGGTCATTCCTAGGGAATGTGGGATTCTACAAAAGATTCATCGGTGGTTTCAGCCGCATCATCCGACATCTTATAGAACTTCTATGCAAGGAGACTCAGTTCAATGCTTATCAACAGGTTCTCCTCTCATTCAATCAGTTGAAGGAGCTTATCACTCAAGCTCTAGTCCTACAGCCGCCAGATTGGTCTCTATCCTTTGAGATCATGATGGATGCATCAGACTTTGCAGTTGGTCTTGTTCTATGACAGAGGAAACACAAGGTGCCCTATGCCATTCAATATTCTAGCAAGACATTAGATGAAGCTCAAAGAAATTACACTGTAACAGAGAAAGAGTTGATGGTTGTGGTATTCACCTTGGAGAAGTTCAGTTCTTATTTGCTTGGATCAAAAGTTAACTTCTTCACAGACCACTCTACTATTCGATATTTGCAACAGAAGAAGGATGCCAAACCTAGACTTATTAGATGGATCCTTATCCTCCAGGAATTTGATTTTGAAATGAATGACAAGCCTGGAGTTTAGAATGTGGTAGCAGATCATCTCTCCATAATTGAGCAGCAAGAGCCTTCGCTGAGCAGTGCACCCATCTCAAAAACCTTTCCTACGAGTTGATTTTGGTCGTGGATTAACTCCCTTGGTAAGCTAATATTGTCAACTACCTTGTTTCGGAGGTAGTACCATCGGATTGGACGAAGATTCAGAAGGAAATATTCTTGTCGACAATCCATTTCTACCAATGGGAAGATTGCATTCAGCGCAGGTGTATCCCTCAGGAGGAGCATCATAGTGTCCTCAAGCATTGTCACTCGCTCAAATCTAGTGGACATCACTCTGGAGATAGAACGGTAGCAAAAGTACTTTAGTGTGGCTTCTAGTTGCCCACACTATTTAAGGATACAGTAGCTTTCATCAAACGATGCACTGATTGTCAAAGATTGAAAGGCACCCTCACCATAAAAGATTCAATGCCCCTAAAGATCATCCAGATTGTAGATGTATTCGATGCTTGATGTATCGATTTCATGGGATCCTTTCCCAACAGTCAGAGATATAAGCACATCCTTCTTGTCGTTCACTATGTGAGTCGCTAGGTTGAAGCTATCCCCGCTCGAGCCGTTGACAGCTGCACAGTTTGTCGATTTTTGAAGGAAAATATCATTTTCGTTCAGGATTCTAAAGATTCGCATATCATACGGGGTTAGCCACTTCATTAACAAGGAGTTCAAGAAATTAACAAAGGAATATGGCATCGAGCATCGAGTCCCATCTCCTTACCATCCGCAGACCAATGGCATAGTCGAGCTGTCAAACAAAGAAATCAAGACGATCCTACTGAAGCTCTTGAGTCCGGATAGAGAGAATTCATCCCAACACTTGGACTCCATACTGTGGGCATATCAAACCACTTACAAGTCTCCTTTAGGCATGTCTCCCTATCATCTTGTATATGGAAAACCGTGTCATCTACCCGTGGAACTAATTCACAAATCCTTATGGGCAATCAATATGTGCAATTTGGACTCATAAAAAAGTGGTCAGAAAAGAAAATATGATCTGAACAAACTTCAGGAATTTTGAAATTATGCAAAAGATAACACATTAATGTACAAAGAGAAGGTGAAACGTTGGCATAACCGACACATCAGACGTAAGACCTTCGAAGTTGGACATAAGGTGTGGCTATTTGATGCAAAGTTGAGTATCTTCCCATGCAAATTGAAGAGTAAATGGATAGTGTCGTTTCAAGTACGAGAAGTGTATGACAATGGCAGCATTGCAATATCAGAATTGTCTCCTGACGCACAGTCATTTGTTGTCAACGGTCAACTACTGAAGCCCTACCTTGAGCATGATACTTTCTTGGTCGTTGTTGACTCAATCCAAGCACTGTGCTTTTAAGATACATCTACAACACTCGCAGCATCGAAAGATTCAGATAACGCACATCAAAAATTTTTCCTCTAATCTCTTATCTTTTCTTCTTTTCTTCCTTTCTTCTTTTCTCCTTTCCAATTCTCGAATTCATCCTACACACACACACACACACACACATATATATATATATAAATCAGGTGCAACACCCCTTTTTGTCAGTCTTCTATACTTAGGGCGAACTTTATCCTATGTATGGGGGGGGGGGGTTCACCCAATTACCTTATTCTTTGATCCTCTCCATTGTCTCCTCTTCTTTCCTATCCTCTAGGATCTCTCACCCTAAGTATAGGGGGGAGACAATCCAAGTATGATCTGTTCATTCTCATCCTTGACCATCCATGCTTAGTGTACAGTCTGTTATACTTAGGATTGTTTAATCCTAATTATGGGGGGACAGTCAACTTCCTATTCAGTTATTCATCTTCTTATTCCTTTATTCTTTATACTTTTCTATACTCAGTCTGAGTTATGTCTTCCCTTGTTCTCTATGATCTATAAGGAGATAGCTCGAGCTAAGTATGGGGGGTCGTATATACTATGTATATACTTCAAGCCATAAGTTGTACTTTTGTATTCTAAATAACATTTATGGATAAAAATAATGTCAAATTCATCATAATCTTCTAATAAAAAGATGTTTATAGCTCTTCAAACTCTTTTTGTACATGCTGATTAACAAATCATGCAAAAATACTTTTGCAAAATATTTGAAAAATAGTTTGAAAACCCTTTTAAAAACTGTTTGGAAAATATGTTGTAAAGAGTATTCAATTGAAAAAATCTTTTTGTTTCCAAAATTTTATTTTCTTTGCATGAAATAAAAATATTTGAAAAATAATTTGCAAGTGGTTATAAAATGGTTGCAAAAATACTTCAATATATATATATATATATATAATGTTTAAAAAATCTTTGCAAAACGATTTTCAAATACGTGTAAATATTTGTAAAAATCATTGTGAAAATTATGTTGGACTATAGTTTTCAAATTGGTTGAAAATGATTTTCAAACAAGTTTGAGGAGTACACACAACATACTAAAATATTCTTGTAAATATAAAATACAACCCCATGTAAAGATATGTACCTAATTTCTTAACCTAAACCTTATGCTTCAAAAACAACAAAAACCTTTGCAAAAACTCAAATACCAAAAATATTTTATTCACAAATGACATTTTTATTCCTCAAAAAATCTGTTTATATATACTGACTAATAAGTCGGGTTAAAAATATTTTTTCAAAATGATTTGAAAAATGGTGTGACCCATTTGGAAATTTTTTTGTGAAATGTTTTCAACTTTTGTAAAGATATTTTAATTGAAAAATTAGTTTTCTTGGTGTCCAATGAAAATTTAGAAAATCAGTTTGCTAATGATTTTGAAAATATATGTAAAATATTTGGAAAGGTATATATAGTATTTGAAAAATCTTTGCAAAATAGCTTTCAAATGTTTGTAAATAGTTGCAAAAATGTTTTGTACTATGATTTTAAAAATTATTTTCAAATAAATTGGAGGAATAAATGCATCAATGAAACATGTATATAATTAAAAATAAAATACATAAAATTATTTACCTATTGAATGTATATATACCCATAAAATAACTTGTTAGAATATGTGATTCTTGACCATTCTTAATAAAACAAAATAAACACGCTCGTGTAAATAGCTATATATCTTATATACTTTGAGTTTTAAAATCCATTTTCTTTCCCAAAATTCTTTTTGTAAAAAATCTTTTTATTTGCCAAAATTCTTTTTAACAAAAAATCTTTTTATTTGCAAAATTCTTTGTGCAAAACTTCTTTTTTATTTTAAAATAATTCTTCAAACATTACATCATTCTTTCGGCATTGTATATAGCATTTGCATAGAATTCATATTCTTGTTAATTGAGCTTTATGATTGAAGAAGTACAAATAAAACCAAAGATTAGAGCTTGGTTGGACCGTAATACACCTAAAAGCACTGGAACCTTATGGGAACTAGATTTAAGGTACTTCAGGTCTATTGAGACTTAATTCCTTGAGACTCAGGGCTAGGTTCAAGTCACCTCAACTGACTAACTAGAACTTTTAGAGACGCACGCATGAGTCTTGTCGGCCGTGACCTAACTTGGACATTTGCACCTTTTACTTTGCACAACTGAGTAGGAGTGGTGAGGGGGTTGAATTTGCCGGTCTGAGACGCAGGCAGGTTGAAACATTCATCCTCATATATGGAGGGAAGTGCACACCAACCTGGTCTATTTACAATGATGTCGAATGACAGGAGAGCGTGGGTTGCAATAAAGCTTCAAAAGAGGGATAGTATTCTGGCTCAAGAGGAAAAAGTCCCTATGTAAATGTTGTTGTAAATAGTATTTCGAAAAAAAACGACAAAATAGTGGACAATCCTACAAATAAAAAAATAAAATGTCTGCCGGAGTATGTATATATGTTGTATAGAAAATAAGAAAGCATGAGCATCAAAGTTATACCATGTGAGCCTGCAGGTGGATGACTTGACTACACTAGTCATGCATCCCAGGATAGGTAGCTACAATGGATACCGTCCATTGTTTTCTTTAGCTCCTCCTCTTGGGTTGGATGCCACTTGAACTTAGAAAGGAATCCCCCGCTCCTCGAGGACAGAGTACTGGATTGGGAAATCTTTGGGTTGTCATTCTAGAGAAGTCAATTCCTTTGTCATTTCTGTTGGGAAGAGCCACTATCACTTACAGTGTACAAGTCAGCTTCATAGTCATAAGGATTTGCGTATGATGTACGTTAGTTCTGACCTAGCTATTGAGGTGGTTTGAACCGAGTTCTGTGACTCTCAAAGGCAGTTGTGTTTTAATCTTGGTTTTGGTTCCGCACACATTCTCACATCAAGGTCTAACCTGAGCTCCAAACATTGATTTTGTAAAGACAAGTTAACAACTGAAAGCAATTCTATTTATTATTACTTTTTATTTTCTTCTCTATTCTTTTTGTACTTATTGCATAAGTGTTTGTTAGGGACTAGCAAAGGCAAGTATAGGGGGGTGATGAATCTCCATTTCATCATCTTTATTCTATCATTTTATCCTTAAAACCCTATCTAATGCATGTAAATAACATCAATTTCTGTAAAATAGCATTCATTATTTATTGTATTATTTGTATATAAAACAAGGTTTCTAATGCCAAAATTATAGAATAAAGAGAATAAAAGAAAAAGGAATAAAATATTGAAAATATTTTATGACCCTAACCTCGAGACCAAGTTCAGAATGGAGATGGTGGACAAGGAATAAAGTAGGGGGAGATAAGGTCCAGAAATAGAATAAAAACCCTATTATTTTATTCATTATTTATGCATTTTTGGTACCTATATTATTATTTAATATTTATCAATCAAACTAAGAAACTTTGTACATAAAATTGTAGATAATAATGTGAATCAAAATACAAAATTGAGTTTGTGCAAAATAATACACTGGGTGCATTTTATACACAAAATAAAAAGGCATAAATCGAATTTCACAGACCCATATCTTTCAAATAAAAACTTAAAACATATCAAAATCACCTATACTTTATACAACTTTTTATAAGCTAGTTAATGGTGGTGGTTTTATATTTTTTTGAAGTTACTAAATATTCAATTTATTTATTATTTACTATTTTTACAAATTCTTATATCTATAAATTTGTAAATACTGTTTATGACACATGTGTCTATTAAAACTAGAACAAAACAAAAAAGAAAACTTCAAATAAAATAAATCTATGTGAAAACATAGATGAAATACCTACAATCATACATGTATATAAATACAAAGGGAAATATATTCTTCCATTCTTTTATTCTTTATATTTTTCTAATATTATAAATATTATTCATATTCTATTAAAAATACAGAATCCAAAATAAAACTCAATAAAATACATGAGAATAAGATAACATATATCAAACATAGCTAAAATACCTATAAATCTACGTATAGAATATACATACTAATTTATTTAAGTGTACAAATTACATCATAAATATGAAATAAAAATATATTTATACTCACAAAATATGTTGTAAATATATAAAATAAAAAAAAAGAATAATACAAGAAAATATATAAAATAAAAATAAAAATGCACAAAACATAGATGAATATACCTAAAAATACACTAATAAAAATTAACTACTAACAAATAAAGAAAAAAAAGATAAATAAAAATTATAATAAAATTCTACATAAAATAATAAACATTTTTTTATTTTATACTAAAAACTAATAAAATAGTTTACTATTTTTAATTAATTATTCTTTAATAAAATGCCTTGTTTTGTTATTTACCAGCTTAGGTGGTCCAATCAGGGCGCTTCATTCGTTGACCTTTGACAACTTGTCCCCCACCTCCTGATTTCATGGGCACACTTGTTTTCCTACATTTTCCATCCTTTTTTCCGTCGCACTATCGTATTTGCCCTTCATACGAAATAACCATCGATTATTGTACATACATGCCATGCATTCTAACTGCGTGTACAAATGCCCAAATCATTGTTTTCAGCCGGTCAATAAGGGTGCTCAACAAGGTCTATAAATAAAAGCTTTGCTTCTCTTTCCGACTTTGGTCACAGTATTGAGTCTATGAAGCCTTGTCTTGGATCAAGATAGCCTTCTCGTGACAAGGGAAGTCGATTTGCAAAGGGGTTGAGCTCTAGGAGCATGGAGGTGCACCTACGGTGGTTCTCTGACCACCCTGCTCCCTGGGCATCCCATAGATATCAGAGATGTGCTTTTATCCTTCCATTTTGCTTCTTGTAGTAGTTGGTTTAATTTCATGTCGTTAGTTTAGGAATCAGTTAAGTGAATTAGTCTTGATCACTCCACCCGTACTTTGCCGGAGTTGAGCTCCAGCGACCTCCTCTACGCGTCATCATCACCTCTCTACCTCTTTATCTGCCTCCATCTTCATCCTCATCACCTCCCGATCATGTCTCGCTCCTTCACTCCCCCAGAACCCTCACAGATCTGGACTTCAGCTCTCCAACCTCCGCCGTCCACTAGAGACCATTGCCCACTTCCTCCTTCACCCCATTTCGTACCTAACCGGGTCGAGGCACTTTGCCCTCCACCTATGAGTCCATTTTTGCAGGTCCCAAGCATCAAAGAAGCACCTAGGGGTGAAAGCACAACTCACCGAAGGCACCTGGGGTACCTCTTCTTCCCCAACCTTGTGGGGTGCTCTGATGAATCTCGGATTCGTCACTTTAAATCTCATTTATTAAGCTCAAATCACTCAAAATCAACAGCATTTCTGCATCTATTCTGCATAAATAGCATTCATGCATGTTTTCATAAGAATTGCATTTTACAACTAATTTCTGCACAAAATAAGAAACAAAAAATCCCAGCAAAAATTGACCGGTAAATAGCCTAACTTCCCTGATTTTTAACTCATTCATGCTAACTTCGAATAATCCAAAACCACCTTCACTGTGTACATATCACTTACTAGAATAAATGAAAAATACAAAAAAATAAAAATCCCAAATAAGTGGACCAAAAACCCAAACCCTAGTTTCAGGATTTCCGGACTAAAAACCTCATATCTTCTCATCCAGTGCCCGGTTTAATCCTGCTCACTTTTGAACTAATGTACATTCAATTCTCTTTAAAACAAGACCAAGTTCAAGTGATTCGGAGCTCATATGTGAAAGTTGGGTTTTGGGCCTTTTTTGTACATTTTGTATTTTAGCGGTTTTCGACCTATTATTTTATGTGCATACTTTCATTAATAAAAATATAAAAAAAATAGATTAATATGTAATTATTTATATCTGATTTTATCATAACTTTTTCCGTATTTTTATCAGGTTTAAAAATGACAGAAAAATCACAAAACCCAAAAATATAGGTATTATATGTACATGGGATACCTTAAAAATTCACTTTGTGCAATTGATCGATTTTGGTTTTTATGTCTTCATGAAAGTTGTAGATCTCATCGAGAGAAGCAATTTTTGTGAAGAAACTTTTCGATCCAAGGCCGTTTGCTATTTATTTTGTATTTTATAAAGGATTTTGTTTTCAGAATTTTCTGGTGCTAACACGTGGCCGTACCTGGTGCCGCCACGTGTCAGCCAATTTTGACAATATTTTTAATTCATTTTTATAAAAAATTAAAGATGACACACGTGCAGGGCACGTGCCTCTCGCATACGTGCCCTCCCCTTAGCCCCCCATCTGCCACGTGTCTCCATCCTGGGCCATCCGATCTCGGCCGATCGGACGACCCATGGTCATCATCCTCCCAGGCCGCCTTTCCCTTTTGGGAAACGTCGCGACCCCCGCATTTTGCCTCTCGCCGCGAATCTCGCGCCCGTCCCCAAAATCTACGGTCATCACCCTGTCAATCGAATCTTCGTCGACCCTTTCCTTCTCCGGCACACTCTCCAGCCCTATTTAAGAAGCGTTGTCGCACTTCCTTTCCTCTATCCGCCGATTGCACGAAGAACGCGAGGCACGCGGTGGTGACAACACCTGCTTGCCCGCTTCTCCGGCGAGATCCGGCCTCTCCTTTGGCCGTCGAAGCCTCGCATCTGCTCCAGCTCTGAGTTCTTCTTGTCGAGCCAACGAATCTTCAATGTCGTCATCATCATTGACCATCCACTTCGACCTCTCCACCTCCGCCATGACACTTAGTCACCGCGTTATAACGCCTCCGCAACGTCACCTCCGACAACCTCCTCCGACGCCCACCCTCACGCCCGTCATCTCTAACATCGACAACCGCATCGCAACTAAGCTCAAGATTTGCCTCTGACTATCTTCAGCGACGCGCTATCGTCTTTGACTCGTTACGGCCACCACAACAACGCCCTCTGGCCTCGCCGCACTCCCAGGACGTCCGTCGCTACAACGACGGGCCGGGCGTGATGCCCGAGACCCCGCAGCGCACGTGCGAGGCACATGCGTCCCAAGGGGGCATCAGCATCACATCAGTCCCAAGTCATGTGCTTTGCACGTGACCGTGGGTAAATTCAATAGGCTTCCCCCGAAGATCCTCGTTGTTACGCTCCAGCCCAACTACCCCAGGGGTCACGTGCGGTGCACGTGACCTGCTGGGAAATTTGCGGAAAAATCCCCTGTTTATCAGTAATTTCAAATAGGACCCCACTTTGCAAATTCTATATTTTTTAAATTATTCACAAATTGCATTCATACCCCATGTATCCCCCCCTTTTTTAAACCCCTTCTCTACATTATATTATTTATCCAAAAATATCATGATGTTTATCATTTAATTCTCTACAGATTGACATATTATGGACATTTTTGTGATTGATGGTTAATTAATAATTAATTGTTTTATGGAAAATTGCATATTTTTCCCAGTTTGTGCTCGAAATTTATATTTGATTAACCATTACTCTAAATTCCCCGAAAAATCACATATTGTAGAGTTAATTGTGCTTGACTTTGTTCCTAAAAAGATTTGCATTTGCATGGATAGTTTACCCTATAAAAATCATTTTGCATATTTCAGTATTTGATTTTTAATAGATATTAAATCTCACATTTTCGGGGTTTAGGATTTTTCTGAGATCAATCACCTAGTAATAGATTTTAGATAATTTTGATCCTTGAAAATAAGTAGGTTTAGTATTTATCATAATTAAAGATTGAAATTCATTTTGTTTGCATTTAAAAATTCATAAAAGATTCATATTGCATCCAAAAATTCCAAAAACATTACAGATCATTCATTTCATCAAATTTTGCATCGTATCCAAGTTTCATATTTTTCAGACATCGTTTGAATGTAAGTGACATTTTAGTCCCTAAAATGGGTTGAATTTGCATTCTGCATCTTTAATTGCATAAAAAAAGAGACTGCGATGAAAACCGTGCACGAATTTTGATAGACATAATCCTAGGTTGTTCCTTTGCCTCCTTGTGTTCGACCTTGGGACATGCCCAAGTAAAATAAACATAAAACCGCATTGATTAAAATTGACGAATATTTTGTGTCGTTATTTTCTTAACCGATTCTGATTGTCGCATACAATGAAACGAGATTAGTTTTAGCACGTTCATAAATACACATCTCTTAACAAGGGAATATCAGACTCGTCATATGGCGCCGTTGCCGGGGAGGAAAACTGCTTAGTTTTTTATCTTGAAAATTTTCGTTCGGTTTTCCGCATTTGGGTAGTCTGACCCCCGAATTGTTCATTGTAAATTCCATTTTTTCCCTGCATTTATTTTCAACATTTATTTTTCTTATTTTATTTTTTATTGAGTCACTCTCTTACACAAATCTCTCTTATTTTTATTGCGAGGTACCCGGCGTACGTGGAGCGATTTTTCAAGAACCGATGCAACTTCACCGACTTCCAAAAAGCCGCAATTAAATTAAGATCGAGTCGAGTTGTGAGAAAGCATAGAGTATAGGTTTTAATTTCTGCAAATTTTTAAATTTTTGTAATTAATTGCTCATTTACAGCGGTGTCCATTTGGACTCTCGCGTGTGTCAAAAGACTCTGAACTTTCTTCTGTGGTGTGTTGTGGCATGTTTCACTCTCCGGTGAGGGTGGGGCCAGACTTGAGTTTTAGGCTAGACTTGCACATACGGCTCTCAGAGCAATATATTTTTTAATTGTACACGTAGGAATTAGGCCACACTTCACTATTAAACTGAGACGCACATAGATCGTTCAATTTAGCCAAAAATTTAAATCAATTCTTCCCCGCTAATAGAACTTTCTGACTAGGTGTGGTTTTTCATCGGCTTGCATTTCGTATAGATTAAATTTCAATTCTTGTCTAGCATCCCACATGGAGATTGCGAGGATTCACTATAAGTTTTCTAACTAAGCACACATCATCATTTTTCACGTGCATCAGCTTTTCCCGAACTTCTCCCTCTTGTTTTGTCACATAATTCTAAAAGGAAATTGGGACTGGACGGTAGACGTGTATTTCTGCTCACTTAAATTCTTCACTCATCGCCTAATTAAAACTGGGACTGCTAGAAATAGCCGATTTCAAACTAACCCATAAAATCAAGAATTTTTGCGGGAGAGTAACCCCGACCTTGGATGTTTTTATTTTTCTAAGTGAGCGAGAGACGACACTTAAGGTTAGATCCAAGCTCCGATATTTTCATTCAGACTACTGATTTTAAAAATGATTAGCTGCTCTCAGTGAGGAATATGGGTACCTGGTAATTGGTCTGGACTTCCTTAGTGGAGTGGGTGGTTTAAAGGACACTGTGTAAGGCTTCGTCCTTAAGTAAGACGGGTAGTCGTTTTACGGTCCGTACTTACACCTATACTGGATAAAAGTAGATGCAACTAGTCGTACGAACTCGGGACAATCTTTAAGAAAATTTCGACATCTAACAGCTCGCTTACATATTTTCCGAGATTGCCTTGTCACCAATTAAAATTGAAAAGATAATAGCCGAACTCTTACGGCTTCATCGTGTGAGTTGGTGAACCCGGGGTTTGATTTGTGTTTGCATTGGTGTACCTGAACCGATATCAAAGATCAAAAGCCGCACATTTGATAAAATTTCTTTTAACTATCCCATGCAATCATCTTTCTTTTCTTGATTTAAATCTCATCATGGAACTTTTTCCACATCATAAAAATCCTTGCAAATCCAACCCCTCCTTCCTTTCAGCTCTTTCAAAAATGACCGAACATTTATCTGAAAATCCATTAGAGCTATACTATGAAAATGAATTTGTCTCGGTTACTCCCAAATCATCTACATCCTCTTCTTTCGAAAATCCTCCAACATTTGTGGAAGACTTTCAACCGCGGATCAATTCAGCCCCCTTATTGAATTCCTACTCGAATCATCTGACCGCACATGACTACCTACCATCTTGGACTGAACCGTCTTATTCTTTATTTATCGCTGATGAACCATTTCAAGATCAAAATACCTTTGAGTCTCATGACTGGCCAAGAAACCAAACCCAGATAAAAATACCCGCACTTAATGATCATCAGCGTTGGATTGACCGCAACGATCAAATCCCTATTGACCAACCTGAATATCACTCATTTGATCATCCTATACATACAGAAGACCACATGGATGAGATCGACACATGTGTGCCCTGTATGACCCCATTATTCGAGGATACGATTAATCATGACCATGGAAGTAGACTCTACTCAAACCAGGATGACATGCCCAAGTCACGGCATGGTGAGTATGAGTTCTACACATTCCCGTAGAACCCTTCCACTGAGCAACCTCCTTTTTCGAGGGGAAATTTTTAGAAAATAACGATCATATATTGGATATCTCTCGAGACCCTCCTCATAGCACATACAGGAAAATGGAAGATGAAATTATTAAAAATCAAAAATACATACCGACTGCTCCCATGATTGATCAGGAACAGAATTTCGAGAGTGATATTTTGAGGATAAATAAAATATTTGAGTTAATGGAGGATAGATTTCAAAAATTCACCGACTGACTAATTTCAATCTATGGTGGCTCAGACATAAAAATGAATGAGGGAAGGATTGGATCTAAGATTGAAAATTGTAAGGACATTCAAGGACCTAGGGATGATTCTGACATCAACACTTCTTCCTATTGTTCCCCTAAAAATGATTATGCCTATGACTCTTACTCTGAACATCGGAACCCCTACTCATTAAAGGAACATACCACATCGTCACACCACACCGAAAATACCAAAAAATTGGAATATTTGAAAATCACAAAAAAAATCGAAAATCTCGAAAAAAATTCATAAAAATTGAAACTGAAGAAGATCTGAAGAATTTGGATCCTGTTGTACGGGAGGCACTGAAAAAAACTTATTTTTGAACTTCCCTTTCTACAGGCCATTGAATACTTCACCGACCTAAAAGGGTTTGTAATGGACAAATTAATTATCAAAAAGTCCGGAAGGATGAGAACAAAGACTGAAAGACATATCTTGTCAATGGCCTCCTCCTTTGTGTTGAGGAGAAAAACCAAGAGCCGCATAGTGAAGCAGTTGGCCAGATTTGACTGCATAATTAAAGACACAATTTTCACCCATGCTCGGATTGATGACGATTCCCCGATCAATATCCTCCCGACCTCTGTATTTGATGAACTTAAACTCGGACCGATCAGGAAGGTACGAGAGATTGTACAATTGGCAGACCGATCGATAAAATGATCGAGAGGAATCATTTCACTCATCATGATATTCCAAGGTGCTCCGCTCAAAGTGGAATTCACGGTCATTGATATTGAGCATCAAGGAGAATTCGCCCAATCTCCAATTATTCTTGGAAAGACATTCTTAGCATTTTCTAAGGCAATTATTGATTGTAAGACACGGGAAATCAATTTTAAAACATCGGAAGCACTTAGATGTGACCCTGTCTTTGAGGAGCCACGATCTTTTGAGGCGACCCACGAAGTCCCCGACAACCGCAACCATGAAGCGGTAGAAGTGCCCTACCCCACGGCTACACCTGAGATAGCGGTTGTTGATGAGACTATTGGTTTAGAGAATCTCCCCCTGCTTCATTCCCAGCTGCTCTTACCATGGAGAATCAAGTATATGAATCATATGATCCGGAGACTTATGCATGGGCGCACCCTGGGTCAACCTACTATGACTACATGGATTACATCAACTCGACACAGGAAAGCTCCAACATCGAATCAATTAAAAACGAACATGCAGAGACTCTCCCTAGTATTTCAATTCCCACAGATCTCAAAAGAGATAGAAATTTCTTCTATGATCCTGAGACATATGCATGGTCGCACCCTGGAGCAACATTCTCTAAATATCTTGACCAAATCATCCCAAATCGAGAGTGCACCAACATTCAGGAGACTAAGAACAAACATGCACCCCGAAAACCAACCAGGGAGAAGAATTCCAATGGCTATTCATCTAGATACTCAAGTGAACCGACATCTTCAAGTAACAATAAAAAGAAAGTCACCTTTGACATTTCGGAAGAGGAATCAGCTGATGATCCCTCATCAGGTTTGAAAAAGGTAGTCTACATGAGTGAAGTATGTTCGGCAGCTCTAAAGCCATATCTTCGCAAGGATCCAAAATTCGATTATCGTTGGACAACTCCCAATCCTAACCACTATTCATCCAAAGCTGATGCTCCTACCCTCTACAAGTACACTGGAATTATTTCTTATGAGCTGACTGAAACCTATGCTTCTGAGTATTCATCTAAGGACAAACTGCTTGATCTCAAAAAGGAACGAATCTTGAGGAAACAATTGAAGAAATAAAAAGACATGAATATCTGGAGTGTGTCCACTTTCAAATACTATTCCTCCGAGGATAACTCTGATGATGGCTACCTTTGATCTGTCTCAAATGTTTCTTCTACTATTCATCATGATTTTTCTGAGGATGACACTGATAATAGGTGGGAATCATATACTTCATCTCCATCTCCTCATTACGATCTCCCACCACAGGTTCACAAGAAAATCAGCCAAGAACCACCTTAGTCATCGGCTACCCACCCTCCCTCCCGACCACATCGGTCTCCTTGTAGAGCTTCTTCCTCTACTTAGGCCAAGGCCTAAGTATAGGGGGGTACCGATGCCATCTGTATATACCATTTCTCTCATCATACTTTTCTTTCTCGATCACTCCATTTCCGCCCTTCTCCTATACTTAGGCTGACCAAAGCCTAAGTATAGGGGGAACCGATACCCACCTGTATATACTCTCCTCATTCACATATCCCGACCGCTTAATTTTTTCCACCCTTCTTCTATTCTAAGACTGTTCACAGTCTAAGTATTGGGGGCGAACCAGTATATCTTGTTCTTTTCTTTTCCTTTTTACTCTCTTACGCTTAGCCCGAGTTATGTCTTCTTTACGCTTCTTGTGCTCGAGGACACAACACTCACTAAGTATAGGGGGGTCTGTATATATACTTTGTATGTATTTTACCTATATCTCGTACTTTCGTGTAAATACATATATATGTATTTACGGGGTGAGTAATTAATAAAAAACAACAAACAACAAAAAAACAGAAAAGGAAAAAGAGTTTTGCCACTAACACTGACTGTGTCCAAATTTTTTTTAAAAAATGGCTTCTTATTCATTTTTGCATAAAAAAACCAAAAAAATCCCTTGCATTAAAAATAAAAAATGTGTCTGCATTTCACACATCTGCACTTCATCTAGCATTTCATTTGCATCAGTGAAATGTCTTTGGGTTCTGAACCGAGTTATGAGCAGAAACTGAGAGTGGTTTGGACTTGACCTTAATCCATCTAATTTTCAGAGGAACTTCACCGAGAAATAGGATTTTAGAGTCTTCAGGTCTTTGATGTAATTCTTTAAGTTCCACATGATAATGTGCAGCATTTGACTCTTAGTGTCTAACCTGGTCTCTTAATTCTCGGTACAACTCTGGAATAGGGAAATATCGTGTACTCTCACACTATGCACTTAGCTCAACTCAGACGGGATACTGGAGGACTGCGTGAGTTTCTTTTCTGGTAGCGTGGAAATCTAACCGGAGTATGGATTGAAATGAAGCTTCGGAAAAGGGATAGACGACTGGGTACAATTTTTTCTAAGACACCAAAAAATGTACGGAAACAAAAAGATTCTATATCCGTATGGGCACAACAAGATCCAAGCAGAACCACCGAAAATTCCAAATACAAAGAAGCATTCTACCAAAAAAATATCTGACCCAAGAGGTCCAATCTTCAAGAAACCTGCAGATCTTGGTGGAGACTCGGCTACACTGGCCAGCTTCACAAGGAGAGGTGACAACACTGGCCACCCTCCAGTTCTTTTCTCATTCGTCTAACTTCTCCCCCGAATTCGATTGTGAACACAACGTGACAGACCTTAGAAGGAAATACCTGACTCCCTAAGGACGAGTTACCGGAGAGGAGGTTTGCGCAGTAGTCTGGCATTCTGGATGGGAAGAGCTAAAACCTTTCACACACTTGAGTCAATTGTTCAATGTTCAAAGGGTATGTTGTGGGAAGATGATTGATCTAAGATGACTTATGAGCCGAAATTGTAGAAATGATATGTAGAACTTGAGGGTTGTTGATTTTAAAATTCTAAGTCTCACAGAAGTTCTGTCATACTAATAATCCAAAGGTCGAGTCTAGATTCAATTTCACCTTCAGCTCATGGTCTTGGTATGGAACCCAATCTCTTTCACTTCATGGCATTTCTTTTTGATGCTTAGGGACGAGCATGCTTTAAGTATAGGGGGAAGATGAATCTCGGATTCATCACTCTAAATCTCATTTATTAAGCACAAATCCCTCAAAATCAACAGCATTTCTGCATATATTCTGCATAATTAGTATTCATGCATGTTTTCGTAAGAATTGCATTTTAGCACTAATTTCTGCACAAAATAAGAAGCCAAAAATCCCAACCAAAATTGACCTGTAAATAGCCTAACTTCCCTGATTTTTAACTCATTCATGCTAACTCCGAATAACCCAAAACCACCTCCACTGTGTACATATCACTTACAAGAGTAAACGAAAAATACAAAAAAATAAATAACCCAAATGAGTGAACCAAAACCCCAAACCCTAGTTTCAGGATTTTCGGACTAAAAATCTCATATCTTCCTCATCCAGTTTCCGTTTTAATCCTACTAACTTTTGAACTAATGTACATTCAATTGCCTTCAAAATAAGACCATGTTCAAGTGATTCGGAGCTCATATGTGAAAGTTGGGTTTTGGACCTCTTTTGTACATTCTGTATTTTAGCGGTTTTTGACCTATTATTTTATGTACATACTTTAATTAATAAAAATCTAAAAAATATATTAATATGTAATTATTTATCTTTGATTTTACCATATTTTTTTCGGATTTTTATCTGGTTTAAAAATGACAAAAAAATCACAAAACCCAAAAATATAGGTATTCGATGTACATGGGATACCCCAAAAACTCACTCTGTGCAATTGATCGGGATTTGATGTCTTCATGAAAGTTTTAGATCTCATCAAGACGAGCAATTTTTGTGAAGAAACTTTTTTGATTCAAGGTCGTTTGCTATTTATTTTGTATTTTATAAAGGATTTTGTTTTCAGAATTTTTTGGTGCTGACACGTGGCCGCATCGGGTGCCGCCATGTGTCCGCCAATTTTGGCACTACTTTTAATTCGTTTTTATAAAAAAATTAAAGACGATGAACGTGTGCGGCACATGCCTCCCGTGCACGTGCCCAGCACGTGCCCTCCCCTTAGCCCCCCATCTGCCACGTGTCTCCATCTTGGGTTATCCGATCTCGGCCGATCGGACGACCCATGGTCATCTTCCTCCCAGGACGCCTTTCCCTTTTGGGAACAGCCGCCGTACCCGCGTTTTGCCTCTCGCCACCACGAATCTCGCGCCAGTCACCGAAATCTCTGGTCATCACCCCATCAATCGAATCTTCGCCGACCCTTTCCTTCTCAGGCACACTCTCCATCCTTATTTAAGAAGCGTCGTCGCACCTCCTTTCCTTCATCCGTCGATTGGACGAAGAACGAGAGGCACGCGGTGGTGACAGCACCTGCTTTCTCGCTTCTCCGGCGAGATCCGACCTCTCCTTTGGCCGTCGAAGCCTCGCGTCTGCTCCAGCTCCGAGTTCGTCTTGTCCAGCAAATGAATCTCCAACGCCATCATCATCGTCGACCATCCACTACGACTTCGCCACCTCCGCTATGACTCTTCGTCACCGCGCTACAACGCCTCTGCAACGTCACCTCCGATAACCTCCTTTGACGCCAACACTCATGCCCGTTATCTCCAACATCGACAACCGCATCGCAACCAAGATCAAGATTCACCTCTGACCTTCATCAGCGATGCGCTATCGTCTCCGACTCGCTACGACCACCACGATAATGCCTTCCGGCCCCGCCGTACTCGCGGGACCTCCGCCGCTCCACCGTCGGGCCGAGCGTGACGCCCGAGACCCCCCACCATACGAGCGAGGCACATGCATCCTGGGGGGACGTCGGCATCACCTCAATCCCAGGTCACGTGCTTTGCACGTGACCGTGTGTAAATTGTGTAAGCTTCCCCCGAAGATCCTCGTTGTTGCGCTCCAGTCCAACTACCCCAGGGGTTACGTGCGGTGCACGTGACCTGCTGGGAAATTTGCGGAAAAATCCCCTATTCATCAGTAATTTCAAATAGGCCCCCACTCTGCAATTTATATATTTTTTAATTATTTACATATTACATTCATACCCCTGTATTCCCCCTTTATTTTGAACCCCTTCTCGGCATTATTTTATTTATCTAAAAATAGAATGATGTTTGTCATTTAATTCTCTACAGATTGACATATTGTGGATATTTTTATGATTGATAGTTAATTAATAATTAATTGTTTTGAGGAAGATTGCATATTTTGCCCAGTATGTGCTCTAAAATTTATATTTGATTAACCATTACTCTAAAAGTCCTTGAAAAATCACATATTGTAGAGTTAATTGCTCTTGAATTTATACCCAAAAAGATTTGCATTTGCATGCATAGTTTGCCCTGTAAAAATCATTTTGCATATTTCAGTATTTGATTTTTAATAGATATTAAATCTCACATTTTCGAGGTTTAGGATTTTTCTGAGATCAATCACCTACTAATAGATCTTAGATAATTTTGGTCCTGAAAATAAGCAGGTTTAGTATTTATCATAATTAAAGATTGAAATTCATTTTGTTTGCTTTTACAAATTCATAAAAAAATCATATTGCATCCAAAAATTCCAAAAAAAATACGGTGCATTCATTTCATCATATTTTGCATTGTGACCAAGTTTCATATTTTTCAGACATCGTTTGAACGTAAGTGACATTTTAGTCCCTAAAATAGGCCGAATTTACATTCTGCATCTTTAATTACATAAAAAATTACAAAAAAACCACTTCGAAAACCATGCACAAATTTCGATAGACATAATCCTAGGTTGTTCCTTTGCCTCCTTGTGTTCGACCTTGGGACTTGCCCAAGTAAAATAGATATAAAACCGCATTGATTAAAATTGACGATTATTTTGTGTGATTATTTTCTTGACTAATTCCGATTGCCACCTACAACGAAACGACATTATTTTTTAGCACGGTCATAAATACACATCTCTTAACAAGCGAATATCGGACTCGTCATGCTCCCGTGTCCCTCCGACCATTCTTAAGCCACCAGCTAGTAAGGGACTCGACGCGGATCTATCTAGGCCTCTTGGAGCAGTAACGACTGCCGGAAGAGCAAGATTCCACCGTAGGAAGTTCGCCCAGGCATACCTTGCTCCATGTTCTTCGTCATAGCCGCTCCGTCGTTGGATCAAGAAGGGCAGCCCATGTTAGATCAGAACTGTTGGATGTCGCCACCTCTTCACCATTCGATCGCGATCTGCGGTCTAATATTGGTCATCCGCAGGCGAAGCGTCATCCACCATTGCGCGGACGGTACGTGTTCACGTGAAGAAGATCCAGTCGTTGGCACATGCCTATACTTGGGGTAATTGCAAATTTAGCCCCATACTTTTGTATATTTTTATTCAGTCTTGTAAATAAAATATAACATGTTAAATAAATGGGAAAATTCTGTAATGGACCCTTAAACTATTGTGTATTTATACTTAGGTCCAGTCTACGTCACCTCACGTGCCGTCCAACGTGAGATGGTGAAATTACATGTAAACCTTTGTGGGTTTTAATATTTATTATTCAGTCCAATAAATTGAAAAGTACATTATATGTTTTCTTAAAAATTATTGAGAGATCCCTTATAATTGCATTTTGGTCTTTCCAGCATGCATCACATGTAGTCCCACATGATGGGGTAAATTGCATGAATACCATGGTGGGTTTTTTTATTTGTAAATTAGTTTATAAAAATTAAAGAGATTTTGTATATTCTTGGGTTTTTTGCACTGGGACCCTTGAAGTTTATTTCTATTGCAAAAATACCCCTACGAGGACATATATTTTTATGTGTTTCTTCTATTTATTTAAAGTAGCCACTATGATCCTAAAAATCCACAAAAATAGGGTTAGATGCTCCTGGTCTTGTAGACTCATGGGCATATTTTGTTTTTCAATTTCAGCATTTAACTTATTTATCAAAAATATAATGGAGCCTAAATATTTCTTGTTTTCCTATAAAAATTCCAAAAAAATAGAAAAATGTTTTCTAAAAATACAAAAAAAATATGTAGTTTGTGTATATATTTATTGAGTCAAGAAAATAAAAAACCCTAAAAAATAGAAAAAGAAAATGATAAAAATCATAAAGCTCCAAAATCCAACAAAAAATTATATAAATATTTTGAAATATCAGAAATTTATTTTTTCTATCTTATAATTTTATTTATATACATATTTATGCAATAAAATTGATTTGGGTAATTTTCTAGTTTATTTACTAGTTTTAATACTCAAATTAATTTTAGGTATTTATTTAATCCCTTATATGGGATATAGTTTACTTTAAAAATACATAAAATTTAGGAAAAGTTCCTGGAAAATTACAAAAACACTAAAAAATATGAAAAACCTAAAAACAATTTATTTTCTATATTTTATCTATATTTGTTACCATTTATAGATATACTACTATATATTAAGTATATAGATCGTTATATATGTTATATTGTTTACATAAAAGAAAAATAAAAATATAAATATTCAAAAGAAATTACAAAATCATAAAATTAAAAAAATTGAAAAGATAAAAATATAAAATCAAAAATGAAAATATAAAAAATTAAAAAAATCTAAAAACCCCACTAAAAGACCTATATGATTGAATGACTCGGTTGTACATCAATAACCCTAGGCTACCTGTTTTGATCTTTGTGGTTTGACCTCTACATGCTTGCCTACTATGCATTTTATGGTAGAGAAATCAAATTTTAATTCCAAATTTTTTCTATTACTTAAATTATGATTATTGTTGGTTAATTACTGACTAACCGGAGAAGGTTGAGTGGTCAACTCATCGACCGCGGTCTCACCTTGTGAGACCATGCGACCCTTCCCGTTTATCAAGGAGTCACTAAAATTCAAACTTGTTTCGCCACTCCCTCAAAATGTAAATGTCACAGTTATACAATCATTTATGATCACATCCTCCGAGTATTCCTAATACCCATACATCATGCATATTGGAAGACCTAGATTAAACTCAAAGTTCTAGATCATATTTGAAACATCTTCTTAGTTTTATCATTAACTTCTCATAAGATCTTTGGGAGTTTGTATTGATCGCACACTTTCCAAAAGCATATATCATATCTATAAATTCTGTCAAGCTTCCAAAGTGAGACGACCATGCATGGAATTTGATCCCAATATATCATGAGTGAGCTCGAGTCTTCTAGTTCAGTAATGATCCTGTATGATCCCTTTAATAGATTGTATTAATCACATACCCTTGTATGCACACCAACTTGTCGGTGTATAGACCTTGATTAGGTCATCAACTTATCGGTCTGCCAAATGTACATACTAAGATAAATAGTAACACAAATGTCTCCAGTAAGAGGATGCGAGTCTATATCATGATAGTATATGACATAGGTAATCCTTATCTTGATCTCTCTAAGTCAACTCTTTGATCTAAATTATATAACACCTCTAAATCTCTGTTCCTATTTAGAGGACCTGCATCAAGAGGTCAGTTAGATGTCAACCTTTAGAGAAGGATTGACTCCTCCTTCTAAGGTTGGAGATACTTTTTTAACAATGATTTTGACGATACTTCATGAGCCCTCCATCTAACTCTTTAAATATCATCAAGCACCGAACTCTATGATTCAACATTTGAATCAATAGTTGTATGATCATTAAGGTGACCATGGTAGATAACCCTATTTGTACTAAGTGACCTATTATGCAAAATAGTTATTTTTTATTTAAAATAAGGGAATGATTTGGAATAACATTTATTGCATAATGGCTCGTCGCAACATCACATGTATTACAAAGGACTTAACGCGTAATGTAAGCATGCAGATGGCATCGAATACGATATAGGGAAACTATTCATACTAGTTTCAACGAGCTATAAAATTTTAAAAATAATAAGACGAAATCTTATAATTCGAAAACACATCTCAAATCATTTCATCAAGATCACAAACGAGTAATTAGGAATACTTCTTGGAATGTGTTTGCGATTGTTAATATCCAAAGTAAGAGATTCTCCTATCTCAAGTCTAATCCAACAAAGATTGCACTTGTAGGTGTGTGGATGATACACGTAACTCCCACAATTGGAGTTGATGATCTGAGCAAAGAATCTCCTGATTGTGTCTCAGAAAATATAGATCCTTCTTCACGAGCAAGAAAAAGAAGGTGGGGATCTAAGTGCAGTCGATCTGACAATACAACGACGACAAGATAATGGTGATGCATTCAGCAACCCTAAAAGGGATGGCCATTAGGGTTTGAGAGAGGGAGGCTATGGACATGTATGAGACCAAGAGAGTTTATTGTTTTTGCAATTGTATATGTCATGTGTAAAAGAAACGTCTAGGTCTACCATTTCTTTTATACTATATTGGATAGTGGAGATATACTCCTATTAATGGTTGAGATTTTGTTGCAAAAAATTGCAACAGTAATAAACTTTGTTTCCCTAGAGAATGAAGGAGGAGAGAGAAATTCTCTCTCTAAGTATCATCTAGTGTTATCTTATTACATTAAATCTTAATTCATGGGATTTTTTTCAACAAAATATCACCAAATATTTATTGCAAATTATTATGACAATTGCAAACAAAAGCATTGATAATTATCAATCAAATTCAACCACCCAAACTAAAATGTATATTTACAATTAATTTTATAATGTGAATCCAATTCACATCAACATTTAACTCGTAAATCCTACATACAAATAAATCTCTCCAACATATTATAAATTGCATTTATAATATTTATGATTTTTATTGATTTTAATATCCACATTAATCACATCTCTGATAACTAAATCATATTTAATTATCCTACATGTCATTTATCATGTGTACAAAATAATATGAATCATATTTACATTATTCATGATAATTAAGTCACATTTAATTATCCATTTGTCATTGCTCAGATATGTTATCAAAAATGAATTATTCTTGAAATACTTTAAGAATAATGTGCTTTCTCCGCGAATACTTGGACATAAGTAAAGGTGATTGTACAATCCATGTATAGTGACTTGGATTGAGACCATATCTCAAATCCAGATCTCTGGAATCTCTCAAAGATGTTTGATTAAATCAAAGCCTTAAATCTAATAGTAGTATATTGCATTTGAATCATATTGAGATCGATGTCCAACAATTGGCCTGAGATCAGATTACTTCTTTTCTGAGAGGAGTCACTAAAATCCAAACTTGTTTCATCACTCTATGAAAATGGAAGTATCATGGTTATACAATCATTTACGATCACATTACTCTTAAGTATTCTTAGTCCCGTACATTTTGCATACCAGAAGACCTGGATTTAACCCGAAGTATTAGATCATATTTGAACTATCTTCTTCATGGTTTTATGATTATGTTTCTCATTAGATCATTGGGAGATGGTATTTGTCATATACTTTCCAAAACCATATATGATACCTATAAATTCTGTCAAGCTTCCTAAGTGAGATGACCATGAATGGAATTTGATCCCAATATCTAATGAGTGAGCTCGTGTCTTCCGGTTCAATAATGAGCATGTATGATCCCTTTGAGAGATTGTATTACTCATTTCCCCTTGTATGCACACCAGCTCAATTGTGTATAGATCGTGATTAGATCATTAACCTATCGGTTTGCGAAATGTACATGATCATGCCTATAGTAACACATTTATCTCCAGCTAGAGGATGCGTGCCTATATCGTGACAATATATGACATAGCTCTTTATTATCTCGATCTCGCTAAGTCAGCTATTTGCTCTAACATATCTAACACCTATGAATCTCTATTCATATGCGGAGGGCATGCATCAAAAGGTCGATTAGATTTAAGCATTTAGAGAAGAATTGTCATTTACATCTCAGGCCAGAAATCCTTGCTTAACAATATTTGGTGGTGCTTTATGATTCCTCAATTTAACTCTTTAGATATCACCCAAATACCAACCTCTATGACTCGACCATTGAATAAACAGTTGTATGATCATTAAGATGGCCATTGTACATAGCCCTAATTGTATGGAGTGACCTATTAAGCAAATTAGCTATTCTTTATTTCATATTAGAGAATGATTTGCAATAACATTCATTACATAATCGATCGTTGTGGGCTCTCATGTCCAACATATCTTGTATTGCATAATAGAGTACCCACTGTTGAGTAGGGAATTCTCAGGTTTTAAATTAATGAAATAATTTGAATTTTCATTGCAAACCTAAAGCTCCCTCAACAAAAAATTATTCAATCTCAAGCAAAAATCAATTAAGAAAATGTAGCAAGAGAAATTTGCTATTTAATTTACTTTTTTTTAATAGTAGGCCCGGTAATTTCGAGGGTCCGGAGTGTCCCCACTGGGATTCGAACCCAGGTCGTTTAAAGTGGAGGCACACTTCTCTACCACCCGACCACTCCTTGGGTTCTATTTAATTTACTTGTATAACATACATGGTCAAACTCAAAGAGGCTATAGAAATCTCGAGGGTTATTCAATTCAATGAAAGAATCAACGAAAAGAAACAAGGAGACTCTATGAACACTAATCTAGGTTTTTGCGTTTTTTTATTTTTTTTCTATTTTTATGGATATTTAATTTTTATATTTTTTATTTGGTTTTCTGATTAATAAATTTTATATGACTTTAATTTTACAAAATATTTTAATTTCTTAAACAAAAGGAAAAAAAGGAATAAAAGAATTCAATGGGAGGGAATGAGAATGGCAACATTTTGGATTTCAACGAAGTGCTGAAGATAAACAAAAATTCAAATAAGTTATTTTTATTTTCTTACAATTTTTTAGTGTTTTTGTGATTTTTCTAGAAATTTCAAAAATTTTGAAAGGTTTTATATAAATCAAAAATAAAAAATAAGGTAAAAAGATCACAAAATGAATGATTTTGAATTTTAAAAATATCAAATTAAATCAAAATAGATGAAATAAACACGAAATTTTATATTCCAAAAAAGGTATTTTTTAATTTTTTGGGAATTGTTGATGAGTTTCTTTATGAATTTTTTATGATTTCGTGTGTTTTATGATTTTTAAGGTTTTATGAGGCATAAAAATGTGAAAATTATATAAAAAATAAGATAACTAAAAATAAGCAAACATGATTTTTTAGAATTTTTCTATTTTTAATTGAAATCTAAAAGTAAATAGCGATTTTTGTACTATTTTTATTTTTTATAAATAATAAAAAATAAAATGAAAAACAAAAAAATATAGATGAAAGATATACGTAACAGGAAGCTTAGACCATTTTTGTGGACTTTTTAATGTTATTTTGCCCATTTTTATTTGATTTTTATGATGCAAAATAAATTCAGGTACATATGGGTATAAATGCATTTATTTAATATTTGTAGACTAAATGATAACACTTGAAATCTTCGGGGCTAAAAATGTAAAAAATCCAAGAAAATGTGTACGTAGGCACGTGAGCCTTGCTGGACATGACCTAGTCATAGATAAATCATACATTGGGGTTAAATAATAATTGATAAATAAAGTAATTTTATTGCAATTTTTCTAAGGATCGTGTGCAAGGCACAAGCTCATTTTAAACAGGACCGAAATGTAATTAAAACATTGCAAGGGAAGGAAATGTAAATGTTCAATACATGATATGAAGACACTTGTCCAAATGGATATATTTGAAAATAAAATAAATATAGTGGTCTAGCCGTAATTATACCCTTTATACATGTGGATCTCGGGGAAGCCATGATGTGAAGGGGTATCTAATCTAACAGTTGAAGATCGATCGTGTTGGCGTCGATTATATCTGAAAGTATTGATCAATAGTGAGCCCTTGGGATTTTTGAAGAGCCAAAATTAAATCCAGAGTGGCTATTCTTAATCGTGTGGTGCTAGAGGCTGGTGGATGAAATGGGAAAAAGGCGGTCTCATGAAAACTTCAATCGAAATGATTTCAGTCGCCCTCTGCCTAAGTCATCCTGCGAGAGATAGTGCAACTACTTGTGACCTCCCTGCATTGACTGATAGAATAAATGGGGCTTGATGATGCCTGATCGAGATTCTGGAGGTCGGAGATGGAAAATGCTTCAGGCGGACCTCGACTCCCCAATTAAACACTCCTTCAATGTTCTGTGACCTTGTAATAGACTGCTCGTGCTTGGAGGAGATCCCCGGCCAAGATGTTAGAGTAAGACACGTGTAATGATGACTGTGCAGGGTTCTCCGGTGAAATATGGCAAGAATGGAGACCAATCTTCAAAACTATGAGGATATGAAAGTGGGCAGAGGGTGGAAGATGTGGATAAAGATTGTACGAGTGTAAAGGTCGAGTTGGGAGTAATTTAAATGTTTGGAACACCTCCAATAATGCAGATTGGAGGAGAATGAATGTGAATGGATTTGGCTAAATACAAGAACTAAAACTCAAATTTTAAATGGTAAAATCAAAGATAATCTATCTAAGATACCTATGGTGGAAAAGAGAAGTGGAAATTGTTCTCAATTCGTTACACAAGACGGAGAGCTAGCAACACAGCGGAGGGCTACGACATGTGATTGGATCACGATCTTGTACTTGAAAATCTCACTCTCCCGCTCGAATGAGATTAGCCCTTCTCACAGGGCAACACTCTAGAACTCAAGCTCGAGGAAGAAGTTGGGCAAAATCGGATCAACCCTGTGGTGAAGGTGACTGTGAGTATAATTAGGAATGGCTCCGGTGCATTTTTGAATTCAAATGAGAGAAAATCCTGGAGATTTGTTAGGATATAAATAGAGGGTGAGGTTGATGAATGAATGGGCTAGACTTCTAGAGATGACCATAGAGGGAGTTAATGAGTTAAGAGCGTAGGAAAATGGAAGAGGGGACGACGATAGGCAAAAAGTGTGGTGAATGACAAGGGACCAGGCCATTGACCCAGGTCAACAAACCGGGGTCAGGCAAACGAAGCGTGCGGAGGAAAACATCAAAATAGGCTAAACAAAAAAAAAATAAAAAGTCAACTA
The DNA here is from genome assembly GCA_037367405.1 of Ottelia alismoides. Lineage (NCBI taxonomy): Eukaryota > Viridiplantae > Streptophyta > Magnoliopsida > Alismatales > Hydrocharitaceae > Ottelia > Ottelia alismoides. Next base: position 201,177 of record JAZKJV010002170.1, on the reverse strand, counting down.
AATCAATTAAGAACTGAAAATGAATTGAAATAATTAAATGATTTAAGTTAAAAATGTTAAGGGTAAATAAAGTTAATTTGGTTATTTTTAATTAATTAAATAAGATATAGATATATGGGTTTAAATATAATGTATTATTTATAGATATGTATACCTATATATACAATATTTTGATTTTTAATTAATTATTTATACATATAAACATACTTTCAAATTTATTAATTTTAAATATATTACAAGGGTTTTAATGAAATTTTTATTTGAGTTTTAGGAATTAATTTAGGTTAAATAAAATGGTTATTACAATTTGGGTCCCCATCTATGGGTCCGATCCCAGAATGGGTCCTGATCTTTAAATTGTAACGATTCTGGTCCCAAGGCCATTAATGTAAGGGACTTTTTGAGGCTAATGACGAGTATGACCTTGTTTAAAAGTTGGAACTCAAGCCCCATTCCCTTCCCAACAAGGGCATTTTCTTCATGAACTACAAAATTTCCATTTCTTAAATGGTCCTGGGACCCGAATCGTTACAATTTAAAGATCGGGATCCATTATGGGATCTGACCGATAGACGGGGACCAAAATTGTAATTTACCCAAATAAAAAGGTATATTTACAATATAAAATAATGATACCTACATAATATATTCATAATTTTTTTTGGTGATTTTTGAATTTGTGATTTTTATTTGTATTTTATATGAGTTAATATTTACAATTAATTGAAAATACAATATTTACAAATATGCACAAGAAAATAAATAAATAAAGTATATAGTATACATAGGTATTATCAGCACTAGTACCCAAATTAGCCACATTTCACACCTTAACTCTGGTTTTTATGAAATCACCTCCATTTTAAAGATTATTTAATTGATGTACAATGAAAGTGAGTTTGATGAATTTGGATTTTTTGTGGAGAAGATATTGATCTAGCAAGCCGAGCCTTGTGGCTTTTTGAGAGCGTTGTTATTTACACAATATACATGTATTTTTATTGCAATTATTTTTATTATTTACAAAAAAAATTCACGGTCTTCAAGAAGAAATAATTTTTATTTACAAAGAATTTGGTGATAAATAAAATAAGGAAAATAATGTGTATTATAGACATTGGTGTACACATGATGAACATATACAGATGAAGATTGATTGTTGGTGTCTAGGCCTTATCTACCCCTACTTTATTCCTTGTCGATGAGATCAAGTCTTGACCTTCTCTCGGGGTCTGAGTCAACAATTATCTATTAGATATATACAGTCTTTTTTTCTTTATTTTTCCTTTATTTCTTTCTTTATTTTTTTAGATTGTAATAGTAACTTATATACAATATTTACACAAGGATAAAGGTTAGCAAAAGAATTGATTTACTAATATTTGCAGGTGTTTTATAAGGGATTTTAAGATAAAATAATTGAATAAATATGATGAAATGCATATTCATCACCCACCCATCATATATTAGGAATACAAGCATTCAAACCTTGAGGGTCGTGCTGTTTTTTTAGACCCATTTAGTTTGTAAGGGATTTAAGGCAAACATTGATGGCGATAAAATAATCATTCATGTAATTTTATCATTGGAAGCTCTAGTCAAGGCTAACTATTCTTAGGGACCTCTTAGTATATAAGCTTGGAACTTTCTTGATTCTTCAAAACTAGGTTCCATAGTTTGTAACTATAGTGTAAAATCTATCTTGCTAATACAAGAGCCTTCTCTGGCCAACAAAATGTTACTGTTGTTGGCTTTTCCGCTCTTTAACTCCCTCTTCTATCTACTTGCTCACTCACCTTGCGTGAATTTCTATGGGAAGGCTCTCCAACATTTTTTCGAGTTCAGAACTAGGGAGAAGAGACAATCTAATTCTTGTTTTTTTCCTTAGAGAGTGTGTATCGCACCTAAGTACAAAATCTACTCTAAGACTTATATCAAATCTACTATTTTTTCATTATTCCATTCCTCTGAATTACTAGCAGCGGGATTTCCTACCACCATCAGTAATATTGAACTCGACTAGAGGACATTAAGGCCTAATCTAACCTGAAGGCTAGCTAGAATGCCAGAGGGAAACCAAGTCATGAAGGGTGGGCAAATCACTGCACCTCAACCCATCACATTTACCAAAAAGGATGCAATGTATAAATCCGCACATTCATCCTCTCTACATAACTAACTACATAGAGGATTTCGAGGTTCAAAAGGTGCTCATAGACAACATTGTCCCTAGTAGAGGATCGGAGTGATGGCAATTTCTCCATAGAGTAGGACTAGTGCACCTCTTCTACTCCATGTCACGTCTTTAATCAGCTCTAAGGAATATTATAGCACTTTGGAGCATGAAAACGAACTATATCTTGAAAATTATACCAACAACTCTCGAAGTAAATTAAGTCCAGGTTGAAAAAATAGTGGTGCCCTCTAATACATTTATATATATTGATAGATCCTTCAAAGATCCAAAGAAGTTGAAATTAATCTATGTCCCTTTACAAGTATCTAAGAAGTTGTTAGGAAATTGTAGAGGTATGTAACAACCCTAATTTCTAAAAGCCAACTAAATCCTAGATGATGAATGATTATGGATAAAAGTTGATGGGATTTGGAAAGTCATTAAGTGACTAAGTGGTGGTTTGTGGCCAAGATGTGATTAAGTGGTTGAATGTGATTAGTGAAGGATCGCTATTCATGGGTGGGCCTTGTTTGCAATATTAGAAAGTTGAGTGGGTTTTGTTGCAAAATGACCAAGGTCTATATAAACCCACTAAACCCCAATCTCGGCCACACTTAATCCCAAATCCTTCTTCTTCCTCTTGAGACTTGGAGCTCTCCTCTCCATGGTCGAAACCTTCTTCGACCTCCACCTTCTTCTTTAGTTTTCTACCTCATCTCTCCACCAAATTCGAGTTTCTTGGGCTCAATTTAAAGTTGGGAAGGGGAGGAACAAAGATCAAGTGTTGCATGTAGGATCCAAGGCCACGCTTGGATCGAAATTTGAGTTGGAGGGCTGGAGTTGCTGTTGTTCTTGAGCAGTTCTTGAACACTGTTTAAGGTACATATTATACCCCTCTTTGCTGCCATTAAGATTGAATTTTCTCCACCCTATGAGCCTTGTGTTGAGCTGCTATATCAAGGTTTTGATTGTGATTCTTGTTGGACTTTGTTTTGGTTTTGGAGTGGCTTTTGATGGACAGTTTTGGGGATTTCCATATCTGTGTATGCTTGATAAATCCGAGTTTTTGGCATGGTTTGGGGGAAATTATTGAGCTCTTTTGTTGGCATTTGATTGTTGTTAGATCCTCCATCATTTTGGCTTTAGATACATGTGAAAAATTCGGATTTTTATGATGATTTTGGGGGATTATGGCTGTTGTTCATATGGAGCTGTAGCTCAAATTCAGATTTGTGTTCTTGTGATTTGCATGCGTTGATGCATGATTTTTGTATGATATAAGGGCCACCTTCGAGTATACTTGATTGTTGATCTTATCTCCATTCTATTGGCCTTCAATCCATGGCTTAAATTTTGGATTTGAAGATGATTTTGGGAGTGTTTTAACTGCTGTTATATTGCAGTTCAACAAGTTTTAGATTCTGTGATCTTATCCTTTGAATGCATCTTTATACATGATGATGGGATAATCCAAGGGGAAACCTATGTGACTTGATTACTGGATGAATGGTGAATATAATATCATTCCATCCATGCTTTTGATTCGAGTTTGGAAGTGTTTTTAAGGATGAATTGGTTGCTGAATTATGGATTGTTGTATGCAAAATTCAGTCAACCTCTGTGCATGTTTACTTCTCTAACATGCTTTCCTTGTGTTTTTTTAAAAGCCCCACATCCTTGAGTTACCATCATATTGATCATGGGTGATTACATGGTGACTTTATCCCATAGAGGAGATGACTTTTGAGTCATTTAACTGGATGGTTTGGACTGATAGTTCACTGAGAACATTCAGTTTTACATGCATGTTTTTCCTCTTAAATGTTGGGATTTTGGGTACGTTTTAGCCACAAGATTGCTGTCACTTAAATATGGATTAATGATAGTTGATGTTGTGATTTGAATCCCTAAAAATGCATGAGGAATTGAGGGGATTTGGGCCTTGAACTGTGAAGTGTTTTCTGTTATACTATATATTATGTGCATGATTTAGTTGCTGAATGTTGCATGTGTTAAGGCATGTAATGACCTATTAATGAACCCTTATTGCTGGACTTTAAGGATTAATTGATACTTTAGTATATGAAGATGAATCACATAAAATTGGATGAGTTTTGAAAGAACTTAAGTACCTTGAATTATGAAGTGTTTCTGTTATACTAAGCACTATGCACATGATCTAGTTGCTGAATGTTGCATGTTTTGGAGGCATGTAATGACCCTTAAAATGCTGAACTTTAAAAGTATTATGATTCTTTAATCATGAATAGTTAACCCCATAAGATTGTGTGAGAAACTTGAGAAATTATAGGTGCTTGAACTACTGAGAATATAGCTGTGCACACATGCAATTTCTAATGTTGTTATATGAATGAATTGGATTATGTAGAAACCCTCTTCAAACCATATATGAGTTGTGTCTTTATCTTGTTTGATGACTACAAATATGGACTGGAATCCCTTGATTTTAAATTTTAGGACTAAGAACACCCTGAGGATAAGCTTTGCCCATTGACTGTGCCCTCACATGACATTGTGGCTGAATTGTATGTTGAACTTGGGAGTGCAATCACCCTTATACACACCTTGAGTTGTTCCTTACTTATGTCCATGATAAACACTTAACCCCCCCTACATTGCTAAATATAAAGAGTTTTAGTGTGATGTTTGTATGAACTATGGACTGTGAGGTAAATAGGAAATTTCACATATGAAAATAAGACTGTATATGGGACTTGTCATCTGACCCTATGTCAGCCAAGGAGTCTAACTCCTCCAAACTGTGAATTGACTTCTGGTACCTTAAGACCTTAAAATCTCTAAGTAGCCAGATCTTGTATGTATGTGAATCTTGAGAAATATAGGAAAGAAAGATGTGACAAATCTGGTAGTCAATGATCCTAGGATAAGATGTTCATCAGTAAGAGATGAGAGAGAGACTAATAACATGTCTGTATCCCTGACCTTGGATAAATTGAGGTTCTTATAGAACAAGTTCAGGTCTAGGACCAATAATTTGTAGATGTGCCATAAGTCACAGAAATCGTAGACACTTAGTGTGAAACATGAAAATAAAAGAAATGGTAATGTCATGTGGCAAATCATGGAGGTTTATACTCTGACTGTGCGAGGGCACGGTGACGCTCACCTGAGCAGGAGATGAGGTCGCTCAGGCTTGAGTAGCGGACACTGAGAGCATGGGTCTAGGATCCTAGTCTTCTGTACGTGTTTTCTTCGAGCCGGCTCGATTTTTACGCTTCCTTGGGATCCAAGAGTTCTCTAGACCATTCCGCTGACCCATTGGTTTTTCTTAGAGAGCCTAGGTTGGGGGTTCTCCACAGTTAGTTACGAGTTAGTCTGGTTTTTCTTAACTCTTCTCCACCGGGAGTTGAGTAACGAGAGAGGAAGTCGGGTCTGGCAAGCTTACCTCTTCTCTTTCCTGCCTCTAGTGGCATAGTAGTCGTACTACCACTGCCTTTCCCTTGGACCACACTTCCACTGGGGTTGGCGAGACAGACGAATCCCTTCGGGGATTTCCTCACCGCAGAAATTAATTTACCCTTCTACCATGTTTGTGACCTGGTGATGGGGTAGTGATTAATATACATGTGACAGTTCATCAATTGCCCAGTTAAGTTGTAGTTCCATCAATAGACATTGATGACTTCATTGTTACCTTTCCGCCAGGTTTGTGACCTGGTGATGGGGTAGTGGTTAGTAGACACTGATGAATTATTTAATAACCTTTCCGCCAGGCTGTGACCTCATGATGGGGAAAGAGATGGGTGACTTTCCGCTATCTGCCTAGTGATGACTCTTCTACTAAGAGACTAGTGACGACATGTACCATTAGTAGAGACTAACGAGGGTTGGGTATTGAGAGAGTTGTGAGTTCGTTTCCTCTTGTACACCTTCATGAGCAAGCTATCACACGTGTTGACCGAGTATCAATGTGAGTGGGAGAAGCTAGAAGAAGTGTTGGGAACTTAGTTAGGATGCAAGGTACCATCGCATGCCTACGGAGGCACCCCAACCCTGAGGCGTACATCATACCTCAGAGTCAAAGTGTGAGGTTCAATATGGACTTTGAAGTCGTACCCGGATATCGAGGTCCTAATCGGACCTAGACCACCGACTTACTTCTAGGCTTGAGTTGTTGTTTGGTTAGTTCGATTGAGTGAGGGAGACACGGTGTGGTAGTGAGCGAGTTTGTTCTTCTTGTTATCCTTCCAAAAGCAAGTAAATAACTTAAAAGAATCAATTAACCCGTGTTTGCTTGCTAATTCTCTTTTGTCCACTATAGTTACCTTACTGTTTTTCTAGTTGTTCTAGTCTTTTCTTACTACTTTCCTTAGTAGAACTGTGTAGAATTTGTACTTGAAAATTATTGACAGATACTTGCTTGTCTCCTTTCTACTTGTGGCAGACAAGGGTCCGGCGACCGAGTAGCCGACGTAGTTTGGGTTGCAGTTGTTTCTTTTTGGAGGTTACACTTTCAGAGTAGGTATATCTTTTGGAGTTCATTTGTACAGTGATTTGTTGTGCTCTCTTTAGTAGCCTTATTTTTGGGATATATATGTATATTGGGTGTTGTGAAAACCCAACATGTTTATATGAATGAAATGAAAAAGAATGGATACCTTGTTGTTCAGTTCTGGTGCATTGTTACTTCCGCTTTCAGTTTTCTCGGGGTTGCTTGTTTATCCAAAATAAATCCTGTGAATGTCATGTTTAAAAAGTGAAAAATTTCCCCAGGTTTTCGTAACAACGAATTAACTCTAAGCTAATTAAGTAGGTGAATGACGTGTTTGACGGGTAACCTAAGGTCCTCGGGAGGAGGTTGTGATAAGGTATAATAGAAATCGGGGAAGATCATATCCTTATTAGAACCCACACAGGTGGTCACTGAGGAAGAAGACAAATTTTATGCTTGTATGGAAACTGACCCTCTTTATTGTACACCATTCAAAGAAATGACCCTATTTCAATCTGTGAAGAGTCTAGCCGAATTACATGTGACTGAGATAGTCAGGTTTCATGATGTCCCTACATTGATTGTATTAGATCTAGACCCAAGGTTCACATCTATATTTTTGAGGAGCTTTGTTTGGAATATGGTATAACCTATGGGCACCTACGTGATGTTTAGCACAACCTCATCTTGATTTTAAGAAGGTAGATGGTCTGTCAGAAAGGACCATCTAGACATGAGAGGATGTTATATATATATATATATATATATATATATATATATATATTAACCTTGGGCTTTCTCGGGGTTGGGATCGATACTGATAGTTGGTAGAGTTTACCTATAACAATAGCTACCCTACAAGCAAATACAATAAATTAGCCTCGTATTCAGCACTATATGGGAGGCCATGTTGATCACCACTGTGACGTGGATGAGAGACATCTTTTGGAACTGGAGATGTTCCAAGCTTGTGCATAGAAAGTTGACTTGATCAAGAACATCTTATTGACAACATAGAGTTGGTAGAAGTTGTATGTGAATGCGAAACTTGACATATGTAGTGGGTGATCATGTCTTCTTGAAAATGACACCCTTAGGAACTTTGAGAGTCAACTCCATAGTTAGCGGCAAGAACGGGAAGCTAAGTCCGTCAAATGTGGGACCATTTGAGATCTTAAAGAGGATTGGAAAAGTCGCTTATCGGGCTGCACTTCCATCACAGTATGAAAATTTGCATGATGTATTCCATCTTTCTATACTGAAGAAGTACAATATTGATCCTTTTCTTGTTATAGAGCATGAGGTTTTGGATATTTAGCACAAATTGAATTATGAAGAGAGGTCGATAGAGATCATCAATCAAAGAGAACTCCATGTCAAACCACTAGTAAATGGGTAGTTCCCATGGTCAGGGTCATATAGCAGAATCAAAATGGGGAAGAAGCTACTTAGGAGTAGGAGGAAGAAATGTGCAAGTTTATCCTCTAGAAAATTCGATGTTGGTTTGGGGAAAAGGATGGAGCAAGAGGGCTTATATTTAATGGTATTAATTTGATGAATTTTTGACGCACTTTTTCATATTCACGGAGAAATACAATATTATATGATGTGAGAGAAGGATCTAAGGTATTGGGAAGCTACGAATATTTTTCCTACGGTTGAGAGTTTCTCCTAAATAGAAAGTCCGATGGCTAGGCATTAATAAAAGAAACTGTGCACATCAAATCGTAATATATATTGCACTATGAAGCCTATTCAAGAATGTTCTAAAAAAGTCAAGGTTTTATGAACACTCGATTGTCGAGAGAGGGAAGCAGCTTATATAACAGGTAAACTCGGGAGAGGTTTGCTAAAACTTAAAGAAAAAAGTCAAGTGAAGCGTGAATGGAAAAAGTGTTGTTAAATACAATTTCTGGAGAATCCGTCAAGGATTCACGTCTACTTAATATGTGGTTAAATGTCAAGGAAATGAAAGATGTTTTATGCGGGAAATATCATAGCTAATGAAAGTTGATAGTTTCCCACTTATATATTAGACACAATCTTCCCTAAGCAATAAAGTAAGAAAGGAAAGTAGCTATGTCTAGGAAAGACTTTTTGGATTGAATGAAACGTAGTTGAAAGGCTCGGAGGGCTTCGTAGTTAAACAGAAGGAAACTTTCTAGCTTCCAAAAGATGGCTATTGGGTTGCGTCATATATAGTTGCGATGATTGGTTGGGGCTAGGCTGCTAATTCAACAAGCTAAATGAGATTGCCATATCATTAGGTTAAAGTTCTTCAAGTCAAGGGCTTGCTTGTCATTGCACTACTAGCTTGCAGGATGTAATTGCCTAGTTCGAGGGTAGCTCAGGTTGGATCATGCTTCTGTTGACTGTACTCGAGACGATCCGCACACCAACTTTTCTTGGCCTCATTTTTTTATGACAAATCATCGGAAAAATGGTAGAGTCTTGATTTAAACTTGGTGGCATTGTCGGAGCATAGGGACGACCCTATATAACTTGGTGGGCATGAAAATTCTTTCTTTGGTCATTAGGGTACAGTTTTCCATCTTCTGACTAACTAGAGCATAGAAAGCCCTTCTGGTATATCATCCTTTTCCCTCCCCCAAGACTTCCCATTTCCACAGAATTCATTTATTGTCTACTCTTTCTGGTTATTTACTCTTTGACCCTATATAACATGGGGTGCTCACCAGGTTTAAAATTACATCCTGAGCTAGTTGTCTACTCTTTCTGCCTAAGGATAGAGCATTGAAATCTATGACTTAGCCGTGGGATATATAGATTTTTCTTATTTAAGAAGATCGATGATTCCCTATATATAGTTGAGTCATGCTTACTAACTAGATATATTGGAAGGCCTTGTTTTCCAAGTCCATTCCGACCTACCCTAGTAAAATATGCATCCAACTCAGTTAGAGACGCTGCCTCTTCAACCTAGTTGATCAAGTGTCAAATATTGTCGGGGCCATCCAGCTTCACCCGCTCCAGCTCAAACTCATAACTGAAGAAACCGGACAGAAAGGCAAGCAAATTTATATACAATGAGTTGTAAAGGTGGGAATGAAAGAGGACAAGGGATAGAAAATGAGGAAAGAAGGAAGCTGACACCTGCAACTCCAAAGCACTCAGTGAAGTCTAGGATTTGGGCCTTAGCGCATCACATAGCATGTAGGTTGCATCGCTTATGACCTAAAAGAGTAGCTAGACATAAGAGTTGCATTGGGCATCAGAAATTAAAATATTTTAAATAAATGAAACCACATGATTCAAGAACACTTCTCAAACAATTTCATCAACATAACAAACGAGTTATAGGAATACCTCTTAAGGCATCTTGTGATCCCATGTCTCTTAAGTAAGAGACCTCCTATATCAAGTCCGATAAGACGAAGGCCGCACTTGTGGGTCATGGATGACATGTATGATTCCCGTAATCTAAGTTAATATTCTAAGTGAGGAAACTCTTGATTTCATCTCATGAAATATGATGCCTTCTTCACGAGAAAGAAGCACCGAAGATGGAAGAGATCCATGAACATTCGATCAAGAAGTACAATGATTTTGCGGTGACTATGTGTCTCTCTAGTTAACAATGTGGATGGACACAATGCTAAGAAAGAGATGGAGGATGTGTGTGAGAATATGGAGATAGAGAGAGTTGTTGCTCTTCAATTGTTGCAAGTAGAAAAGCGTAGGGATATTTCTCCTTTTAAATTAAATTGGATGTCCATGGATCTCAATCCATGTGTACTCATAATCAAGGGTCTAGACTATTTTATGCTTTTAATCAATGACCAATATTTTTTTGCATAAATTTGCAACAAAAAATACAATTTAAAATAAATTAAATTTGTTACAGATAATTTACAACAAATTCAATTTAGTTCAAACCAATTCCATGTGGAAATAAAGGAAGAGGACAATCCTCCTTCTCTTAATAGAATGGACGACCATACATGGAGTAGGTCTCCATGGTTGTCCATCCTCTTAAACGGGAAGGTGACTTCCATCTTGAGATATCATATCTCTCAAAATATTCCACATGTGCAACGACTTTTGTAGCAAAATTATTCACCAAAATAATTCCAAATTATTTTTTTGATAATTTCATTCATACCACCAATAACTATGAATCATATTCATATATCAAATATAAAATGTAATTTACATTTACAAATAATTGTTCAATGTGAATCCAATTCAAATTAACATTTATTTTATAAATACTATTTACAGTTAAATCTCTCCATCACATTATAAATCAAATTTATAATAATTATGATTGTTATGTATAGTGATATCCACATTAATCATATAATTAATAATTAAATCATTTTTAATTGTCTTATATAACTATTCTCATGTGCCTAAATAATAAATAATATGAATGATATACATATTATTAATAATAGTCAAATCACATTTACTAGTCATTTTTTCTTAATTCCTGGATACAGTATCAACAATAGAATTATTCTTGAACTTTTTCAAGAATAATGCGCTTTCTCCGTGGGTACTCAGAGATAAGGATAGGGTGGTTGTACATTCCACGTTTAGTGACTTGGATATTGAGATCATATAAAAAATCTAGACCTTGGGAACCTCTAAAAGATGTTTGATTAAATCAAAGCCATAAATCTAATCTTCTCATCGTATCTGAATAATATTCATACCAATATCCAATAATTGGACTGAGATCAGATTACTTATCTACTGAGTGGAGTCACGATCCAAACATGTTTCATCACTACCTTGGAATGGAAGTGTCATGGTTATGCGGTCATTTATGATTCATATCACCCTCGAGTATTCCTAATACCCGTACATCCTGCATACTAGAAAAACCTAGACTACCTAAAGTTTCAACTTACATTTCAAATGTCTCCTTTAGGGGTTTATCATTATGTTTCTCATTTGATCATTGGGAGTTAGTGTCCATCACATACTTTCCAAAGCATATATCATATATGATGATGAATCTCAGATTCATCACTCTAAAAATGATAAATTAAGCTAAAATCGCTAAAATTCATTGACATTTCTTCATTTATTTTGCATAATTAGCATTCATGCATGTTTTGATAATAATTGCATTTTATCACTCATTATTACATAAAATAAGAAGCCTAAAATCCCAGTCAAAATAACCTGTAAATAGCTTAACTTCCCTGATTTTTTACTAATTCATGCTAACTCCAAATGACTTGAAACACCTCCATTGTCTGCATATTACTAAAAGGAATAAATAGAATTTTCAAAAAAATCTCCAACCTAAATAAGTGGACCAAAAACTCAAAATCTAATTCCAAGATTTCTGGACTAAAACCTCGATATCTTCCTCATCCAGTGTCCGATTTGATCTTACTCGCTTTTGAACTAATATACATTCAACCATCTTCAAATCAAGACCAAGTTCAAGTGAAACAGAGCTCACACATGAAAGCTGGCTTTTGGGCCTCTATTATACATTTTATATTTTACCTAATTTTGACCTATTATTTTACGTACATAATTGATTCATTTTATTTTATTTATTTTTCATTTATTTTCTTTGATGAAAATTTTATTAATATGCACAAAAATCTGAATCAAATGAACTTGAAACCAAAGAAACTAACTGAGTCCGAGTCTTTACTAACAATATGTATAAAATTTGTAGTTTTCATGTTTTATTTTATTTCTTATTTTCCTTAATTAATAAAAATCCCAAAAATAGATTAATGAATAAATATTTATCTTTTGTTTTATCATATTTTCTAGTTTTTTATCTAGTTTAAAAATAACAAAAAGTTATAAAATCGAAAAAATTAATGTATTGTATGTATTTGGGATACCCCAAAAATATCACTTTGTGCAAATGATCAATTTTGGTTTTGGTCTCTTTAAGAAAGTTGTAGATCTCATCGAGATGAGCAACTTTCATGAACAAAAGTTTTCGATCCAAGGTAGTTTGTTATTTTTTGAAATCATCTTTATATTTATTTTTTTAATTTTTTCTTAGACTAACACGTGGCTACTCTTGGAGACACCACGTGTCACCATTTTTTGCCTCTAATTTCATTTTTTATCAAAAATTATTAAAAATTAATTAAAAAATCTACATGGATGCATCAGGGGCATCCGATCTCGGTCGATCAGACAACCCCTGCGCGTCATTCTCCTCCACCTCCTTCCCAATCGGGAGGTGGCACAACCCCGCGATTCTCAGGCTCCGCCGCCCTCCGATCTCCTTCCATCTTTGGCAATGACCACCCTCATGTATCTCATTCACGAATCTCTCCGTCGCTCCATCCCCAATCTCTAATCGTCAATCACCCATTCGAATCTCCTTCTGTTGATCCACCTTCCTCTGCCATCAGCACACACCAATTTGCTTTTTCATCAATCCCCCTCGTCCGAACCCCTTTTCCATATTCACAATCTCCGCGCACCTATCAGATCCACATCCAATCCGTCCATCTATCACAAATCCATATCTAGTCTCAATCAAAGATCGATCATTTCCTTCACAGATCCTCAAACGATCGTCATCCTCTACTATAAAATGAACACCCCCTTCCAGGTTGAAATCATATGTCGATATGCCTAACTACTCTAAGGTATTCTCCAGTGGTGACAGTCTGAAGGACCACCACCTGCGGTGATATCCAAGGCCATTAGACTTGCTGCAGCGCGGGCATTACCGCCATTGTCCTCTGCTCCAGCTTTGGCAATTGAACCTTATCCTCCCGATACTCACCTTTCTCCTGCGATTTGCCTCTACTACGCACATCACCATCAACCGCACTTGATGTGTCAGCCTCCAAATTCGACGCCAGTCACCTTCATTGCCACTCCTTGGCCGGAGCCAGTTGTCACACCTCCAACAACCATCGAGGACACCACCAACCGATATTACTTCCACACCACTCGTCTTCACGCATCCACGACCTTTAACGTTCGAGTTCTCCACTACCATCGACCTCTCCTGGTGCGAGGAGAATCGCGCTCCGCCATTGCCTTGCCATACCTGGAGATGGATCATGAGCCTCGATAGTTAATATTTAGTCCCTACATTACTTTCCCTTTATTTATTTAATTTCTATAATTGCTACTAGAACCCTATGTTCCCCATTTACTTTGAACCTCTAATGACATTATTCTTATTATTCAAAAATAACATTGGGTTCTTCAATAAATTCTCTACATTATGTCATGCTTCTGACACTTTTATACTCTGTGGTTAACTAACAATTATTATTATGGAAAATTGTATATTTTTCCCAATATGTGCTTGAAAATTCATAGTTAATTAATCATTGCTCAAAACATTGCCAAAAATTCATGGACTGTAGAATTAGTTGTACTTAACATTGTGCAAAAAAATAATTGCATTTGCATGCATGTTTGTCATATAAAAATCATTTTTCATAATGCAATCTTTAATTTTTAATAGGTATTAAAGCTCTTATTTTGAAGGTTTAGGATTTTTCTTAGATCAATCACCTTGTGATAGATCTTGGATAATTTTGTCCCCTGAAAATAAATAGTTCTAATATTTATTAAAATTGATTATTGAAATTCACTTTGTTTGTATTCATAAATTCCTAAAATATTTATCTTGCATCCAAAAATTCCAAAACAATTGCAGCGCATTCATTTCATCATGATTGACAGCTCAGTGTCCTTTAAACCACCCACTCTGCATTCATTTCATCATTCATTTCTTAAATTTCCGTAGCTAATCATTAATTTAGACTATTGATTCTATAAAATGATTAGCTACTCTTCAGAGAGGATGTACAGGTAGCCAAAAATGGTCAGGATTTCCTTAGTAGAGTGGGTGGTTTAAAGGACATTGTGTAAGGCTCCATCCTTAAGTAACACGGGTAGCCTTTTACAGTTTGTACTTACTCCTATACTAGTTGATAGTGGATGCAACTAATCGCAATAATTTGTGCCAATATTTAGGAAAATTTCTGATACCTAGCAGCTCGCTAATTTGTTTCCAAGATTGAATTTATCACCTATAAAAATTTGAAAGATAATTGCCAAATTCTTGCGGCTTCATTGTGTGTGTTGGAGAAATTGGGGTTTGTAATTGCATTTGCATTGGTGTACGTGAACTGATTTCGAAGATCAAAAACTGCACACTTGTTCCATCACTCTCCTTAATAAAAATTTTCTTCTTAATATCGTGTACACTTGCACTGATATCAACCATGTCGATCCATCATCAACTCCCCTTGACAAAGATGGGACAATTGTCCTAGTATCCATCAGATCTATACTATGAAAATGATTTTGTCTCAGTTAGACCCAAATCATCTAAACCCTCTTCTGCCAACAATTCTCCAACATTTGCAGAAGACTTTCACTCTCGGATGAATCTAGCCCCCTCGATAAATTCCAAGCCATTATACTCGAGTTGTCCGATCAAAGTCAAACCAACACCATATTTTTCACCTCCACTACTTGTGACCACACATGAGAAACTACCATCATGGACTGAACCATTTTATTTCTAGTTTCTCGCTGAAACTAATGAATCATTTTAAGATCAAATCACATTTGAGACTCATTACTGGCCAAGACACCAAACCCAACTACCTTCATTCTTTCCTCACAATCTTGTTTGGACAGGTCCACAACTCACAAAAATACATCCAGACTGCACCTTAGGGAATAATATGATGGCCTGTTCAAACCACAAGGAGAGGCCCACTCTTAATGATCATTAGTGTTGGATTTACCATAATGATCAAATCCTTATTGACCAACCGAATACCACTCCTTCAAACATCCTACACATACAGAGGACCAAACTGATGATATAGACAAATATGAACCCTGTATGACTCCATTGTTTGGTGATACGTTCAATCATGATCATGTAAATAGACCCTACTCAAACTAGCATTGCATGCTTGAGTCACGGTGCTGAGTATGGGGCCTACAAATTCCAGCAAAATTCTCCCACTGAGCATACTCCTTCCATGATTTTTGAGGAAACATTTTGATAAGATAAAGATCATATATTAGAAATTCCAAGAGTATCTTCTCCTAGCTCATACAGGAAAATGGAAGATGAAATAATTGGATCTTAAATTCAAAAACGAAAAACCACACGGACTGCTCCCATGATTAATCCTGAAATTTTTTTGAGGATGAAATTTTGAGGATTACTAGGAGATATGAATTAATGGAGGATAAATTCAGAAAGTTCACCGACCTACTAGTCTCATTTTATGGTAGCTCAGATATAAAAATGGATGATTAAAAGATTAGATCTCCTCTTGAAAATCCTGAGGATATTCACCCTAGGGATGACCATGACATCGACATCTTTGCCTATAACTACTCTAGAGACAAATCTGAATCTGACTTGGCATATCTAAGCTCCTTCTTATCTAGGAAACACAACTCATCTACACACCACACCAGTAACACCAAAAAAAATCGAAAAACCAAAATAATTCATTAAAATTGAAACTAAAGAAGATTTGAAGAATTTAGATCCTGCTCTAAGGGAAGCGCCGGGGAAAAGATTGATTTTGAACTTCCCTTGATATAGGCCATTGAACACTTCCCCGACCTTAAAGGATTTGTAATGATCAAATTAATCATGAAAAAGGCAGGCATGACAAAAACAAAGACTGGAAGACACATCTTGTCAATGGACACCTCCTTGGTGTTGAGTAGAAAAACCAAGAGACGCATAGTGAAGTGGTTTCTAGATTTAATTGTAGAGTCAAAGATGCAATATTTACCAATGCTCGAATTGACGACGACTCACCAATCAATATCCTCCCGACCTATGTATTTGACAAGCTCAAATTCGGATCTATTAGGCAGATAAGAGAGATCATTCAATTGGTTGATCGATCGATAAAGCAGTCGAGGAAAAATTTCAGTCATTGTTACATTCTAATGTGCTCCACTCAAAGTGGATTTCACGATCATTGATATTGAGCATCAAGGAGAATTCACATAGTCTCCAAACATTCTCGGAAAGATATTCTTGGCTTTGGTTAAGGCAATTATTGAATGGGAGACTCAAGAAATAAATTTTACAGAATTGGGAGCACTTCGATCTCACCCAGTCTTTGATGAAACACAATATCCTGAGGCGACCCACGAAGCCGTTAGCAGCTGTAACCACCAAACAGTAGAAGAGCCCTACCCCGCTACTACACTTGAGATAGCGGTCGTTGAAGAGACTATTGGTTTAGAGACTCTCCCCATTGTTCCATTTCTCGTTGCTCTTACCATGGCAAATCGAATATACGACTTCTTATAGGATCCTGAGACATGTGCATAGGCTCACACTGAGTCGGTCGAAACCTTCTTTTACTACCTTGACCTATTCAATCCAACCCAGGGGTGCACCAACATTAAGACAACTAAGAACAAATACACGGGATGTACACTAAACAAGTAGGAATATTTCAATGGTTATTCATCTGTAGACTGAATTGTCAAGACCTCACCCCCAAGTCCAGCACCTTGACAGACAACACAAAACAAAATGGTTGCTCCTTCATCTAAAAGAAAGTTGATTTCGACCTTCCGTATAAGGAATCGTCTGATGATTCCTCATCAGGCCCATAAAGGGTAATCTACATGAGTAAGGTGTGTTCGGCAGTTCTAAAACCCTATATACACAAAGATCCAAACTTCGATTCTCATTGGATGACTCATGTTCCTCACTATTATTAATCCAAAGACGATTCTCCTGGTCTCATTAAAGATACTATAATAATTTCTTATGAGCTGACTGAGACTGGTGCTTCAGAGTATTCATCATCCGAGGACGAATTGCTTGATTCTAAGAAGGAACGAATTCTGAGAAAATAATTGAAGCAACTAAAGAACAAGAATATCTAGAGTGCCTCCACTTTCAAATACTATTCCTCTGAGGATAACTCCAATGATGGTTATCTTTCATTTGATTCATACGCTTTCTCTAGTCTCCAGCATGATTTCTTTGAGGATAACATTGACAATGGTTGGGAATCATATGCTTCATCTCCTTCTTATTATTACGATCTCCCACCACATGCTCATAAAACAAATCGACCAAAAACCACCTTAATCATCGTCTACCCTTCCTCCCTCCCAACCCCATCGGCCTCCTTATACATCTTCTTCCTCTACTTAGGCCAAGGCCTAAGTATAGGGGTGTACCAATGCCATATGTATATACCATTATCCACATCAAACTCCTTGTCACGATCACTCCATTTCCACCCTTCTTCCGTACTATGCTGACTAAGAGCCTAAGTATAGGGGGAGCCGACACCCATCTGTATATACTCTCTACATCCACTTCTCCCATCATTTGCCTCATTTCGCTCTTCTTATGTAGTTATACTATTCACCGCCTAAGTATAGGGGTGGGCCGACTTCTATTGTTTATAATTCTTTTTCGTTCTCTTACGCTTAGCCCAAGCAATGTCTTCTTTCCGCTTCTTGTGCTCCGAGGACACAACACTCACTAAATACGGGGGGTGTCTATATACTTTGTATATATTTTACCCAAAGCTCGTACTTTCGCATAAGTTTATATGTATTTACGGGATGGGTAACTAACTTGTAAAATATTCAATAAAAATATAAATACAAAAAAATATTTTGCCACCAACATTGATTGTGTACAACCAAATATTTTTGAAAAAATGGTTTCTTAGTAATTTTTGCATAAAAATAAAAAATTCTTGCATTAAAAAATTCCAAAAAAAGCACAAAAGAAAAAAATAGTGTCTTTATTTCATGGACTTGTACTTCATCTAGCATTACATTCATTTGCATTGGTGGAAAGCCCTTGGGTTCTGAACCGAGTTATGAGCAGAAACCGAGGTTGGTCTAGACTTGACCTTAATCCACCTAAATTTTCAGAGGAACCTCACCAAGAAATATGATCATAGAAGCCTCAGGTCTATGATTTATTTCTTCTAGTTCCAAATGACAACGTGCTCCATTTGACTCTTAGTGTCTAATCTGATCTCTTCATTCTATGTACGACTCTGGAACAGGGAATTGATTTGTATTCTCGCACTATGAACTTAGCTCAGTTCAGACGGGTTGTTGGAAGACTGTGTTAGTTTCTTTTATGGTAGTGTGGACATCTAAAGATCGGAGTACAAGTTAAAATAAAGCTTCGGAAAAGGGATGGATGGTTGGGCACACATTTTTACAAGACACAAAGAAATGTACGGGAAAAAGATTCCATATCCGTATGGGAAAAACAAGATCCATGCAAGAGAAACAAAAATTCCAAATAAAAAATAAGAAGCCTACTACCAAATAAATATTTTACAAAAGGTCCAAGCAAGTCAGCTTGTAGATCTTGGTGGAGACACGGCTACACTGGCCACCTTCACAAGGAGAGGTGACTACACTGGTCACCTTCCAGTTCTTTTCCCCTTCTTCTATTCTTCTCCCCTATTTCGATTGTGAACATAATGCGACATACCTTAGAAGGAAAAACATGATTCCCCGAGGATGAGTTACTGGAGAGGGGTTTCCATGGTAGTCGGACATTCTGGATGGGAAGATCTAAAACCTTTCACACACATGAGTCGATTGTTCAATGTTCATGGGGTATGCTTTGGAGGAGGATTGATCTAAGATGACTTTGAGCTGAAACTGTGACAATGATGTGTAGAACTTGGAGGTTGTTGATTTTAAACCCTAAGTCTCACGGATGATCTGCCACACTAATAATCCAAAGGTTGGGTATAGTTTGATTTTCATCTTCAGCTCATGGTCTTGTATGGAACACAATCTCATTTCACCTCATTGCATTCCTTTTGATGCTCAGGAGCAAGCATGGTTTAAGTATAGGGGGATGATGAATCTCAGAATCATCACTCTTAAAATAGCTATGTCCATATTAATCATATATATTATAAATGTGATTTATATTATATAAGAGAGAGATGTTTGTAATTTACATTTGTTAGTTAAATGTTAATGTGAATTGGATTCACATTGGACATTAAATTGAAAATGTAATTCACATTTTATTTTGGGTTGTGAATATGATTCACAAATTTCCAATGGCAAGATTGCAATATTCACAAAATGATTATGAATTATTGTGTAGAATAATTTACAACAATTGTTGTTGTAAATAATTTGGAGACACATGGAATCATGCAATCTTGAGATTGCATTGAGATTCCCCCTTTCCTAGTAGGAGAGGGGGGACGACCACAAATCCCTAAAGGAAAGGGTGGTCGTCCACTCTTCCTATATGGAAGGGAGGAGCCTCCTTTCCATTATCTCCAATGTGAATTGATTTAATTTGGTGATTGAATTATATTGATTTATCAATATAGATTTAATCTAATTAAATTAATTGTTGGTTGGTTTTACCAACACAAATCTTAGCCATTAAAAAAACACAAATCAATGAGAGCCATTGGATTTGTGTTGCCCATGGATTGAGATCCATGGATCCCATAATATTATAAAAGGAGAGGCACCCCTTTTCTCTTCTTTACACAACACACAAGAGAACATAAATCTCTCTCTCTCTCTTTCTCTCTCTACACGTCTACTCTCTCTCTCTCCCTCTCATGTGGTCGTCCATCATGGATGCCCTAGAGAGGTTCTCCATCGCCGCAACATCGTCGTTATACTGCCCGATCGTTTGCTCGTCGATCTGTCTCCTTTGGTGCGCCTCGCTCGTGAAGAAGACGTTGGATCTCGTGTGTCGAGATCAGGAGATCCACTGCTTGGATTGTCAACATGGATTGCGAGAAGCACACGATTCATCCCCACGCTCGCAAGCATCTCCTCCGTCGGATCGGACTTAAGACATGAGGTCTCTTCGTTTAGAGACTCGATCGCAACCACGCTTGAAGAGGTAATCCTATTACTTGTCTGTGGTTTAGACGAAACGATCCAAGAAGTGTTCTTGGATCATGTGGTTTCGTCGCATGAAAAAAATTTAATTTCCGCTGCATAGAACAACTAGTGCGACTAGTCGTTCTTCGTTGTATTTGATACGATGCTCACGCTTACGTGATGCGCTTGAGGATCTAACCATATCCTTCAGATATTGAGATGATGAATCACGGATTCATCGAGCCCGCAGACCTCTGCACGACAAACCATGCACGAAGGGCGTGTCTCGCCCTCTCGTGTGTAGTTCACAAGATCTCCACCTCTAGCCATCATCTCACATTTGCCTTTATCATTGTGCCTGCTGTCTCTAGTCACCCAGACCGCTGCACCCGACATCGCCAACCTCCAGAACTCCAACCCGTTGCCTAAAGCAACTGCACGCCCTTTATCACGTGTCTCTACCGACCAACCACCACCTCTGATCATCCTTAATCGCACCCCACATCCCTTTTCTTTGAGGAGTACAGGAGGGGCGGCATACACCTCTCCCTCTTGAGAACGAAAAGAAACAAAGAACAACAAAACTTAAGGGGGATATTAAAAATTGGAAAAATTACAAATTAGAATTTTCCAAATTTGCAGAAGGCCTCTGCTCTCAAGCAAGTCACGTGCAGGGCACGTTTGTACAAGATAATTTGCAAATTTTTTCCTTTATTTTATTTATGTTATTTATTTAGTGCAAAAACATTAACTATTTGGAAATCATTCCCTATTATACAGACTCCTATTTACATGTTTTTTTACCATTGAAACAAATATTATTTGCTACCAATAAATTCTCCAAAAAATTATTTTACACTCTTGTTATGTGCATGTTTCTTGTGTTTGTTTTTGCATTTTGTCATCATTTGATATTATTAAAAAATAAAAACATGGCATTTTTACATTTTAAACTTTTAAAAATTATAAAGCAATAAATTTTACGTAAAAATTTTAAAAAATAGGTTTATTTTTGTGTATTTTATTTTCAATCCAATTTTAGTGCATCAAATATTTTTAAAATACTAAAAAACTGAAAATTATCAAGAAAATAATAAATCATATAAAATGATAGAAAAATAAAATAATTTGATTTATGCTCTTATTTGTAGATAATTTCTTCTAGTTTTTAAGAAAAATAATTTCTGATTTTTTTTATTTCGTATTTTAAATTTGTCAAATAATCATGTTTGTCAAGCAATGTCTTTTTCTCGCTTTTTGTGCCTTGAGGTTATAAAACATGCTAAGAATAGGGGGATTGTCTATATTACATATATACTTTACCCATAGCTGGTACTTTTATGTATTTTTGTTTATATATTATACAATAATTATGAAGTGGGTAAAATTGGTAAAAAATAAAACAAAACAAAAAAAATTTTTTAAAAAATTAAAAAATCCTTATGTATTTAAAAAAAATCAAAAACAACTTTTTCAAAAAATCACTTTAAACAAATAAATAAGTGTATTTTAAATGAACATTTGAAAAACAGTAAAAACATTTTTCAAAAAAAATCAAAAATTACGAAAATTGAAATAAATAAAAAATATAAGTAATGAGTTGGTTTAGGCCCTGATACTTACTCACTCATACAAGAGTAGCAAATTTCCAGAACACTTGGTTTATGGGATTTTGAGTTAACCAACCTTAGTCATTAGGGTCATTGACTTAATTATTCACATTTCCCTAGTTTGAAATATTTGTGTGCTACGTTGCATGCTTAGTCTCTACCTTAAGAATATGATCAACAACTAACATACACGACTGCAGTTGTGATGAGATGAGTTTAAATTTCACATGAGGAACTGGGATGAGGGATTTGAGTTTGGACCTGATTTAATGATGCTTGAGGATGAGATAAAATCAATGAAGGCTTGATGAAACTTGAGCGTCAGCACCTTTAGCTAGTATTAGAACATGGTTCTCATACTATCTCTTGACATTTATCTACGTGCCAAGGTGTGATAAATATAAATAAAATTGTTGATCAGTGTGCTCCAACTCTTGGCAAAAGCAATGAAGCTAGCCAAAAGCAAAGAAAAGAATGAAAGAAATGTTGAAAGAAAAGCTCTCACCACACAAATTCAAATATCAAAGAGCTTGCACTAAAGGCGAGCACTCCCAACCATTTCAAAGTTTCTGTTTAGACCACCGCTATTAGGACAAGGAGCCAGGATAGCGCCAAAAAAGTGCCTTGCATCGTAAATGCTACATGTCTAGGTGTAGGAAGTATATTAGATACTCAAGAAAGGGACACCCTGGTGTACTCCCAGGAAAATAAGTGCAGACGACTCCAACTTCTCTTGACGGATACTCTAATCAACAGCCTAAAAAATACATGTGTTGAGTTAATAAGACACTTGAGAGGATCCATGTTCCAATTAGAGAGAGAGAAGAAATCACAATCCTATGACCTCAATTAATTGGCCGTGCATCTACTTTTAAGTCTGACAACTAAAAATACGGTGGATT
This sequence comes from Ottelia alismoides, assembly GCA_037367405.1. NCBI lineage: Eukaryota > Viridiplantae > Streptophyta > Magnoliopsida > Alismatales > Hydrocharitaceae > Ottelia > Ottelia alismoides. The sequence continues at coordinate 178,176 of JAZKJV010002170.1, read as the reverse complement.
GGATGCAAGAAATGGTTTATTCCTTAGTGTTGAGGATCGAGTTCTTAAGAGAGCCTCTTGGACTGGAACCTTGGGTGAAGTTACGACTCTACTCTTGTAACTACAGTCCACACTTAAAGTCATATCCCTATTATATATGTATACATAGAGAGTCTTATTATTAGGGAAATTGGATACCTTTTGACTAGAGAATGGTTCAACTTAGAATTTTAAGATCTCTAAAATTGAGAGTTCTTGAATAAATAAAGTCTTGCATTCACATGCACATCCAGGGGTTAATCCAACTCATTCTTTCCTTATTTGTTCGAGGACTAGCAAAGTTTAATTATAGGGGGTGATGAATCCACGATTCATCATCTTAATATAATAATCTTAGCCAAATCCCCAGGTAAAATCTCAAATAAATATATATAAAATCAATAAATTAATAAAATTAATATTTTAAATAAAATATACTAATTATTGTATATTATATTGTACAAAATTATTAATAAAAAGCCGCAAAATAAAGGAGTTTTCACCTATAAATAGCCCAAACTTCTTGTATTTTAAATAAATTCATTCAACTCCTTTTTGGCTAATTATTTCTTTGACATGTTTATAAAAATGTATACAAAAATATAAAAATACAAAATAAATATTCCCTCCTTATTTCCCTTGTTAATTTATTTTATCTAACATTTTCCCTTATTTTTTATATCATGTGATGAATCCACGATTCATCATCTTAATATATTAATCTTAGTAAAATCCCTGCGTAAAATCTCAAATGAATGTCCATAAAATCAAGAAATTATTGAAATTAATCTTGTAGATAAAATACACTAATTATTGTTTTTTTTATTGTACAAAATAAATTAATAATAAAAAGCCACAAAAATAAAGGAGGTTTTCACTGTAAATAGCCTAAATTTCATGTATTTTAATAAATTCATTTCAAATCCTTTTTATCTAATTCTTTATCTTACTTGTTTATAAAAATGTATAGAAAAATACAAGAGTACAAAATAAAATTCATCTCAAATAAATACTACAAGATTCCAAAGATAAAAGGTCATAAAGTCCAACCATAAAGTCCAACTTCCTGACTGAATTCCTACTCTGAATGAACACCGAATTCACCAAACTAACTTTTAAAGTTTAAGTTAGAAAATTATCTATTCAATGAAAGTGGTTTCATTAAAATCAAAGCTCATTTCCAGTATATGAATTTTGGGACCTGGATGTACATTGTATATATTGTAAATATTCTTTTATTCTTTTTTTATTTACTTTTCTTTATTACTAAAAAACCGAAAAAAATCAATATTGTGTTATTTTATTTCTAGTATTTTACTGTAATTTTATGTTTTAAATATCTTTTAACTAAAATAGAAAAAAATATAAAATTAGAAAAGTAGAAAATGTACATATTGTTTATCTTATTTTGTAAATTCTCCACTCTTTTGTTTCTCTTTATTTTAGTGTATTTTTGTACCTTACTTTATTTTATTTTCCTTTATTTGTTTTCCATTCTCTACACTAACTTCTATTTTCTTCCATTAACTACCAAGTCTCCATCTAACCTCCAATTCAACTCCACCATTCCACTTTGTTTCTAACATCCATTTTCTTCTCTTTTTATACATCTTATTCTCCTCATTTTACCTTTATCCACCTTTATGCAAGAGAGAATTGAGAGCTCCGACCACACATCTCGGTATCAACGAATGATGAATAGATGGACAACCGACCTCCTCTCCGGTGAGATCCCTTGGCATTCTGACCAACATTGCAGTCGTCCCCGCACGCTCCCAGAGCTCATCGCTCGCTGGCGATTCGAGCGATGATCATGCTTCTCGTGAGCACACCATAGGTAACCACTTCCATTGTAGGAAAATTCCTATTTTTCTCATTCGTCATCGTTTTTATTTTCTCAATTTTTATCACATCACATTACCACCCACACACCTTTTGTTTATTTTTTAGCATATCACCATCAATATATCCTCTTATTTACAGTTAATGATTATTCCCTATTTAAGAAAACTAAAAAAATAAAATTAAAAAAATTCACAATCGTGAAACAGAAAATTTAAAAAAAACAAAAAAAGAGCAATACAGCAGGCGATCGACCCCCCCATCGTCGGCTATCGCTGCTTGCACCTCCTGTCGGTCGTGCGCCATCGGCCACTACCACCCCACCCTCTTTATCCAGTAGGTCTGCCCACCCCTCGCCATGCAGCACAACTGACCGCCTCCACCACACAGATGTTTATCGCCTCCTCTTGCGCGATCAACCCTCCTCTCGTAGATCCTCCGCTCACCGCTAACTGCAGGTCTGCCCTGCAACCGCCATCCACGTTCACGCATCCGCCAACCGCAACATGCCATGCACCTCCTCCTGTAGCCGCCTCCGCCTTCCGCCATCCTGGCATGCATGCGCCCGCACCGGCGCAGCCGTAGCCGCCTTTCTCCTCATCCCCATCTTGCCCTAAAAGAAGGTCCATTTTCACTTTCTTTATTTAATACAAAATGAAATTTTTTATTTAATATTTATCTTATTGCACACTCATTGATGTACGTAGTTTGTGTGTAAGTTCTTGTGTTCTGAAATTGCACAGATAAACTTATGTTTGCTTGTTAATTTGGATATCTTTTTTGCATCATTTATTTTAATGAAAAATATTGTGTTATTGAGTAACTAATTCTCTATCATTTGAAATTTAATTGAATTTTTGTGAGTTTTGGGTAATTAGCTAACATTGATTTATTGATAAATTGCATATTTTACACAATTTAAGCTCTTAAATTCATATTTAACTCAGTTTGCTCCAAAAAATTCCTCAAAAATCAAAAAATGATGCTTTGAAGTATGCTTTAATTAATTTCCAAATTTTATCTAAATTGGAGTTGTTCTTTGCATTAAATATATTGTATAGTGATTTTGCTAATTGATTTTAATAAAATCAACACATATTATTTTTTTGTGAAATTTCAACTTTCTTGGATTGTTCATATAAATACCTTCTTGAAATAAATTGATTTCTAGATGAATTGATAATGTGGAGTTATTAAGAATTTAAAAATTGTAGTTAGTCTGTTTTCAATAAAAAAATCTTAAATAATCATATATTGTCAAAAAAATCCCAAAAAAATTAATGTAGCCTCAGTGCATTATGTTTAAGTTCAATAAAAATTTCATAAATTTTTCATACTGTTTGTGTGAAAAATAACGTAAAACACCATAAAAAGCGTGCATTTTCATTGTTGCATTTTAATCCTTAAAATTCCCAAAAAATATGTTCTACATTCAACACTGGATTAGGTTTCTAGAAAAAATATAATTTCTCTAAATCAGATTAATTTCTCAAAAACATAATATGGCTAAATTTTACATTTTCTTATTAACTTAATTCACCCACATTTTGCATTCGCAATATTTTTTCATTAAAAAAATAAAAAATTTGCATTTTGAAACCTAGACGTAAGTTTTTCCATTTAACCCTTAGTTGTTCCTTTGCCTCCCTGTGTTCGACTCTATACTTACCCGTGATATAAATTTAAGTCGAGACACTCCTTACAGAGATCTTTTCTCGATTCTAATTAATTGGCTAGGTGTCGTGCTACAACGAGTACCTAATATACCCACTCAAGGAGCGATTCGTCAGCAACTTGACTTTGACATCTTTAAGATGGAAGTTGATATTGCATTCCTCTATGAATACCTCACTAAGGATATTCACATGAAGTAGCCCTAGGGCTTCATGGTTGAGGAAAACAAGGTGAACAAGTTAAGGAACTCCGTTTATAGACCCAAAAAAGCTTCTTATAGTTGGAACATCATATTTGATGAAATTTTAAATGTTATGATTTTAGATAGAATCTTGATGAACCGTGTGAACCTTAGTGGGAGTGCCATTGTGTTCATTGTTTACTAAATTTCGATGATATCCTAATCTTTTGGAATGATATGATGATCATAATAAGAATTTTCATAATTTATCTATTCAACACCTTACGATATGATCTTAAGGATACCTCTTGGATGTTAGTTCTGAAGGTGTTCAGAAGCAAAGATAAGAGGGCATTGGGACCGTCACATTTGTAGTACACCTCGAATATATTCCATTATTGGAAAACCCCAAGGAAGGCTTCCTTCCCTTAAGATATGGTATTGACCAATTTGAAAGGATATCACCTCAAAGAGTTGAGGAAGTGAATGCAAGAACTGCTTGCCCTTGTGCATCATTTACGAGAAGCTGAGTGTATCCTAGATATGTACAAAATCCATATGTTTATCATGTAGTGGGAGTAGTTTACTATTATAATCCTACTATGGTAATAGTTCATTTGATTGCAGTAACAATAATATCTTCAATGATGCTAAGACTTTTGAGATAGTGATCTATAAGTCCTATCATCAAGAACTTAAGACTTTATAGATAGTATATAGAAGGTCTTAACTGCAAATACCTTAGGAGAGAGATGTCCATGAATAAGGATATTCTGCTAAGGATATAGAAATTATATACTTGCTATAATGATTATTGAATCATAGTGTTAACAAAACTATAACTGCTTCAAGATTGAGTATTGGTTGCATAACTTGCAGCATTTGCATTGGTTGTGAGCACTGTTACTTGGGGATTTACATGTGCCATAACAGGACTTAGCATAGTATGTCAAGAATAGAGTAATTGATCATCTACCTAGATATTTTTCTAAATAGCATATGATTGTCACATGAGTGCGGGTTAAAGATTATCCCATCAATGGCTCTTTGGGCTAATAGGAGATTGCTAGACATGAGAACCCAGTGCAAGCCATTATGCAATAAATGTTATTCTAAATATTATTCTCTGATCTGAAATGAAGATTAATTAATTTTCATAATAGATCCCTTATTACAATTAAGGTTATGTACCATGGCCTTCTTAATGAGCAAACAACTATTGATTTAACAGTTGAATAATAGAGGCTGGTGCTTGGATGAATATCTAAGGAGTTAGATTGAGGACTCATGAAGCACCGTTCAAATGATTGTTAAGAAATGGTCTCCAACCTGAGTAGGAGACGACAATGCTTTCTTAATAGGTTGATATCGGACCGACCACTTGAAGCATGTCCTCTACATGGGAATACAAATTCAGAGGTGGCATAATATATAGGTCAAAGAGTTGAATTAATGAGATCGAGATAACCTAAGTTATATGTTGTATATTGTCATTGTATAGGCATAAATCCTTTTATCGGAGACATATGTGTTATTGTATGTCTAAGTATGTACATTTGGCAGACCAATGGTTGATGACCTAACCAAGGTCTATACACCGGCGAGCCGGTGGGCATATGAGGGCATATGAGTAATACGATCTCTTAAAGGGATCATACATGTTCAATTGTGAATCGGATGATATGAGGTCACTGATGAGGTATTGGGACCAATCAAATTCCATGCATGGTCATTTTGAAGGATATGGTGATATCCTTAAGAGCATCATGGAAGCGTGAGAATCGCATCGTATGCGACCGGGAGTGACTAGTTGCACTAGTTGCTCGAGGCAGCGGAAATTAAAAAAATTTCATCTGACGAAACCACATGATCCAAGAACACTTCTCGAATCGTTTCGCCTAAACCACAAACAAGTAATAGGATTACCTCTTGATGTGTGGTTGCGATCGAGTCTCTAAACGAAGAGACCTCCAGTCTCAAGTCTGATCTGACGGAGGAGATGCTTGCGAGAGTGTTGATGAAATACGTGCTCCTCACAGTCCATGTTGATGATCCAAGCATTGAATCTCCTGATCTTGTCCCATGATATATGATGTCTTCTTCATGAGCAAGGCACGTTGAAGTAGACGGAGATCCACGAGCAACCGATCAGGCAACATAACGACGACGTTGTGGCGATGGAGAATCTCTCTTGTGCATCTATGGTGGACGGCCACATGAGAGAGAGTGGGCGTGTAGAGAGAAAGAGACTTATGTTCTCATTATGTTGTTGTAACCAAGAAGAGCAAGGGGTGCCTCTTCTTTTATAATATTTTGGGATCCATGGATCTCAATCCATGGGACAACACAAAATCCAATGGATTGCACTGATTTGTGTTTCTTTTAATGGCCAAGATTTTGTTGGTAAAAGACCAACAACAATTAATTTAATTTAGATTAAATATATATTGATAAATCAATATGATTTATTCTCAAATTAAATAAATTAAGCATGGAGATTTATGGAATGAAGATTTCCTCCTTCCATAATATGGGATTTGGTGGTAATCATATGTAATCTCATGAGATCTCATGAGATTACATTATTCCATGGAAATCTCCAAGATTTACAACAACACTTGTTGTAAATTATTCTACAAAAATAATTCATAATTTTTTGTGAATATTGCAATCTTGCCAATGGAAAATTGTGAATCACATTCACAACCCAAAATAAAATGTGAATTACATTTTCAATTAATTGTCCAATGTGAATCCAATTCACATCAACATTTAATTAACAAGTGTAAATTACAAATAGCTCTCTCCTATATATTATAAATTACATTTATAATATATATAACTAATTTGGATATTGCCATCCACATTATTCATATCCATGATAATTAAATCACATTTAATCATCTTGGATCTCTATTCTCATGTGCCCAAGTAATATGAATCACATTCGCATTATTCACATCTTTGATAATTAAATCACATTTGATTATCTCAGATAACTCTCCTTGTAATTTGCGTCAAATTCATGTTATTCATGATAATTAATTTACATTTAATTATCCATTTTCTCAGCACTCAGATACTTATATCAACATTGAAACTAACCTGAACTCTTTCAAGGATAATACGCTTTCTTCGCGGATACTTGGAGATAAGGACAGGGTGATTGTATTGTTCCACGTATAGTGACTTGGATATTGAGATCACATCTCAAATCCAGATCTCGGGCCTCCCATAGATGCTTGATTAAATCAAGATTGTAAATCTAATCTTCTCATTGCATCTGAATCACATTCAGATCAATGTCCAAAATTTGGACCAAGATCAAATTACTTCTCTACTAAGAGGAGTCACCAAAATCCAGACCCATTTCATCACTCCCTAGGAATGGAAGCGTCATGGTTATACAATCGTTTATGATCACAACACCCTCAGGTATTCCCTCTACCTGTACATCCTGCATACTGGAAGACTAAGAATAAACCCTAAGTATTAGATCAACTTTATATTGTCCACTTCATGGTTTTATCAATAAATTTCTCATTAGATCATTTGGAGTCGGTATCTATCATATACTTTTCGAAGGCATATATCATACCTAGGTCTTGATCATATACTTTCCAAAAATATATATCAAACCTACAAATTCAGTCAAGCTTCCAAAGGGAGATGACCGTGCACGGAATTTAATACTTCCCAATATCTCATGAGTGAGCTCATGTCTTCTGGTTCAAAATTGAACATGTATGATGCCTTTGAGAGATTGTATTACTCATATGACCATACATGCACACCAGCGTGCCAGTGTACACAACTTGATTAGGTCACCAACCTATTGGTCTACCAAATATACTTACTCAGACATATAGTAACACATCCATCTCCGATCAGAGGATGAGTACTTGTATCGTGACAACATATGATATAGGAGTTTGGTTATCTCGATCTCGTTAAGTGAACTGTTTGACCTAACTAATCTGACACCTTTGAATCTCTATTCCTATGTAGAGGACATGCATCAAGAGGTCGATCAGATATCATCCTAACTAAGAAAGGATTGCCATCTCCTACTCAGGCTGGAGATCATCTTTTAATCATTTGACGGTGCTTGATGAGTCCTCAATCTAACTCGTTAGATATTCATCCAAGTACTAGACTCTATGATTCAATTGTTAAATCAACAGCTGAATAATTATTAAGATGGCCATGGTACATAACCCTAATTGTACTAATGGACCTATTATGCAAATTATTTATTCTTCATTTCAGGTTAGGGAATGATATTCGTAATAACATTTATTGCATAATGGCTCGTTGTGGGCTCGCATGTCCAACAATCTCCCACTAGCCCAAAGAGCCATTAATGGGCTAACCATTTAAACCCACACTCATGTGACAATCATAGGATATTTAGAAAATAGATACGTAAGCAGATCAGTCACTCTATTCCCACAAGACTAGGCCAAGTCCTTTTACGGACTTGCATATCCCCAGTACCAGTCTTCGCATCTAAAGAGAATGTTGCATTTTATGCAACCAATACTCAATCTTGTTAAAGAAATTATAGTGGCAATGACAATATTGCTCAATAATTATTATAACCAGTATTTTCATAATCCTTGTCGGAATACCCTTATTCATGGACAACTCTATCTCCAAAGGTATCCAAAGTTAAGACCTTTTAGATCACTATCTATAAAGTCTTAATTTCTTGATGATAAGACTTAGAGATCACTATCTCGAAAGTCTCAATATCATTGAATATATTGTCATTACCACAATCTAGTGTTTTATCTCAATAGTAGGATTAGTAACAGTTTATTACTCCCACTACATTGTAGATATATGGATTTTGTACACATCTAGCATACATTTGGCTTCTCATAATTGATGCACAAGGGCAATCAGTTTTAGGATTCACTTTCTCAACTCTTTGAGGTGTTATCCCTTAAGATAGGTCAGTACCATATCTTAAGGGATGGAAGCTGTTAGCAATGTGAGCCCCGGGCAAACCATTTCTACAATAAATGTTGTTGTAATTAATGATTTATCAATAAAAGTTATTGATTATTTTTCACTCCCTTTCTGAGATTAATGAATGAATGCATTATAAGGTCCCTCTGTACAATTAGGGTTATGTATCATGGCCAACTTGATAATCATACAACTGTTGATTCATTGATTGAATCATAGAGGCTGATGCTTGGATGAATATCTAAGGAGTTAGATAGAGGACTCATCAAGCATCATCAATGATTAACAAGTAGTGATCTCCAGTCTGAGTGGGAGATGGCAATCCTATCTCATTAGACTGATATCTGATCGACCTCTTGATGCAGGTCCTCTGCATGGGAATATTGATTCGGAGGTATCAGATTAGTTGAGTCAATGAGTTGACTTAACGAGATTGAGATAACCAAAGACCTATGATGAATACTATCGCATCACAGGCAAACATCCTCTAACCAGAGACAGTTATATTACTATATGTCTGAGTATGTACATTTGACAGACCAATAGGTTGATGACCTAACCAAGGTCTATATACCGGCGAGCTAGTGTGCATGTAAGGGCATATGAGTAATATGATCTCTCAAAGGGATCATACAGGTTGACTTGTGAACCGGGAGACATGAGCTCACTCATGAGTTATTGGGATTGACCAAATTCCATGCATGGTCATCATGCTTTAGAAGCATGATATGAATTTGAAGGTAAAGATATATGCTTTGTGAAAGCACATGATCTATACCATATCCCAAGGACCAAGATTGAGAAACTTGATGATCAGACTATGAAGATGATAGTGTAAAAATGATCTATATCTTCATAATGATCATGAGTCTTCCAGTATGCAGGATATGCAGGTATTGGGAATACCTGAAGGGAGATTTGATCATAAACGATTGTATAACCATGATGCTTCCATTCCGAGGGAGTGATGAAACATGTCTGGATTTTAGTGACTCCTTTCATTAGAGAAGTGACCTAATCTTAGTCCATATACTGGACATTGATCTGAATGAGATTCAGATGCAATGAGAAGATTAGGTTTACGGTCTTGACTTAGTCAAGCATCTAAGAGGTCCATGGGATCTGGATTTAAGATGTGATCTCAATATCCAAGTCACTATACGTGGAACAATACAATCGCCCTGTCCTTATCTCCAAGTATCTAAGGAGTAATAACATTGTTCTTCAATGGTATAAGAATAATTCCATAAGGTCTAAGCAAAGAGAAGTTGATAATTAAATGTGATTTAATTATCATGATGTATGAGAAATTATCCAATATGATTAAATGTCATTTAATTATTATGGATAAGAATAATGTCGATAGTAATATGCAATTATTCATAATATGTTATAAATGTGATTTATAATATATTAGAGAGAGTTTAATATAATTTATATTAGTAGATTAATTATTAATGTGTATTGGATACACATTGTCTAATTAATTGAAAATGTAAATTACATTTTGTTTTGGGTTGTGAATATGATTCACAATATTCCAATGTCAAGATTGCAATATTCCCAAAATTAATTGAGAATTATTTTTGGTGAATAAAATACCAACAAATAATTGTTGGAAAATAAGTTGAGAGAAAAACAAGGAGATGTGCAATCTCATGGGGATCCATGAGATTGCCCTCCCCATATGGGAAGGAGGGGGCGGCACCAATTCCTTTATGGAATTGGTGGCCGCCACTCCCTCTAATGGGGAAGGTGGATCTCATTTGTTTTTTCCACTCCTTATTTGGTTGGTTTAATTTGGTATTAATATATATTTGATTTATCAAATATATTTAATCAAAATTAAATCACAAGTTGTTGGTTTTACCAACAACAATCTTGACCATTGGATTGACATAAATCAATCTCATCCATTGATTTTATATATCCCATGGATTCAGATCCATGGATCCCAAAACCCTATAAATAGAGAGGCATACCATGCTCTCTCTTGACACATGCTATTGTAGCACATATTCTCTCTCTCTCTCTCTCTTTCTCATACTCGACAGCCCTCTCTCTCCCTCTCTTCTTGGTGGCCGTCCACCTTGGTGGAGAGAATCGTCGACGCCCGCGGAATCGTGCTGCCGCTTCGACGCTCTGCGGTTCTTCGTCTTCTTGGAGTGCTTCACTCATTAAGGAGACATTTGATCTCGTGCGACGAGATCAGGAGCAATCGTGCTTGGATCATCTTTGATTGCGAGGACACCGCGACTCATCTCCGCGCTCGCAAGCCGTTACTCCGACGATCGTACTTGAGACAGGAGGTCTCTTTTCGTGGAGACTTGATCAACCACGCTTCAAGAGGTATTGCATTATACTTGCTGTGGTTATAGATGAAACGATTTGAGAATGGTTCTCGGATCATGTGGTTTCATTGGATTAAAATTTTTTAAATTCCGCTGCACCGAACAACTAGTACGACTAGTCGTTCTTCGTCGTATCCGATATGACGATCACGCTTCCGTGATGCGCTTGAGGATTTCTCCATATCCTTCAAGTGGTATCAGAGCCTTAGGTCGACGGTTTCGAATATGATTCGAAAAACCGAGGACGACTTGGGTTCGTTTAGGTCGCAAAAGTTTTCATCGCATTTGATTTCGCAGATCTGTTTAGTAGAAAAATTCGGCACTGTTTAAATTGTTTAAACACGAATTTAATACTTGGATTTTGTTCCCCATTAAATAAGGAAACCATAGGAACTGAGTTTGGGTATATCGTATTTCGTATGCTCTAGGTATGGTTGTTTTAATGAACATGTATGCACTGTTGCGGGAACAGTAGATTTTAACATGATTAAAGAGTTAATTACTGTTATCATCTACCTCGAAATGCGTGCAGCTCCACTTAGGTTGTCCTAAATCAAGTTAGCAATCTATGAAAATTGAGTTTGCTTAATTTGGATTTAAATTGGTTGAGATATGTTAATTTTAGTGAGTAGGGGTCCTTACTGAAATTACATTCCTAATCTAGAACCAAGTGATTGTCGATTAGTGAAATTAATTATTAATTTCGTGAAATAATCATGAAAAATATTTATGAAATATTGAAACATGATTATTTTCCTAATTGACTTGGCCCCAACCAATTAATTGATTAGATTTGATCTAAATCATAATTGGAAACCACAATCTTTCAAACTTGATGCTTGAATAGGATTGGGGAATTTGTCTAGCAAATTTCCTTATAATCAAAAATGTTTTGATTATTACTATACGGTACAATTTTGGTTAAAGAACCGATGATCATCTCAAGTACAAATTAATCAATTTGGCATTATCCTTTCCCGAGGCGGATATGGTGCCTAGTCGGAGAGCATTGGGGTTGCGGGTTGCAACGTATGTGGTCCGTCCCACTCTCCTCGGTACTGGCCATGACAGCGGGTAGGGCCGGGATAATGTCCGAAGGATTAAGATGTATTTTTTTCCTAATTATTAAAATTCGAATTAATACGTATTTTGAGATATTACCATATATATATTCAAGTAAAATAATCAAGTTTGATTGATTGAATTGGATTGATAATTAATTTAATATGATTAAATTGATTATGTCCAATTGAAATACTCTAATATGATTAGAGCTAATAATTCCCTTGGAAGAATTAATTATATGAATATGGTTCATGTTAATTAATTAAATTTGAATAAGAGGTGGAGGATCACATAAGTGACATCCATGGTCTCCCGTCAAGGCGAAGGGTTTCGTCGCCAAATATTATATGTAGGAGACGTCTGTCCGAAGTGACAGCTCCTACATATGATCCATTTGGATCGGGCTCGTCGCTTCTCGAAAGAGTAAGGACGTATGCGTAGTGACCCCAATATCGAGTCCTCATATTATTGGGGCGATATTGGATTGCGCATAGCGAGTTGTATTCCTTTTGACGGTTGGTTCAATTAATAACGGGTCAACATCGCCTTAGGGGTGGTGGGCCCGGGTATTAAAGACCGAATTGGGAAATGCAAGTTGGACTTGCAATGCGGAATGTGTTCCCGCTTCTCTTTATTGGAGTCATAGGTTCTCATATTATTGGGATATGACAAAGATAAGGATGAGATCCCAGTTCTTGCTTGAGATATATTGGTAAGTATATCTCTTACTTTGAAAGTGAATAAGGGAATAAACTTTCAAGGTTGACAGAGCAAGAACAATTTGATTTAAAATGCCTTAATCAAATATTATAAATTTGAATATATATTTTTATATTCTAATATAGTGCATTCTTAATTTCAGAAAATGAAGTCTTTAAACCCACTTAGTAGGCTTCTAGAGGTCAACCAATTGACCGGCCCAAATTACTCGGATTGGATCTGTAATTTGGAGCTTGTTCTCTCTGCTAAGCGCATAAGTTATGTGCTCTCCGAGGACAAGCATGAGAACCCTAAGTCCAAGGAAGAAAAGCATTTAATGACAAGTATGATGAAGATCTTGTCTTGGCTATGTGCTATATCCTAGGTTCTCTCTCCAATGTTCTACAGAAGCAACATGTGGAGATGAGTACCTGCCAGGAAATCATGCAGAATCTGAAGGATATGTTTGGTGACATTAACCGCACTCAGCGGTACAATGTTATGAAAGACCTCATTCGCTGCAAGATGCAGGAAGGGACTTCGGTCCGTGAACATGTACTCAAAATGTTTGGGTACTTGTCGGAGCTGGAGACTCTTGGAGCAATGATGGATGCAGACATGCAGGATGACTTCATTCTGTTGTCGTTGCCCAAATCTTTCAATAACTTTGTAGTGTCATTCCACATGAATAAGTTGGAATTGACAAGTGCTGCCCTCCTTGCTGCATTAAAGTCCGCAGAGGACGTGATGAAGAAGGATGGTCCCACTGGCAGTGCAATGGTTGCACAGGTCAAAGGGAAGCGCGGTCGGAAGCATGGTTCTCGGAAGGGCCCGGCCCAGAAGAGAAAGAAGAAGGGACAAAGTGTTGGCTCTTCTTCCAATGCATCCACTATCATGGCGTCGAAGAAAACCAACGTCTATCACCACTGCAAGAAGCCGGGGCACTAGAAGCGTAACTGCCCAGATTACCTGAAGTCCTCAGACAAAGGTAAAGCCCCAGCAGGTATGAAATCTACTTTCATCATTGAAACTAGCTTTCTCGTCGGATGAGAAGGAAGTTGGGTTGTAGATTCTGATGCTTCTGTTCATGTATGCAATTTGTTGCATTTGTTTCAGGAAACTAGAAGTCTTGAAGAAGGGGAAATAGTCATCCAGATGGGATCTGATGCAAGTGTTGCAGCAGTCGCCATCGGGACATGTCGACTATCATTATCTAGTGGAAGAGTCCTAGTACTTAAAGAGTGTATTTATGTACTTGAAGTTAGAAGGAATCTAATATCTGTATCTAAGCTAGTTAGAAGTGGATATTCGTTCCTGTTCTGTAATAAATTAGTCATAAATCATTATGATAAATATATTGCAGAAGGTGTTTTAACTTCTGGAGGACTCTATGAATTGTGCATTAATGAGAATGTCATGAATGTTACAACCACTAATAAAAACCCTAAGAGATCCAGGGAGAATAAAAATCATTCAAATATGATTTGGCATCAAAGGCTTGGTCATTTGTCTGTTGATAGGATCAACAGATTGATAAAGGATGGACCTTTAGATTTCCTACAGGTTCAATCTTTGCCTACCTGCGAACATTGTATTCGAGGTAAAATGACTAGGATGCCTTTCCGTAACAAGGTTACAAGATGTGAAGGTATTATTGACCTAGTACATACCGATGTATGTGGTCCCTTAAATACTGCGACTCGAAATGGATACCGATATTATTTGACATTTATCGATGACCATTCGCGATACGAGTTTATCTTCCTACTACGTCATAAGTCTGAAACCTTTGAAAAGTTCAAAGAATTCAAGGCATTGGTTGAGAACCAAACTGACAGGAAGATTAAACGGATTCGATCTGATCGAGGTGGCGAGTACCTATCAGATGAATTCAAGGAATACCTTAAGAAGAATGGAATTGTTTCAAATCTCACTCCTCCTGGAACTCCCCAACTTAATGGTGTTGCTGAAAGACACAACAGGACCATCATGGACTTGGTCCGTTCAATGATGAGCAAAGCACATTTACCTCTTAGTTTCTAGGGATATGCAGTAGAGACTACAATATATATCCTGAATAAGATTCCTAGCAAATATGTACCTAAGACTCCTCATGAGCTATGGTATGGAACCAAACCTAGTGTTAATCACTTAAGGATTTGGGGTTGCTTGGTCCAAGCGAAGAACGTGGATGCAAGTAAGCTGGAATCTCGCACTCGTGAGCGTTACTTCATTGGGTATGTTAAAGATGGTATTGGATACCAGCTTTATGACCCTGAGACCCATAAGGTTTTTGTCTCTAGAGATGTGAAGTTTCTGGAGGATGATTTCCTTAAAGGTCAAGATAAAAATGAAGTAGAGGAACTCATTGAATCCCAAGAGGATTCTGAGCTCCCCAGACCAGAAACTGAAGAAGTAAATAAAGATGAAACACCTATACCTCTTCGAAGGAGTTCGAGGGTGGTTGCACCACCTGAAAGGTATGGATTCCATGTGTCAAGTGAAATTGACAATGATCCTACTTCATTTGATAAAGCACTCGCGGATCAAGACATGGATAGATGGATGCTAGCAATGAAGTCAGAAATTGACTCCATGCATAAGAATGGTGTATGGACCCTAGAGGATCCAACTAAAGGGGAAAAACCCATTGGGTGAAAATGGATCTTCAAGAGAAAGAGGGGACCTGATGGGAAAGTAGAGACTTTCAAGGCACGGCTCGTAGCCAAGGGCTATACATAGAGAGAAGGCATCGATTATGATGAGACATTCTCCCCTGTGGATATGCTTAAATCCATCCGGACATTGCTAGCTATAGCTGCATATCTTGACTACGACATCTGGCAGATGGACGTCAAGACGGCTTTCCTCAATGGATACCTCGAGGAGGATATCTACATGGAGCGGCCCCAGGGCTTCATGACAGAGGATGGTAAAGTGTGCAAGCTGAAGAAATCCATCTATGGGCTCAAGCAAGCTTCTCGTAGTTGGAACATCAGATTTGACGAAACCATAAAGAGTTATGATTTTGTGCAGAATCCTGATGAACCTTGTGTATACAAGAAGATTAGTGGGAGCGCCATTGTGTTCATCATGCTTTATGTAGATGACATCCTTATCATTGGGAATGATACAGGGATGATGACCAGTGTAAAGATTTGGCTGTCCCATACCTTTGAGATGAAAGATCTTGGAGAAGCCTCTTATATCTTAGGCCTGAAGCTGTTCAGAAACCGAGAAAAGAGGATTTTGGGATTGTCACAACATGGATACATTAAGAAGATTCTTGAACGATTCCATATGAATAGTTCTAAGAAAGGATTCCTACCCTTAAGACATGGTATCCATCTGTCTAAAGGAATGGCTCCTTAAACTGTTGAGGAAAAGAAGGCCATGGCTGGATGTCCTTATGCATCAGTTGTAGGAAGCTTAATGTATGCCATGATGTGTACAAGGCCAGATATCTGCCATGCAGTGGGAGTGGTAAGTCGTTACCAATCCTGCTATGGAGAACAACACTGGAATGCAGTAAAGAACATATTCAAATATCTAAGACGGACGTAAGATTACATCTTGGTCTATGGAGATGGTGATCTCCAAGTCTTGGGATATACAGATTCTGACTTCCAATCGGATATAGATGATTGAAAGTCGACATCAGGGTTCGTGTTCTTGTTGAATGGTGGTGCTGGGAGCTTGAGAAGCAAGAAGCAGGACACTACTGCAGATTCAACAACGGAAGCCGAATACATTGCCACATCGGATGCTGCAAAGGAGGCGGTGTGGTTGCGCAAGTTCGTGCTGGAGCTTGGCGTAGTTTCCTCTGATACTCCCATCCCGTTACTCTGCGATAACACGGGAGCCATTGCCCAGGCAAAGGAACCCAGATGGCATCAAAAGAGCAAGCACGTGGAAAGGAAATACCACATCATTCGGGAGATACAAAAGCGTGGTGACATCATCATCACCAAGGTGGCCTCTGCCGACAACGTTGCTGATCCTCTTACCAAACCTCTGACACTGAAGGTTTTCGACCAGCATGTAATGAGTATGGGTTTAAAGATTGTACCTGAATGATTCTGAGGGCTAGTGGGAGATTGTTAGCAATGTGAGCCCAGGGCGAACCATTTCTACAATAAATGTTATTGTAATTAATGATTTATCAATAAAAGTTATTGATTATTTTCACTCCCTTTCTGAGATTAATGAATGAATACACTATAAGGTCCCTCTGTACAATTAGGGTTATGTACCATGGCCAACTTGATAATCATACAGGTGTTGATTCATTGATTGAATCATAGAGGTTGATGCTTGGATGAATATCTAAGGAGTTAGATAGAGGACTCATCAAGCATCATCAATGATTAACAAGTAGTGATCTCCAGTCTGAGTGGGAGATGGTAATCTTATCTCATTAGACCGATATCTGATCGACCTCTTGATGCAGGTCCTCTGCATGGGAATATTGATTCGGAGGTATCAGATTAGTTGAGTCAATGAGTTGACTTAACGAGATCGAGATAACCAAAGACCTATGATGAATACTGTCACATCACAGGCAAACATCCTCTAACTAGAGACAGATATATTACTATATGTCTGAGTATGTACATTTGGCAGACCAATAGGTTGATGACCTAACCAAGGTCTATATACCGGCGAGCTTGTGTGCATGTAAGGGCATATGAGTAATATGATCTCTCAAAGGGATCATACAGGTTCACTTGTGAACCGGGAGACATGAGCTCACTCATGAGGTATTGGGATTGACCAAATTCCATGCATGGTCATCATGCTTTAGAAGCATGATATGAATTTGAAGGTAAAGATATATGCTTTGTGAAAGCATATGATCTATACCATATCCCAAGGACCAAGATTGAGAAACTTGATGATCAGACTATGAAGATGACAGTGTAAAAATGATCTATATCTTCATAATGATCATGAGTCTTCCAGTATGCAGGATGTGCAGGTATTGGGAATACCTGAAGGGTGATTTGATCATAAACGATTGTATAACCATGACGCTTCCATTCCGAGGGAGTGATGAAACATGTCTGGATTTTAGTGACTCCTTTCATTAGAGAAGTGACCTAATCTTAGTCCATATACTGGACATTGATCTGAATGAGATTCAGATGCAATGAGAAGATTAGGTTTACGGTCTTGACTTAGTCAAGCATCTATGAGAGGTCCATGGGATCTGGATTTGAGATGTGATCTCAATATCCGAGTCACTATATGTGGAACAATACAATCGCCCTGTCCTTATCTCCAAGTATCTAAGGAGTAATAACATTGTTCTTAAATGGTATAAGAATAATTCCATAAGGCCTAAGCAAAGAGAAGTTGATAATTAAATGTGATTTAATTATCATGATGTATGAGAAATTATCCAATATGATTAAATGTGATTTAATTATTATGGATAAGAATAATGTGGATAATAATATGCAATTATTCATAATATGTTATAAATGTGATTTATAATATATTAGAGAGAGTTAAATATAATTTATATTAGTAGATTAATTATTAATGTGTATTGGATACACATTGTCTAATTAATTGAAAATGTAAATTACATTTTGTTTTGGGTTGTGAATATGATTCACAATATTCCAATGTCAAGATTGCAATATTCCCAAAATTAATTGAGAATTATTTTTGGTGAATAAAATACCAACAAATAATTGTTGGAAAATAAGTTGAGAGAAAAACAAGGAGATGTGCAATCTCATGGGGATCCATGAGATTGCCCTCCCCATAAGGGAAGGAGGGGGCGGCACCAATTCCTTTATGGAATTGGTGGCCGTCCACTCCCCCTAATGGGGAAGGTGGATCTCATTTGTTTTTTCCACTCCTTATTTGGTTGGTTTAATTTGGTATTAATATATATTTGATTTATCAAATATATTTAATCAAAATTAAATCACAAGTTGTTGGTTTTACCAACAACAATCTTGACCATTGGATTGACATAAATCAATCTCATCCATTGATTTTATATGTCCCATGGATTGAGATCCATGGATCCCAAAACCCTATAAATAGAGAGGCATACCATGCTCTCTCTTGACACATGCTATTGTAGCACATATTCTCTCTCTCTCTCACTCTCTCGCTCTCTCTCTCTTTCTCATACTCAACAGCCCTCTCTCTCCCTCTCTTCTTGGTGGCCGTCCACCTTGGTGGAGAGAATCGTCGATGCTCGCGCCATCATGCTGCCGCTTCGACGCTCTGCGGTTCTTCGTCTTCTTGGAGTGCTTCACTCACGAAGGAGACGTTTGATCTCGTGCGACGAGATCAGGAGCAACCGTGCTTGGATCATCTTGGATTGCGAGGACACCGCGACTCATCTCCGCGCTCGCAAGCCGTTACTCCGACGATCGGACTTGAGACAGGAGGTCTCTTTTCGTAGAGACTTGATCAACCACGCTTCAAGAGGTATTGCATTATACTTGTTGTGGTTATAGATGAAACTATTTGAGAATGGTTCTCGGATCATGTGGTTTCATCGGATTAAAATTTTTTAAATTCCGCTACACCGAACAAATAGTACGATTAGTTGTTCTTCGTCGTATCCGATACGACGATCACGCTTCCGTGATGCGCTTGAGGATTTCTCCATATCCTTCAGAAGCCTTTCTTGGAATTTCCAAGAATCGAATATGTCCAAGGTGTACTATAAAATGTGACGGTCCCAATACCCTCTTCTCTTTGCTTCTGAACAACTTCAGAACTAAGATCCAAGAGGCATCTTTGAGATCATATCTCAAGTTATGGAACAATCAGATTATAAAATACTTACCATCAACCTTATATTATTCTAGGTGATTAGGATATTATCTACATTTAGCATGATAAACACAAATGGCACTCTCACTAAGCTTCATATGGTTCATAAAGATTCTATCTGAAATCATAACATTTATAATTTCATCAAATCTTATGTTCCAGCTACAAGAAGCTTTTTTGAGTGCATAGATGAATTTCTTTAGCTTGCTCATCTTGCTTTCCTCAACCATGAAGCCCTGGGCTACTTCAAGTGAATATCCTCAGAGAGGAATGCAATATTGACTTCTTTCTCTTGAAGATCCATTTACACCTTTATGGGTCTTACCCATATAGATGGATCCTCGAGGGTCCATATACAACACTTGTACATGAAGTATACTTTAGACTTTATTGCTAAAATCCATCTTTCCATGTCATGATCTTCAGAAGCTTCATCATATGAAGTTAAATCATGTCAGATTTAACTGACACATGGAATACATCCTCAAACTCATTTGAAGAGGTATTAGTGTTTGATCTTTTATTATCCTGTTAGTTTCCGATTTCAGGAGCCTCATTATCATTTCAATATTAAATGAGTTTCTTTACTTTATTTTCATATTGATTCTCAAGAGAGTCATCCTCTAAGAATTACATTCTCGGAGATGAGATCTTTTAAGAATCTCAAGGTCATAAAGTAGGTATCCGATACCATCCTTTATTTTCCTAATGAAGTAGCACTCTCTAGGTCTAGATTCCAGCTTATATGCATGGAACCTTATTAATGATATACATTGTAGTATCTACTACACATATATACCTGGAAACTAAGGGATAATTATGCCAAAACTCATCATTTATAAAATCATGTCACATATTATCCAATTGTATCTCCCTATTACTCTATTGAGTTAAGGTGTCATAGGAGGATTGAAATAGAATTGATATTCATATCTCCATAAGGTATTCTTTGAATTTATCTAATAAGTATTTGCTACCTAGATTAGATCAAATTCATTTTATCTTCCTTTAAACTTTGGTTCTAAACCAAAATTATGAAATCTTTGAACATTTCAAAGGTTTCTTAGGTGAAGAGAAGAAATCTCATATCATACATAATCATCAATAGATATCACATATCCATAATGTTTACTATGATATAGATGATCCACATACATCAATACGCATGAGATCCTAAATACATTGACATCTTACACCATTCCCAAGGAAGGGTGTATTGGACATATTTTACTTTTGAATATAATATTCATAAATATGTAAGTTTTTGAAATTTTAGACATTCGAAAGTTTCATTCTTACTTGTCTATTGATCAAATCAACGGGAAAACGTTCAAAGCTTGATGTCATATCATTGTCAAATGATCTTTATCCTCCTATTAATCTTTTAAGGTTTAAATTTTCAGTCTTAGAAATGTTAATGAACCATTCATTAATTTTCTAATTAAGTAGAGTCCACTAGAAGTTAGATTACTATCTGAAATGTATCCATCATAACTCTTTATGATAGGTTTATTTCAGAATTCATGTTTATTTCCAACATTTAGAATTAAACTATGAGTGTATTATAATATCTAGGTCATAGAGACGTTATCTAAGACTAAGGCTCTCCCACTGAAATTGAGAAGTATATCAATCCAACGGAGATTGTTGCAACAATTACAACAATATCCATGTCGATGACTATAAACCTTAACATCAAATTTTTCAGTCCTCTAAAACATATGCAACCCATTGCAAGTGTTGTTAGAAGATTAGGATACAATTATTAGGCTTTATATTATCAAATAAGAAAGTCAATTTCAATGATTATACGTAGATTATTCTGATGCACTATCCGAGTCTTTCTCTAAGGATTCTAGATAGACTTGATAGTCATACTATCAACAAATCATCTTATTGTAGTATTGGCATTTATCCAACTATTTGGATGTCATATGGAAGTCATAGAAGTAAAGTCAACTCTTTTGACTTTCCTTCCCACATGGGTCAGGCCCATGCTTCCACTGCGCTCTCTTTCTCTATGAACAACCATTGCTCAAGACAAATGATCTCTTATGTTAAATTTAAAAGAATTCAATGTAAGAGCATTTCAACATTTATACATGCTTCATTAAATTCATACAATATGAATATTATAAAGCTTCATGAATGACTAGAGTATAGATAGTAGAACGATGACACTCATCGTATCTACATCCATCTAAACTCCTAAAACATTTAATGGTAGGTATTCAAATAATGTAAGAGATATACTTATCATTATATCTCAGCAAGATCTGGGATCTCCTTCCATATCTTTGTCACATCCCAATAATATGAGAACATGTGACTCCGATAAAAAGAAGCGGGAACACATTCCTCCTTGCAAGTCCAACTTGCATTTTCCAATTCAGTTTTTAACACTTAAGCCCACCACTCCTAAGGAAATGTTGGCACGTCATTAATTAAACCAATCGTCAACAAGAATACAACTCGCTATGCGTAATCCAATATCGCCCCAATAATATGCGGACCAGATATTGGGGACACTATGCATACATCCTTGCTCTTTAGAGAAGCGAAGAGCCCGATCCAAATGGCTTGTATGCAGAAGCTGTCACTTCGGACAATCGTCTTTGACATACAATCTCTGGCGATGGAACCCTTCTCCTTGACGAGAGACCACGGATGTCACTAATGTGATCCTCCATATCATATTCAAATTCTAATTAACCATTATGAATCATATTCATTACCATTAATTATTCCAAGGTAAATGACACATCTATTTATAATAGTGTCTTAATTTTAATTGGATTCCAATTAATCTAATCATATAAATTAGTGATCCAATTAATATCCAACAAATAATCTTTATTATTACTTGAATTATGGTATTATCTCAAATACGTATTATCCAACAAACAATCTTTATTGTTACTTGAATTACGGTATTATCACAAATACGTATTATTTAAATTTTTAATAATTATAAATACATCATGATTACTTAAGAATTATACTAACCCTACCGGTTGTCATGGCCAGTACTGACGGGAGTGGGATAGACCGCACACGGTGCAACCTGTTACCCCAACGCTCCCCGACTAGACACCATATCCACCTCGGGAAAGGATAATTCAAAATAGACCACTTTATACTTGAGATGATCATCGGTTCTTCAACCTAAATTATACCATATCATAATAATCAAAATTTTTTGACAAAAAATATAATGAGATTTACTAAACAAATCCCAAATCCTATGCAGGCAACATGTTTGTTGGAATGTAGATCATGAAGATCATGTAACCTATTATTGATCTAGATTACATCTAATCAAATTATTGGTTAAGGCTATATCATTTAAGGAAATAATTATCATCAAATGTTTCACAAATATTTATGCACAATTATTCCAGGAAATTAAACAATTTAACTTCACTTATTGATTAAATGATAATCAGTAGGTTCTTGATTAGGAAAGTATTTTCAACAGTAACCCTCACTTACTAAAAATACCATATCTCAATCAATTTAAATCCAAATTAAGCAAAATAATTTCTGATGTTTGATAATTTGATTACAACAGAACCTAAGTGATTTGCACGCATTTCAAGGAGTTTTAAATCCGCAATTAACTCTTTAATTACGTTAAGATTCACAGTCCCCGAAACTGTGGATACATGTTCACTAAAATGGTCATATCTCGAGCATACAAAATCCAAATTATGTAAAATCAGATCCTACGGTTTCCTTAATTAATGGAGAACAAAAGACAATTATTATTTTTGTGTTTAAACAATTTAAACAGTGCCGAAAATAATCTCAAAACAGAAATACGAAAATGAAAGGCAAGAAAACTTTCGCAAACCCTAATGAACCCAAGTCGTCCTCAGTTCATGGATTGCATCCAAACCCTTCGACCTAAGGCTCTGATACCACATGAAGGATATGGTGAGATCCTAAAGTGCATCACGGAAGCATGAGAACCGCATCGTATGCGATCGGGAGCGACTAGTCGCACTAGTTGCTTGAGGCAGCGGAAATTAAAATGTTTTCATGTGACGAAACCACATGATCCAAGAACACTTCTCGAATCACTTCGTCTAAATCACATAAAAGTAATAGAATTACTTTTTGAAGCGTGGTTGTGATCGAGTCTCTAAATGAAGAGACCGCCTGTCTCAAGTCCGATCCGACGAAGGAGACGCTTGCGAGCGTGTTGATGAAACATGTGCTCCTCGAAATCCATGTTGATGATCTAAGCAATGAATCTCCTGATCTCATACCACAAGATCTGATGTCTTATTCATGAGCAAGGCACGTTGAAGTAGACGGAGATCCACGAGCAACCGATTAGGCAGCATAACGACGACGCTGCAGCGATGGAGAATCTCTCTAATGCATCCATGGTGGACGACCACATGAGAGAGAGAGAGCGGGCATGTAGAGAGAAAGAGAGAAATAGACTTATGCTATCATTATGCTTTTGTAACAAAGAATAGCAAGGGGTGCATCTCCTTTTATAATATTTTAGGATCCATGGATCTCAATCCATGGGACAACACAAATCCAATGGCTTACATTGATTTGTGTTTCTTATAATGGCCGAGATTTTGTTGGTAAAAAACAAACAACAATTAATTTAATTTAGATTAATTATATATTGATAAATCAATATGATTTACTCTCAAATTAAATAAATCAAGCATGGAGATTTATGGAATGAAGAATTCCTCCTTCCATAATATGGGATTTGGTGGCAATCTCATGATACCTCATGAGATCTCATGAGATTACATTATTCCTTGGAAATCTCCAAGATTTACAACAACACTTGCTGTAAATTATAATACAAAAATAATTCAAAATTATTTTACTAATATTGCAATCTTGCCATTGGAAAATTGTGAATCACATTTACAATCCAAAATAAAATGTGAATTACATTTTCAATTAAATGTCTAATGTGAATCCAATTCACATCATCATTTAATTAACAAATGTAAATTATAAATAGTTCTCTTGTATATATTATAAATCACATTTATAATATATATGACTAATTTGCATATTGCTATCCACATTATTCATGTCCATGATAATTAAATCACATTAAATCATCTTGGATCTCTATTCTCATGTGCCCAAATAATACTAATCACATTCACATTATTCACATCTTTGATAATTAAATCACATTTAATTATCAAAGATAACTCTCCTTATAATATAAATCAAATTCATTTTATTCATGATAATTAAATCACATTTAATTATCCATTTTCTCAATGCTCAGATACTTATTCAACAATGAGATTATCCCGAACTCTTTTAAGGATAATACGCTTTCTCCACGGATACTTGGAGATAAGGACAGGGTGATTGTATTGTTCCACAAATAGTGACTTGGATATTGAGATCACCAGATCTCGGGCCTCCCATAGATTCTTAATTAAATCAAGACCGTAAATCTAATCTTCTCATTGCATCTAAATCACATTTAGATCAATGTCCAAAATTTGAACCAAGATCAGATTACTTCTCTACTGAGAGGAGTCACTAAAATCCAGACCCATTTCATCACTCCCTTGGAAGGGAAGCGTCATGGTTATACGATCGTTTATGATCACATCACCCACAGGTATTCTCAATACCTGTAGATCCAGCATACTGGAAGACTCAGAATAAACCCGAGGTATTAGATCAACTTTATATTGTCTACTTCATGATTTTATTAGTACGTTTCTTATTCGATCATTAGGAGTCAGTATAGATCATATACTTTACAAAAGCATATATCATACCTAGGTCTTGATCATATACTTTCCAAAAGTATATATATCAAACCAACAAATTTAGTCAAGCTTCCAAAGAGAGACGACCGTGCATGGAATTTTATTCTTCCCAATATCTCATGAGTGAGCTCATGTCTTCTGGTTGAGTAATTGAACCTGTATGATCCCTTTGAGAGATCGTATTACTCATATGCCCTTACATGCACACCAGTGCGCCAGTGTATAGACCTTGATTATGTCATCAACCTATTGGTCTGCCAAATGTACTTACTCAAACATATAGTAACACATCTGTCTCCAGTCAGAGGATGAGTGCTTGTATTGTGACAACATATGATATAGGACTTTGGTTATCTCGATCTCCTTAAGTCAACTCTTTATCCTAACTAATCTGACACCTCCGAATCTCTACTCCTATGTAGAGGACCTACATCAAGAGGTCGATCAGATATCAACCTAACTGAGAAAGGATTTCCATCTCCTACTCAGGCTGGAGATCATTTCTTAACCATCATTTGACGGTGCTTGATGAGTCCGCGATCTAACTCATTATATATTCATCCAAGAACCAGCCTCTATGATTCAATAGTTGAATCAACAGCTGAATGATTGTTAAGATGATCGTGGTACATAACCCTAATTGTACTAAGGGACCTATTATGCAAATTATTTATTCTTCATTTCAGGTTAGGGAATCATATTCGCAATAACATTTATTGCATAATGGCTCGTCATAGGCTCGCATGTCCAACAATCTCCCACTAGCCCAAAGAGCCGTTAATGGGCTAATCATTTAAACCCACACTCATGTGACAGTCATAGGAAATTTAGAAAATGGCTAGGTAAGCTGATCAGTCACTCTATTCCCGTGAGACTATGCCAAGTCCTTTTACGACACTTGCATATCCCCAGTAACAATCTTCGCATCTAATGCGAATGTTGCATTTTATGCAACCAATACTCAATCTTGTTAAAGCAATTATAGTATCATTAACACTATTTCTCAATAATTATTATAACCAGTATTTTCATAATCCTTGTCAGAATACCCTTATTCATGGACATCTCTATCTCCAAAGGTATCCAATGTTAAAACCTTTTAGATCACTATCTATAAAGTCTTAATTTCTTGACGATAAGACTTAGAAATCACCATCTCGAAAGTCTCATAGTTTTGTCATTACCACAATCTGATGTTTTATCTCCATAGTAGGATTAGTAACAATTTACTACTCCCACTGCATTGTAGACATCTGGCTTTTGTACACATCTAGCATATATTTGGCTTCTCATAACTGATGCACAAGGGCATTCAGTTTTAGCATTCACTTCCTCAACTCTTTGAGGTGTTATCCCTTTAGATAGGTTAGTACCATATCTTAAGGATTGGAAGCCTTTCTTGGAATTTCCAAGAATGGAATATGTCCAAGGTGTACTATAAAATGTGACGGTCCTGATACCCTCTTCTCTTTGCTTCTAAACACCTTCAAAACTAAGATCCAAGAGGCATCTTTGAGATCATATCTCATGTTATGGAACAACTAGATTACAAAACACTTATTATTATCCTTATATCATTCTAAATGATTAGGATATTATCTACATTTAGTATGATGAACACAAATGGCACTCTCACTAAGCTTCATATGGTTCATCAAGATTCTATCTGAAATTATAACATTTATAATTTCATCAAATCTAATGTTCAAGCTACAAGAAGCTTATTTGAGTCCATAGATGAATTTCATTAGCTTGCACATCTTGCTTTCCTCAACCATGAAGCCCTGGTGCTACTTCATGTGAATATCCTTAGAGAGGAATGCAATCTGGAATTTTTTCTCTTGAAGATCCATTTACATCTTTATGGGTCTTACCCATATAGGTGGATCCTCGAGGGTCCATATACAACACTTGTACATGAAGTATACTTTAGACTTTATTGCTAAAATCCAACTTTCCATGTCATGATCTTCAGAAGCTTCATCATATGAAGTTAGATGATGTCAGATTTAACTGACACGTGGAATACATCCTCAAACTCATTTGAAGAGGTATTAGTGTTTCTTCTTTTATTATCCTTTTCGTTTCCGATTTCAGGAGCCTCATTATCATTTCAAGATTAAATGAGTTCATTTGCTTTATTTTCATATTGATTCTCAAGAGAGTCATCCTATAAGAATCACATTCTCAAGATGAGATCTTTTAAGAATCCCAATGTCATAAAGTAGGCATCCAATACCATCCTTTATTTTCCTAATGAAGTAGCACTCTCTAGTGCAAGATTCCAGCTTATATGCATGGAACCTTATTATTGATATACATTGTAGTTTCTACTACACATATATACCTGGAAACTAAGGGATAATTATGCCAAAACTCATCATTGATAAGATCATGTCACACATGATCCAATTGTATCTCCCTATACTCTAATGAGTTAAGGTGTCTTAGGAGGATTGAGATAGAAATGATATTCATAGCTCCATAAGGTATTCTTTGAATTTATCTAACAGGTACTTGCTACCTAGATTAGATCAAATTCATTTTATCTTCCTTCAAACTTTGTTTCTAAACCAAAATAATGAAATCTTTGAACATTTCAAAGGTTTCTTAGGTGAAGAGAAGAAATCACATATCATACATAATCATTAATAGATATCACATATCCATAATGTTTACTTTGATATAGATGATCCGCATACATCAATATGCATGAGATCCTGAATACCTTGACATCTTATACCGTTCCCAAGGAAAGGTGTATTGGACATATTTTACTTTTGAATATAATATTCATAAGTATGTAAGTTTTTGAAAATTTAGACATTCTAAAGTTTCATTCTTACTCGTCTATTGATCAAATCAACAGGCAAACGTCCAAAGCTTGATGCCAGATCATTGTCAAATGATCTTTATCCTCCTATTGTTCTTTTAAGGTTTTAAATTTTCAGTGTTAGAAATGCTAATGAACCACTCATTAATTTTCTAATTAAGTAGAGTCCACTAGATGTTAGATTACTATCTGAAATGAATCCATCATAACTCTTTATGATAGGTTTACTCCAGAATTCAAGTTTATTTCCAACATTTAAAATTAAAGTATGAGTGTATTCTAATATCTAGGTCATAGAGACATTCTCTAAGACTAAGGCTCTCCCGCTGAAATTGATAAGTCTATCAATCCAACAGAGATTGTTGCAACAATTACATCAATATCTATGTGGACGAATATTAACCTTAACATCAAATTTTTCAGTCTTCTAAAACATATGCAACCCATTGCAAGTATTGTTAGAAGATTAGGATACAATTATTAGACTTTATCTTATCAAATAAGAAAGTCAATTTCAATAATTATATGTAGAATATTCCGATGCACTATCCGAGTCTTTCTCTAAGTATTCTAGATAGACTTGATTGCCATACTATCAACACATTATCTTATTGCAGTATTGGCATTCATCCAACTCTTTGGATGTCATGTGGAAGTCATAGAAGTAAAGACAACTATTTTGGCTTTCCTTCCCACATGGGTCAGACCCATGCTTCCATTGCGCTCTCTTTATCTACGAACAACCATTGCTCAAGACAAAGGATCTCTTATTTTAAATTCAAAAGAATTCAATGTAAGAGCATTTCAACATTTATACATGCTTCGATAAATTTATACAATATGAATATTATGAATCTTCATGAATGACTAGAGTATAGATAGTAGAACGATGACACTCATCGTATCTACATCCATCTAAACTCTTAAAACATTTAATGGTAGGTATTCAAACATTTTGAATACATCATCTCTTATAGAGCTACCATTCTGTATGATGCAGTGAGCCATGTTATTCATGATAAATGTCAAGAGCACATATGTATGCCAGAATATCTTCTTAGATTTTTATAAGGATTAATTGACAATTACAATCATCATCGACATGTCACTTCCAAAGTACATTCGATGAGATCAAGACTATAGAGACATACAAACCCTAGGGTTGTAATCCTATTATCTATTTAATTTTCATTCCTCGTTATTAAGAGGAAACTTGTACAATGCAACCACATACATTATATGTCCAACTGCAAACACAATATCTGGATCATGAGTCCAATCCATGATATTTTATTGGTTATTATTGAGTATAACATTGAGTGGGTTTAATGAAGAATTATCTGAAATAAGAAATTTGCCTAAGTGTATATATTTAAAATATACACATATTTTACTTTGATTTAGGAGTTTTTATATCAATGTTGTGTTGCCTTGTCAACACTGAAAGTTCATTCCCTTAATCACTTTCAATGTAAGAGATATACTTACCATTATATCTCAGCAAGATCTGGGATCTCCTTCCATATCTTTGTCACATCCCAATAATGAGAACCTGTGAATCCGATAAAAAGAAGCGGGAACACATTCCGCCTTGCAAGTCCAACTTGCATTTCCCAATTTGGTCTTTAACACCCTAGCCCACCACTCCTAAGGCAATGTTGACATGTCATTAATTGAACCAACCATCAACAGGAATACATTTCGCTATGCGCACTCCAATATCACCCCAATAATATGAGGACCCGATATTGGGGTCACTACTCATACATCCTTACTCTTTCGAGAAGCGAAGAGCCTGATCCAAATCGCTTGTATGCAGGAGTTGTCACTTCGTACAGGCATCTCCGACATACAATCTCTGGCGACAGAACCCTTCGCCTTGACGGGAGACCATGGATGTCACTGATGTGATCCTCCATATCATATTCAAATTCTAATTAATCATTATGAATCATATTCATTACGATTATTTCCTCCAAGGGAAATGACACATCTATTTATAATAGAGTGTCTTAATTTTAATTAAGTTCCAATTAATCTAATCATATTAAATCAATGATCCAATTAATATCCAACAAACAATCTTTATTGTTATTTGAATTATGGTATTATCTCAAATACGTATTATTTAAAATTTTAATAATATTAAAAAAACATCATGATTTCTTAAGCATTATACTAACCCTACCCGTTGTCATGGCTAGTACCGACGGGAGTGGGATAGACCGCACACGGTGCAACCTGCTACCCCAACACTCCCTAACTAGACACCATATCCAACTCGGGAAAGGATAATGCAAAATAGATCACTTTGTACTTGAGATGATCATCGGTTCTTCAACCTAAATTATACCATATAATAATAATAAACTGATTAACATTATAATGAGCTTTACTAAACAAATCCCAAATCCTATTCAAGCAACATGTTTGTTGGAATTAGATAATGTAGATCATGTAACGACTTAGTGATCTAGATCACATCTAATCAAATTACTGGTTAAGGCTATGTCATTTAAGGAAATAATTATTATCAAATATTTCACAAATATTTATGCACAATTATTCCAGGAAATTAAACAATTTAACTTCACTAATTGATTAGATGACAATCGCTAGGTTCTTGATTAGGAAAGTATTTCCAGCAGTGACCCTCACTTACTGAAAATATCATATCTCAATCAATTTAAATCCAAATTAATCAAAATAAGTTTCTGATGTTTGCTAATTTGATTACAATAGAACTTAAGTGATTTGCACGCATTTCAAGGTGTTTCAAATCCATAATTAACTCTTTAATTACGTTAAGATTCGCAGTCCCCGAAACTGTGGATACATGTTCACTAAAATGGTCATATCCCGAGCATACGGAATCCAAATCACGTAAAATCAGATCCTACGATTTCCTTATTTAATGGGGAACAAAAGACAATTATTATTTTCATGTTTAAATAATTTAAACAGTACCGAAAATTATCTCAAAACAGAGATGCGAAAATGAAATGCAAGAAAACTTTCTCAAACCCTAATGAACCCAAGTCATCCTCGGTTCATGGATCGCATCCAAAACCTTCGACCTAAGGCTCTGATACCACTTGATGGATATGGTGAGATCCTTAAGCGCATCACAAAAGCGTGAGAATTGCATCATATGCGATCGGGAGCGACTAGTCGCACTAGTTGCTCGAGGCTATGGAAATTAAATTTTTTTCATGTGACGAAATCACATGATCCAAGAACACTTCTCAAATCGTTTCATCTAAACCACAAGCAAGTAATAGGATTACCTCTTGAAGCGCGGTTGCGATCGAGTCTTTAAACGAAGGGACCTCCTGTCTCAAGTCCAATCCGACGGAGGAGACGCTTGCGAGCGTGTTGATGAAACATGTGCTCCTCGCAATCCATGTTGATGATCCAAGCAATGAATCTCCTGATCTGGTCCCATGAGATATGATGTCTTCTTCATGAGCATGGTAAGTGGAAGTAGACGGACATCCACGAGCAATCGATCAGGCAGCATAACGACGATCTCAATGATCCTCCTGTCTCCTTTTTTAATAGTTCATGTAACATAGTAAATAATCTATTACTCCATCCATGCAAACACTTTAAGTGGAAAGGATGAATAATAAATGACAACTTTTTATATCTTTTACAACATGGATATAACTCTTGTTCTGCATCTTCAAGTAATTCAAAAAAATCATTAGAACCATCATTTGTGTCTCTTCTTCTTTTATTAAGCTCTCCACCACTTTCATCACATGGATTATTGTCACGACCCCAATTCTAGGCCGTCGGATCCTCCCATAACCGGATCTGGTTACTCGGCAATAATTCATTCAGTAATCACAACTAATATTCAGAAACAGACTGCAAATAAAAATACTCAGAAGGAAGTATTTCAACACTTAGCCATTCACAAAATAAAGTTCAGATGATACATTGTCCCACTATATCCATTTACATGTACATCGAGTTGAAAGGAAAATACATAAAATATTACTAACTACCTTACAAAGTAAAGCTATTGTGACTGGTTGAATGTCTAATATGTAAGCTGGATGGATTTTTAAAGTCCTTGTGATGGCTCACCGACACCTGTTGGGTTTTCCATAAATCATAGGATAAAAATTAGCGAATTCTAAGAAACTAAGCAGAGAAAAGCAAACAAATTATGTAATTTTGCAAAACTTGTTATCATTAAAGGTTTCATTCCTTCTTGTTAATTTAAGTCCTATTCCTTTCTATTCCACGTTAGGTATTAGTCCAGGGGAATTACCTCACCACTATAAGGACTCCGAAGCTGTGGACACTTTGGGATTGGAGATTGCGTTGATCTTGGTAAGCTTATGTCGCCGCACGTCGCATCAACCAATCCTCCAATACTACCCTGACAATTTTTTCTTTTCTTTTATTAAACAGGGTCTCAAACCTCGGCCTGTAAAAAATGAGCACACCGTCCTTGAGGACTCGGTTGCTTAAAACCTCAGGTAACATTTAATCATATAATCTAGCAGCTTTAAATACATATTATCGTGACCCAGGCGCT
The DNA here is from genome assembly GCA_037367405.1 of Ottelia alismoides. Taxonomy (NCBI): domain Eukaryota; kingdom Viridiplantae; phylum Streptophyta; class Magnoliopsida; order Alismatales; family Hydrocharitaceae; genus Ottelia; species Ottelia alismoides. The sequence continues at coordinate 145,403 of JAZKJV010002170.1, read as the reverse complement.
ATTGAACCACCCGTGCCTCCACATGGCAAGACCACATCTTCCGTCGTTCAATCTGAAGATATTGGCTCCCGATACCACACGTTGCAAAACATTCATTTCGTACGCACCTAACATAATAGGGCAACCATGTACCACCTAGGTAGGGAAATGCCAATACAGGTCCTTCCGACAAACCTACAGGTTGCATGCCCGACCTGTAGTTCTACTCCCAGGCATCCTTAAAGTGACACACGATCCTTTTTAGGATCCAACATAAACCACATCAATTCCCATGATGTAATTCTTTCGTTAAGTCTTCGATTTGCATAATCAGCCACACTTAGTATAGACTCACATATATATTATTCATATGCATATATACTTGTATTTTTAACTCCAAAACCCTAACTTTCAAAGCCACCTCATCAATTTGATGCTTAAACCTTATTTTAGTGGGAAATACAAAACAACTCTTCAGACTTTTTAAAAAATAGCCAAAATTAGGGTTCTTCATAGCAAAGAACATAAAATCAAGAATTTCAATAATCTCGTATGAAAACCCAACAGCAAAAGGAAGGATTTCGTTACCTAATCAAGCTCTCTCTCGTGTATGCAAGGCTTTATCATGTTTCGTTTTTAGAAAGTCTATTTTAAGGCTACTGAAAAGATCGAATTTCATTTTTGTATCAAAAACGCTAAGAACATGTCAAGAATGTGAAGAACGAACGAAGAACGCGAAGAACACGAAGAACGTCAAGAACATATTTTCTCTTAAGATTTCAACAGAGCTTCCCCTTATACTGGCTGATATTTTTAGGAAAATTTCAGCAGAGTTTCCCCTTATATCGTGACATATTTCTCAGAAAATTTCGCCAGAGGTTCCCCTTATATCGAGACAAATTTCTCGAAAACTTTCGGAAGAGTTTCCCCTTATATCTGGACATATTTCAAAATAAAAACGAAAAGAGTTTCCTCTATAAAACGAGACGAAAATAACAATGAAACTGAAAGAATAAACTTAAACAACAAGAGATGAAGAATTGGTAGACACCACGCATCTTAGGTGCGTGAACATGTGACGAATCACAGGGTTCACTGACGTGCATTGCGCCCTCATCTAAGTAGGGTATTACATAGATTTCTCCATCAAATAACTATGAAAGAATAATTGAAAGAATAGAAACATAAGCGATGGATAATCGGTAGATACCACGTGTCTTAGATGAGTGAACGTGTGACGGATCACAGGGTTCACTGACATGCATAGCGGCCCGCACCTGCGTAGGGTGTTACACATATTTCTTCTCGAACCACAACAGGAAAACGAATCGGAAAGAAAGATGAATCAAGAACAAAACTTGGAAGAGCAAGAGGATGAATTGAAAGCCTAGCTTACGAAGCAAACTAGGAGAGGATCATACCTTTCTCCTCGTCGTTCTCCCGGCAGCGCTTCGCTAGCGCTCCTCCCTTGCCTCCCACTCCTCCTCCTGACCTCTCGACCCTAGCCCTTGGGTGGTGGTGGTAGTGGAAACCGTAGAGAATGAATGGGTATGGGGTCTATTTATAGGCCCCAGAAGACCACTAACCATGGTTTATACCTTAACCATGGTTTGGTGGCCCCATGATTTTGGCCCATGGTTTTGGCCAAAACTTATCCCAAACTTGGGGCTTAAGTTAGAACATTCCAGAGGATTCTAGATTGGCTAATGACGCTTAATTAACACTAATCGTGATTAACTTTCACTAATCGTAATTTAACTTTCGCAGCTCACGCTTTTCTTTTGCTAACTATTGATTAGTGTTTGCTAATGAGCATTAGCGGTTTTCAATTCATCATTAGTTTCTTTCATCATGTTTAATTGGTATTAATGACAGTCTTTATGGGTTAATGACATCTTAACCCTCCTTACTTCTCTTTCTTCCCAAATTCATAACAAATCGAAACGAAGTCAGATTCACACAAAACAAATTCTGTTGGTTTCCTCTTGACGAGCCGGATCTTACTATATAGGATCCCAGATATGCCAATTTCAAGGCTTTATAATTATAACAACCTTAAAGGAAGTCTCATCCTCGAGACTAGAAATGTAGGCATAACAACCATAAAGAGAATGAACGCCATTTCATTTATAAAGAAGATATACAACACATAGTGTGAAGGATATGGTTAGATCCTTAAGCGCATTACGAAAGTCTGAGCGTCGTATCAAATATGACGAAGAACGACTAGTCGCACTAGTTGTTCTATGCAGCGGAAATTAAAATTTTTTATGCGACGAAACCACATGATCCAAGAACACTTCTCGGATCGTTTTGCCTAAACCACAAACAAGTATTAGTATTACCTCTTGAAGCGTGGTTGCGATCGAGTCTTTAAACGAAGAGACCTCCTGTCTCAAGTCCAATCCGACGGAGGAGACGCTTGCGAGCGCGGGGATGAACCACGTGCTTCTCGCAATCCATATTGATGATCCAAGTGGCGGATCTCCTGATCTCGACACACGAGATCCGACATCTTCTTCACGAGCAGGGCACGCTGAAGAAGATGGAGATCCACGAGCAAACCATCGGGCAGCATAACGACGACGCTGTGGCGATGGAGAACCTCTCTAGGGCATCCATAGTGGACGGCCACATGAGAGGGAGAGAGAGAGTAGGCGTATAAAGAGAAAGAGAGAGAGATGTGCTCCAATAGCATGTGTCTTTAGAGAGCATGGTATGCCTCTCTATATATAGGGTTTTGGGATCCATGGATCTCAATCCATGGGACATATAAAATCAGTGGATGAGATTGATTTTTGTCTAATCCAATGGTCAAGATTGTTGTTGGTAAAAGCCAAAAAATTGTGATCTAATTTAGATTAAAATATATTTGACAAAATCAAATATAAATCAATCCTAAATTACACCACATGGAGATTACATCTCCATGTACATTCAAAAGTGGACGGCCACCCATTCCAAGTAGGAATTGGGTGTCGCCCACACATTCCATATGGGAGGGCAATCTCACGAGATTTCTTGAGATTGCATATCTCCATGAAATCTCCATTATTTTTATCCAACAACTTTTTGTTGTGATTTACTCTTTCAAAAATAATTCACAATTAATTTTGAGAATATTGCAATCTTGCCATTGAAAAATTGTGAATCACATTCACAACCCAAAACAAAATATAATTTACATTTTCAATTAATTACACAATGTGTATCCAATACACATTAATAATTAATCAACAAATATAAATTGGAATTAGCTCTCTCTAATAATTATAAAATACATTTATAATATATTATGAATAATTGGATATTGCTATCCACATTATTCACATCCATTATAAATAAATCATATTTAATCATCTTGGATCTCTTTTTCTCTTGTACCCAAATAATATGAATCACTTTCACATTATTAACATCTTTGATAATCAAATCACATTTAATTATCTAAGACAACTCCCTTTATAATATGAATCGAATTCATATTAGTCATTATAATTAAATTACATTTAATTATCCATTTTCTTAGTGCTCAGATATATATATATATATATCAACAATAGAATTATCTATGAACTCTTTCAAGGATAATGCACTTTCTCCGCGAATACTTGGAGACAAGGACAGGGCTATTGTATTGTTCCACGTAGAGTGACTTGGATATTGAGATCATATCTCAAATCTAGATCACGGGCCTCCCATAAATGCTTGATTAAATCAAGACCGCAAATCCAATCTTCTCATTGCATCTAAATCAGATTCAGATCAATGTCCGACATTTGGACCAAGATCAGATCACTTCTCTACTGAGAGGAGTCACTAAAATCCATACCCATTTCATCACTCCCTAGGAATGGAAGCGTCATTGTTATACAATCGTTTATGATCACATCACCCTCAGGTATTCCCAATACCTGTACATTCTGCATACTGGAAGACTCAGACTAAACCCAAAGTATTGGATCAACTTTATATTGTCTACTTCATGGTTTTATTAGTAAGTTGCTCATTCGATCATTGGGAGTCGGTATCGATCATATACTTTCCAAAAGCATATATCATACCTAGGTCTTGATTATATACTTTCCAAAAGTATATATCAAACCTACAAATTCAATCAAGCTTCCAAAGCGAGAAGATCGTGCGTACTGAATTTGATTCTTCCCAATGTCTCATGAGTGAGCTCATGCCTTCCGGTTCAGTAAATGAACCTGTATGATCCCTTTGAGAGATCGTATTACTCTTATGCCCTTATATGCACACCAGCGCGCCGGTGTATAGACCTTGGTTTGGTCATCAACCTATTGGTCTGCCAAATGTACATACTCAAGTATATAGTAACACATATGTCTCCGGTCAGAGGATGCATGCACGTATCGTGAGAGCGTACGATATAGGACTTTGGTTATCTCGATCTCGTTAAGTCAACTCTTTGACCCAACTAATCTGACACCTCCGAATCTCTATTCCTATGCAGAGGACCTGCATCAAGAGGTCGGTCAGATATCAGCCTAAATGAGAAAGGATTGCCATCTCCTACTCAGGCTGGAGATCATCTCTTAACAATCATTTGACGGTGCCTGATGAGTCCCCAATCTAACTCTTTAGATATTCATCCAAGCACCAGCCTCTATGACTCAACAGTTGAATAAGCAGATGTATGATCATCAAGATGGCCATGGTACATAACCCTAATTGTATTAAGGGACCTATTATGCGAATTATTTATTCTTCATTTCATATCAGGGAATGATATTTGCAATAACACTTATTACATAATGGCTTGCCGTGGGCTCCCATGTCTAACAATCTCCCACTAGCCCAAAGAGTCATTAATGGGCTAATCATTTAAACCCATACTCATGTGACAATAATAGGCTATTTAGAAAATAGCTAGGTGATAACTGGTTCCCACTACCCTTGTTAATTCGAGCAAATTAATGTTCAAATTAATTACTAATGTTCGTTGTAGTCGGATAATGAGAGCAGATCAAAAACCACTTTCAATTAAATTCAAGTTAATCTCGAGTGGTAAATTTTTTTTACTCGGTTAAAAGTCCAAGGTCGAACTCAGGGAGGCAGTTGTCTTCTTAGGTAGATTCGAAGCAAATTTCCAAGGTCTGATTTTCAGAGGAGATATTTTTGGTCTTTTTCGGTTTTTTTATGCAAGACACAAGCAAAATCAGGCCAAATTATAAGTTAATTCAGAAAGATGGTCAAGTAAATTCCAAAAATTATGAAACTTGGCCAGATGATGAAATATGATGAAATTAAGCTACCCTAATTTTTTTGGAATTTTCGGACACTAAATTAATTAACTATGAATTAAAAATGAATGCAAGGTGATTTTGACTAATTTAATTTTAATAAATAATAAATCACACTATTTCCAGATATCAAAATTATCCTAGATAAATCTAAGAGTGAAGAATCCAAGAAAATTAATAAACATAAATTTTCATGTGAATTGGACCTATGAAAAATAAATTAATCAAATCAATAAATGATTTATTTAGCCTTAATATGCATGCAAATAAGATAATTTTTGGTCACAATGTGAACTTAATTGTCCTCAATCTAATGTGATTTTTGGGGAATTTTTGGAGCCACAGAAAAATTACTATTAATTAAGGGGTGAAATTGGGCAAAATGTAGCAAAAATGAGCCACTTAATTAATAGAAAATTCTACTAATATTACAAAAATATACCACATGTCTCACAATGAAGAGGACAACATAAACATCACAATGCAATTTTCCAATTTGAAAAATGAATTAATATGCATGCCCAAATATGCGTGCAGAGACAAGGGTATAAATGCAATTACAGAAATTGAAATTGCTGAAAATAAAACATGCTGACAAGGACTTTTATGCAATTACCTATAATGCAGGGAGTGGATGCAAATTTCTCCACGGATCACGTGCTCCTCACGTGAAAGCTCCTGGCAGGGACTGAAGTGCAATATTGAAAAATCTTCACGGCCTCGATGCAATTGGCCCAGGACGCACGTGCAGATCACGTGGGGTCCTTAGGCTCGGAGAACATCGGAGGCTCGGGTGTTGGCTCGGGAGGCGGGTCGGCTAGCTTTGGGGATCCGAGCCGAGTGGTCGGGGAAGAGGCTCGGATCGGGCAACGTGGCGTGCTCTGGACCGTGCGATCTGGTGTAGATCGACGGTTGTTGTTGGCTCCAATCAGACGAAGATGTGGATGATCAACAACCGTCAGATCGAAGAGGATCCAATGGTCGTTGACGCTCGATGAAGATGTCTACGTGGACGATCTATCGCCGATGTATCAAGATGAATCCAATGGCCCACCGATGTTCTGGTGATTGGCGAAGTGGCGTGATCAGATGCTTGGGTTCCGCCTGATCCTACAGCTGCTGAGCGAGGAAATGTGGATGGCTCTTAACCGTACGATCGAAGGTATCGGACGATGTCTGGATCTCGTTCCCAATGGTCCTCCACCTCTTGCGGCGGAGGAGGCTGGGCTCCGGCGAGGCTGGGCTAGCACCGCCCGGCCCTCCCGTCGTCGATGAAGACTGCTGTAGGTTTTGAGGGATCCTGGAAGATTCGTTGATGGCTGGCGACGAGCCCTGTGATCTTCAAAGTGGAGGAGACGCCATGGAGTGCTCTGGCGGAGGAGCTCAAGTGCACCTCCGACGAACCTCCGAACAATCGATTGAGAAAGAACCTGCATTACGTTAGCAGATAGCCGAAGCTTGCGTGGTTTCCGTGGAGTGATGCGGAGCGAGATGCGAGGCCATTGGAGGAGTAGGATGGCCGGTGAGCGAGCTTCGCCGAGGTAGAGGAGCTGGAATCGAGCGAAGGTGAAATGCGGCGTTTAACGAAGCTAAGGATAGCGTGAGGATCAGTACTCCGTCGCGAGCTCGGAGGGAGCATAGTGGAGCGAGAAGATGATTGTAGAGGGCGAATTTAATCGGAGAAAACAAAGGAGAAACTAAGAAGAAGATCAGAGGATCGATGGAGGATTCTACCAGGGATTAGAAGCTCCTGGGAAGCTTTCATGTCTTCGCTCGAAGGTCGGTAGGAGGCCTGAGCTCGAGTAGCTCACGGAGGTAGCTGCAGCACGGCGGGGTTGGCCGTGGATCTCTCCGGAGAAGAAGCCCCTTCTTCGCTCAACGTCTCAATGAATTGCTGTCACCAAATCAGAGGTCGGAGCTCAGGGAATCTCTCTGGAATGGCAGATGGGGAAAAATGTGGCTGGAGGAGGATGATTTATGGGGTGAAGGTGATGGGGTAGCTGGTGACGAGGTGAGGTTCGTGGAAGTCATGGAGCGAATCTGAGGTTCATCATGGTGATTGAGGGAGCTGGCGAGGTCGAAGGAAGAATGGGTGGTCGGAGAGGGTGGCTGGAGTGGGGCCGAGAATAGAAAGGGGGAAAGTGTTGTGCGAGGCTGAGAACGTGGGAGAGAGGTAGTCTGGAGGTAGGAGACGAAGTCTCGGCCATTGGATCTTGCGATCCAATGGTGGAGAAGAGAGCGCTAAGGATCGGCTTGGATTAGATCTTAGGTGACACAATCTAAGGGTGTATAAGATGCCACGTGTCGAGTTGCGGTAGCGGTGCTAACGAGCGATGGAGATCACTTCTGGAGAGCAATCGGATGGCTGAGAATACGGATGAAGTGAAGGGTTGAGATGGAACAGATCGGATGGTTCATAAGTTGCCATGTGGCGCACAGAGGAAAAGGTGGCGACGGGCGGCTGTGATGCACTCAAGGGAATGATCGGAGGGTCGACGACAGTTGCAGGAATAAGTGGTAGTAATTTGATCTCCAAATGATGATCAGACGGCGCACAAAGTGACACGTGGTGTGTTCTAAGTGAGGCGCGAACGGGCGGACCAGATCAGAGATGGGAGAAGATCAGACGGCTTGGGAAAGAGGCGAACGTGGAAATATCTGGGCCGTTGGTTCAGAGGAAGATCCAATGGCCCAAAGTGTGGGCGGATGATGCTAAGGGGAGCGGGTCGCATGGCGTAATCAGAGGGCACCACGTAGTCAGTTGTGAGTGGCTGCAAGGAGAAATGAGATTAGAGAGAGAAGGTGGCCGAATTTGGAAAAACTCAAAACATGAAAGTTGTAGATCTCGATGAGATCTATAAGTTTCATGTTGACCAAAAACAGAGATGAGGTCAGATATGATACAAAAATACAGTAATACAAATATATACAGATATAGTATACATAGAGGCCCAAAAACCCAACTTCTCCCTACGAGCTCCGAATTGGATGAAAGTAGTCTCATTTTAAAGATCTCTGTATGTGTATTCATCTGAAGGTGAGTAGACTTATTTTGGAGTTGGTACAAGAGAACTATGGGCCTTCTAAGGTCCAGGGGTTCTAGGGCTTTATTGGGTGTTTTACGAAAGAGATCTTTGACCTTCTTCCTTATATTATTAACTAAAGGTGTATATATCATAAGGGGGGTGTTGTTTTATAGGTAGATATTTTACGGGTGAACTTGGCTTCTTACTTAATGCAATATATGAATGCTAAAATGCAAATGTTATTAATGTATGCATGACTGTTAATTATGCAATATAAATAGGAATATGCATCTATTTACTCGGGAACAAAGCTCTATTTTCAACTTTAAGCGTGATGAATCACAGATTCTTCAACCCCCTATACTTAAACCTTGCTCGTCCCTAAGAAACTAAAATGAAATGCAAGAGTGAAATGAGATTGGGTTCCATACCAAGGTCATGAACAAAAGTTGAAAATGGAGCTTGACTTGACCTTTGGATTAATTGTTTAGCGGAACCTTATTGGAATATGAACTTAAGACCAAACAAACTTCAAGTTCCCCAAGTCTCCTATTCAAGACGCCTTAATAGTCAGGTCAGAACAAATCCTCAAACGCAAATTTCTGATGACTACGATTCTTACTTGTACAATGTAAGTGATAAATAGCTCTCCACATCAGAAATGTCTCTGAAACAGCCTCCTCTAACAAGGTAACTAAATAACCCGGTCCAGTAACTCTTTCCTCTAGGAGCGGGGTATTCCCTTCTAAGTTCAAGTGCGACCATCTCAAGAGGAGGGGGTGGAGAAAAGAATGGACGGTATCCGGTGTAGCTACCTATCCCAGGATGCCTGACCAGTGTAGCCAAGTCATCCAGCTGCAGACTTCTTGCTAATATACATAATTAAACAGGCAATATTTTACTTTTACTTTGGACTGACTATTTTTTTGGAGTTCTTGCATTTTTTTGAAACTATATACAAGGCGCAGCATGTACATCAGTAGTTTTTCCTCTTGAGCCAGTAGACTATCCCTCTTTTGAAGCATTATTGCAACCCACAGCGTCCTATCCTCGGACTTCATCACCACCAAACTAGGTTGAGATGCACTACCCTCCCTAGAGGAGGACAGATGTTTCCACCCGTGTGCTACTCCATGCTAAAGGATTCTACCTCATCACCACCTCATCAATGAAGAGTTACGTGCATTGTGCTTGTCCAAGTTAGGTCACTGTCTAAAAGAATCATGCGTGTGCACGAGATATTCTACTTAGACTAATCAAGATGATATGTGAACATAGACCTGTGGACTCAAAGAATTAATTCACTTGACCTGAGAAATCTTAACTCCAGTTCCTATAAGGTTCCTCTGAAATTAAGTGGATTAAGGTCAAATCAAGTCCATCCTCAATATCCACTCATAACTTGGTTCAGAACCCACTAGCTTTTCACCTTGCATATGCAAGATATGCAGATGAGGGGTAGATGATATGCTATTTACATGACTGAAATGCAAGACTCTTTTTCTTTTCAGATGCAGAGATGATGTGCGAGAGTAAATAAGAAGCCTTTATTTTCAACATTTTTTAACACTCTAGTATACCTCCTATGATACAAGTATTTTATGAGTATTATACAGATTATACAAGTGTATTTTACAATTTTTTTTTAATTTTTACCCACCCCGTAATTATTGCATACTATATACAAAAGTACATGAAAATATGCGAAAGTACGAGCTATGGGTAAAGTATATATGTAATATATACACGCCCCCCTATACTTAGCGTGTGCTATGTCCTCAGAGCACGAAAAGCAACTAAAAAGACATAGCTCGGGCTAAGCGTAGGAGAACAAAAAGTATAGAAGTCGCTCCGCCATCCTATGTTAAGGCTCTGGCAGCATAAGTGTAGATAAAGATCAAAAATGGGGCGGACGAGGGCAAGAGGTGAAAGGGCTGAATATATACAAGGCGGGCATCAGTCCCCACTATACTTAGGCTCTGGTCAGCCTGAGTATAGGAAAGGAGTGAGTATGAGAACCAATGTGATCTGAAGGATTTACAGAGACCAGACTCAGGTGGCTCATCCCCCCTATACTTAGGATCTGGTCATCCTAAGTATAGTCCAAGATAGAGATAGATGAAGCTGGGATGAGTTACTAGAGTCATGGGAGGAGAAAGGACAGAATGTACAGGAATGATGGTATATACAATTGAGTCGGTCTGAATCTTTCAAGATGCTGCTGATGGTTGAAGCTCACTGCTGCAAGGTCTCCTTTGCGGCTCGAGGTGTATCTGTTGAATCTGTCTCACGCATAAACACAATCTCCTCAACATGGACTAACTGCTCATTAGATTCGAGGAAGTGTTTCAACAGTTTTCCATTCACAAGGGATGTCGGTGCGACATCTGCGAGATCTGAGATCTCGACACATCCGCTATTATGCACCGCTCGGACAATGAATGGGCTCGTCCACTTGGATTTCAACTTGCCTTGGAAGGTCTTTAGCCTTGCATTAAACAACCATACCTTCTGTCCAGGAACAAAGGTCTTTCGTCTGATATATCTATCATGCCAACGCTTCACCTTGTCCTTGTACACCAAACTGTTGTCATATGCGTGGTTTCTGACTTCCACAAGCTCATTCAGATCCATTTCTCTCTGCTTCTGCCCAAGGTGTGTGTTCCAGTTGACCTTCTTAATTTCCCATTCTGATTTATGCACTAATTCTGCGGGCAAATGGCATGGCTTTCCGAATACCATTCGGAATGGGGAGGTTCCTAGCAGTGTCTTGTAAGTTGTCCTATACGTCCATAGGACCTGATCCAAGATCTGAGACCAGTCATTCCTGTCTGGGCCGACAACCTTTTGCAATATAGTCTTCACCTCCCGATTCGACACCTCAGCCATACCATTAGTTTGCAGGTGGCAAGGGCTAGCGACATGGTGTTCGATGACGTAGTCCTTCAGGAGTTTCTTCACCTCCTGATTTACAAAGTGGCTATCCCCATCTGATATCATCATTTTGGGAATCTCAAACCTAGAGATGATATGATCTCTGATGAATTTACAGACATTTCTGTTGTCTGCGGCTCGGGTTGGGATAGCCTTCAACCCCTTGGATAGATAATCTACCGCAAGAAGGATGTATTCAAACTCGTGGCTAACATGGAATGGTACCATGAAGTCGATGCCCCAGGCGTCAAAGACATCACAAATGATGACAAGCTGCATTGGCATCTCATCCTTGGGACCCACGGTTCCTCCCATTCTCTGGCGTACTGGACATGACTTCGCAAAGGTGATAGCATCGCAAAACAGAGTCGGCCAGTAAAAGCCACACTGAAGTACCTTCCATGTGGTCCTCTTCCCGGAGTGGTGTCCTCCTGCCTCCAAGTTGTGGCATAAATAAAGGACACTCTAGTATTCCTCCTGAGGAATACACCGTCTCCAGACACAATCCGGTCCTTCAAAGAAAGGATCAGATCCTCCCAATGATAGTGTCTCGCATCCGACTTAAGTCGATCGATGTGGCTCTTGGGCCAACCCTCGGGAACCATCTTGGAGACAAGATAGTTCACGATGTTGGCATACCATGAGAGTGAGTCGACAACAAAAATCGACTCGTCAGGGAAGGAGTCTCGAATCGGTGAATCCTCGGAAGTATTAAGATCTTCGACACGAGAGAGATGATCGGCTACTACATTCTTCTTTCCAGATTTATCACGAATTTCCAAATCGAATTCCTGGATAAGTAAAATCCACTAAAGAAGACGCGCCTTCGCGTCCTTCTTCTCCAACAAGTACCGTAGAGCCGTGTGGTCAGTGAACACAATTACCTTGGATCCAATTAAGTGAGATATAAACTTGTCCAAGGAAAACACTACTGCAAGCATCTCCTTTTCCGTAACTGTATAGTTACGCTGAGCGGTATCAAGCACTTTGCTTGCGTAGTGGATTGCAAACGGTAAGCCATCTCTCCTCTGTCCTAACACAGCCCCAACAGCGAAGTTTGATGTGTCTGTCATGATCTCAAAAGGTAGAGACCAATCTGGGGCTTGTAGGATAGGTGCGTACATGATCATTCCTTGCAATAGCTTAAAGACCTCAAGACATTTGTGACCAACAACAAACTCCATGTCTTTGCTTAAAAGCTCAGTTAGAAGTCGGGCAATTTTAGAAAATTCCTCGATGAATCTCCGATAAAATCCGACATGCCCGAGGAACGACTGCAACTACTTAATGTTGGTTGGTGGCTGGAGTCATCTGATCACATCCACCTTGGCAGGGTCAACCTCTATTCCTCTCTTGGAGATGATAGCCCCAACACAATGCCCTCCGTCACCATGAAGTGACTTTTCTCCCAGGAGAGCACCAGATTAACCTCACAACAGCATTTGAGGACTCGGTCAAGATTCCTAAGACAGGAATCGAAGGAATCGCCGTGGACCGAGAAGTCGTCCATGAAGACTTCCAGGAATTCGTCAACCATTTCGGCGAATACAGCAATCATGCACCTTTGAAAAGTACCCGGAGCATTGCATAATCCAAAGGGCATGCGCCTGAAGGCATAGGTACCAAAGGGGCATGTGAACGTGGTCTTCTCCTGGTCCTCTGGAGCTATGGCTACTTGATTGTAGCCCGAGAACCCATCCAAGAAACAAAAGAATTCTTTACCCGCTAATCTCTCTAGGATCTGATCAATGAATGGCAGGGGGAAATGATCCTTCTTCGTCGTGGCATTCAAGCGTCTTTAATCCACACAGACGCGCCACGACGTGGGCACTCGTGTCACAATCTCCTCTCCATCCTCGTTGGTGGTTGTTTGAATTCCCGACTTTTTCGGGACCACATGGATCGGGGCCACCCATTTCGAGTCGGAGATGGGATAAATAAAACCCGCATTGCACCATTTCTCTATCTCCTTCTTCACTACCTCTCGCAAATTTGGGTTCAAACAGCGTTGGAATTAACGAGAGGGTTTGGCTTCATTCTCCAAGTAGATATGGTGCGAACACAGAGCGGGATTTATCCCGTGGTGATCGGAAATGCTCCACCCTATTGCCTTGCGGTTTTTCTCCAAGATCTCTAGCAAGCGAGATTCCTGCTCCTCGGTCAATCGCGAACTTATGATGACCAGAAATTTTTTATCTCTTGACCCGCAAGGAAGGCATATTTCAGTGTTGTGGGTAAAGGTTTGAGCTCAGGTAAGGTGTGATCATCTAGGAAATCTGGCTCAATCGAATCTGGATCAATGTTGGAAGTGGCTAGATCTTTCTCTGTTACTGCTGCCACCAAATTGTTTGGCTCTGGAGTCGGATCGTCAAAGGTCTCCATGCTATCGGTGAAAGCCTTGTCCGACTCGTCATCCTCATCTTCTGATTGTCCTAAAGAGGGAAGGACTGACAAACCCAGCTGGGCTTCTAAGTCATCGAAGATGTAGGGGGATGCGGGTTCTGAACTGTACTCGTCTCTAAGGATCTCGCAAACTGACTCATGCACTGGATCATCTCCGGAGGGGAGGGACTCATCGATGCTGGCTGGGTTCTGTATCCATGGCCCAACTGTGTCTACATGGTCGCGGTCTGCTTCGGACGAAGAGTACTCGGTGCTATACTCGGAATCCGGTCTCTGCCATCTGGTTTGCTTCATCTCTAGTTCCTCATCTCCGCCTGGAGTTTGGAACCGGATCTTACCGATCTTATAATCAAACAAGGCCCCCGCCGTCCTGAGAAAGGGCCTGCCTACGATGATCTGGGAATCTCTCCAATTACGAGGGGTTTCCATATCTAGGACAGTGAATTCCACCATGTATTCTTGACCCTCGACTTTGATTACAACATTCCTCAAGTCTCCTTGGGACCGCTTGGTTGATTTATCAGCGAACTGCAGGGGGCTCTGGATTTCCTAAGAGGTCCGAGATTAAGCCGCTCATAGAGGGTTGTAGGCATTAAGTTAACGGAGGATCCGTTGTCTAGGAGAGTGCATGCAAACGCTATGTGATCAACATGACTCACTACATAATGTGCACCCATGTCTCTTCATTTCCTTGAAAACGAGTTTTTTATTGCATAAGTCGTGGCTACTGACAGAACGTGTTTCTCAACACAACTTTTGGTCTTCCTGCTAACCCTAGTAGGTGTGCATCTCACTTTAAAGTATTTCTGAAATGCAGGAGTCATTTCTACGTACTTGTCAAAGGGGATTGTGACCTTGATATATTTGTTGCAGAACACTGCCATCTCAGGGTCATCTTTTTGGATTTTTTTGAATTTCTTCTTTCCACCCGTAAGAGCTCGGGGGAAAGCGATTATTGACTCTAACTCATGTTTTGAAACTGAAATGTTTTCATTAAAAGCTGGAACTGAGTGTTGTACACGACTCGGACTCTGAAACAGACTCGGACTCTGACTAGGACTAAAAGAAACATGCTGTGGCGAAACCGATGATGCATCTTCCTCTTATTCTTGACAGTCCTCCTCAGATGGAGGTGCGGGCTCTTCATCAGTTTCGTCGGACTCACTACTGATGCGGGTTTGCTGCTTCGAGGACCCAGAAGTCCTCTTCTTCTGCCGGTGGTGGTGATGGTGCTGCTCCTCTTCGACCTCCAAGTTCTCCTCAGGTAGAGACTTGGCGACTCCTTCCTTCGGTGCTCGTGCCCGATCAGGTACGATCACAGTCCTACCGCTCCTGAGGGACATATGATTTACATTATCATACGTAAGGATCTCATGTTCAGATAAAGATTTATCTGAATAGTATACCTGATCACGAGGTCGGTTCTGGCCTTGATTTAGGTTGTTCGGGTTAGCCTGAACCTGGGTGGGAATCGGGGTCTTTGGTGCCATTTGTTGATCCTGGGTACGAGAAACGCGATTCAGATCGGTTCTCATATCCAGATAGTCATTCTGGATCTGTTGGACCCTATCAGACAGGGTCTGGGTTTCCAAGGTGAGAGACTCCAATTCAGTGGGCTATGCTTGCTGATGCTGAGATGAGGTTCTGTACTGGCCCAGCTGGCCATGCTGATACTGCTGATGCTGATGGGACGGACCTTGCTGGAATGCGCACTGCTGCTGCTGGTGCTGCTGAGGCTGGTACCCTTGTTCGGGCCTGGACAGAACAAAGCGCGGTGCAGGGACGGAGCTGGTTTCATGGTAAGTTGGGGAAGGTCGGTGATGCTGACCATTCTCCGTCCCCGACTGTCTGCCGACGGGGTCACGGTTGTACCACAAGCCATTGATCTCGAACACCTGTGGAGGCTCCTCGTACCTCGTTTCCACTTGTGCGGGTGCATGCTGGTCCTGCTGGGCGTAAGTCTGATCCCAGCCACTCTGAGGCCCAGGTGCATGTTCCTGTGCAAGATGGACTCGATGTACAGGTACAGGAGGTGCAGAAGGGGCAGGTAGCTTTATCTTAGCCACCTTCTCAGAAAGCTCCTCCACTTACATCAGCAGACGCGAGAGAGACTCAAGGTCAGTAACTCTTTTGTGGATCTGCTCGACCATGGTTAACTTATCAGTAATCATCCCCATGCGGGGAATGATGTCCTCTGTCAAATCCGCTACAGTCCTCCGGGTTGTCTCATTGGATAAGATTGAAGGAGACAACTGATGGCCTCTGGTGGCCTGTGACCTACCGGTTTCTGCCATCTGCTCCAGTATCTTCCATACAACATTCTCATTTTTATTCAGATAGCTTCCTCCACATGCGGCACTTACTAACCCCTGCATCTCCGGGGTTAGACTACAGAACAAGGTCTGGACGAAGATCGCCTTAGAAATGTTGTGGCAGGGACATTTCTGAACTAGGTCATTAAACATATCCCAAGCATCATGGAATGGTTCACTGGGTCCCTGGGAGAAACTGGCGATCTTTGTTCTCATTTGGTTAGTCCTACTGAGAGGGTAGAACTTCTTCAGGAATAAGTCCTTGAACTGCATCCACGTTGTACATCCCACCCCTAGGTTCTTCAGCCAATGTGCTGCCTTATCTCCTAAGGCGAAAGGGGTGGCCTTCAGTCGAATGTAATCCTGCCCAACTCTAGGATGGCTAAGGTTGTTGCAAACCAGCTCGAAGTCACAAAAGAAGGCGTATGGTTCTTCATGGGCATTTCTGTTGAACTTCGGTAGCAGGCAAAGAAGTGGGGCTTGAGCTCAAATGCTTCGGCGGGAACCGTTGGGGCTAACCAACTTTGTATCTCATTCTCTGCTGAGTTATAGGCATCAACCATTGGTCGTTCGATTCCTCCTGTCGCGATGATTTGTCCCATTCTTGTTGTAAGATCTGCATTTGTTTGTTCGGCTATGGCGAGGCAAGCCAATACTTGCTGGAGTGGGTCATCTTGGTTCTCCTCTTCTGGGGGTCGCTTTGGTGGCATCTTGTCCTCTAGTCCTGGGAAATGGAAATGATCTGGATTATAGGATAACTCAAGGAAGGGTTTCATACCAAGGCGATGGTCTTCCTCGGTAAGCTCAGAGGAGAGGAGAGGGTTGGTTTGAGAGTAACCCCCCTAGGTGTGAGGGATCCAGAACTCAAGAGGGTCATGAGTCCTGGGTGGTCCAAGGTACGCTTGGGCATGTGCAGATGATTTTCGTGTGAGGCTCAAAGAGAGATTGGTGAATAATGTGTCGATATCCCCCCAGTCATTCATCTTGAAGTGGCGAGAAGAATCAGGAGTTCTAAGTAAAGATAGGATTTTACTCCTACCTGAAGCAAGCAATTCAATTTTAGACCCTGGGTTCACACTCAACACAGTGAAGGACTCAAAATCGAGTCCAATTAATCTTGTTAATTTTAAGTGTGATTTTTCAAGCAAGATAGCAAGGATTTTAGCGGCCTATAGGGAAGTCGGATCAGAGCCGGATGTGTCTTCCCTGTTTAACCTGTCGCCTAAGATACCGTCGGACCTTCCTTTCTTCGCTCTTATCCCAAGTTGATGGACTCAAAGACCATGCCCCTATCTACCTGCAAGCAAGCGGAGGCTGACAAGGCTGGAACTTCGCCCCGAAGGGTTACTAGCAACTTGTCGCGTAGTACCGCTGGTTCACCCCTGACTACCCGCGAACAGGCGGAGGCTACTTGGTACTAGTCAGTGAATCTAAAAATATTCAACTCGTGATATTTGCTAGTATCAGTTGGCCTGTGATATGCAAGGTGGGGATTTGGGCTCTGCCTTAAGGTGTTCGCACATGCTCAAGTACCCTCACACATCTTGAAAACAAGGTCGGAGATTAGTCTCCCGCAAACAATTTTCCAATTTTATTGATTTTTTTTGTCAATAATGTTAGCAGTCCCGATTTTAAGATCAGTTATCACTTGTTAGTTCGACCACACAGCACGCCTATCGTCCTGTCCCAATTTACGTTTAATTTAAGTGTGAAAAACAGAGGGAGAAATCGAGAAAAGCTGATGCGCGAAAACGATGATGCGTATGCTGAGTTAAGAAGACTTACAGTGATTCCTTCTCTTGTATGCATGATACAAAATAGAATTGAAATTTTTACACTATATGCAAATGCAGACGATAAAATCTGCTCCTAGACAGGCAGTTCTATTAGCGAGTGAAGAACATCTTGATTTGATTAGATTTGCGGTCTAAGTGCATATTTTAAGTGTATTGTGTGGTCCTAAAAATTACAAGCACATGAAAATCCTAGGGTGGCTCGAGGAGCCGCTAGTGCAAGCCTAATTTACAATTCAAACGACACAGCACACGGGGATATGGTTCCACTATCTTTACACATGTGAGAACCCAAACGGGATCCGCTGGAAGTGATGCGAAAAAATATGGAAATGAATAAAAGTACAAGTTCTCTCAAATCACTCAAAGAGTTAAAAATACTGAATCCTTGCAGCGTCTTCGACTCCTCGTGTTCCTCGTACAGAAATAATTTGAGGTCAGAGAGAGAACGACTCGAAAACAATGCAAAAATTAAAAGACAAAAAATATTCACAAGAAAACCGGGTGTTAGACTACCCTGGGATACAAAATCAAATACTCAGAAATCACTGCAAATTAACCTAAGTCGTGCCTCCCCGGCAACGACGCCATTTTGATAACTGGCTCCCACTACCCTTGTTCATTCGAGCAAATTAATGTTCAAATTAATTACTAATGTTCGTTGCAGTCGGATAATGAGAGCAGATCAAAAACCACTTTCAATTAAATTCAAGTTAATCTCGAGCGACAAATTTTTTTTACTTGGTGATGAATCTCCGTTTCATCACCTTTATTCTATCATTTTGTCCTTAAAAACCCCAGCAAATTCATGTAAATAGCATCAATTTGTACATAATAGCATTCATTATTTATTGTATTAAATGTACGTAGAATAAGGTTTTTAATGCCAATATGATAGAATAAAGAGAAGAAATGAAAAAGGAATAAAATATTGCAAATATTTTATGACCCTACCCCGAGACCAATGCCAGCATGGAATTGGTCGACAAGGAATAAAGTAGGGGGAGATAAGGGCCAATAATTCAATAAATACCTTTTTTATTTATTCATTCATTTATGCATTTGTGACACCTATTTTGCACATAATTATTTATTCATCAAATAAAGAAACTTTGTACATGAAAGTTGTAGATAATAATGTAAATAAAATTACAAAATTGAGTTTGTGTAAAAAGGATACACAGTTTACATTTTATACTTAGAATAAAAAGCAAAAATCTCAACTTCACAGACCCATATCTTGCAAATAAAAACTCCAAATCCCCCAAACTCTGTATATAGCTTTTCATGAACTATTTAATAGAATTGGTTTCATAATTTGTGGAGTTCATCTGTAGAAGTTAGGTTTTTGACCTTCATTGTACAGTCTACTTAAATAAAATATTCATTGTATTTATTATTCATTATTTTTATATATTATATTTTTAGAATTTTATAAATAATATATGTAATACGTGTACATATTGAAATTAGAATAAAACCAAAAAGAATTTGTAAAATAAAAATAAGTCTACGTAACACATTGGCAAAATACATATGTTATCTATGTGTAGAAATAAAAGGGGATTTAATTATTTTATTCTTTATTCATCTATATCTTTATAATAATGTAAATATTACATCTAATTCCTTAAAAATACAAATCCAAAATATAAACAAATAAAATATACTAAATAAATAAAGTGTATATAAAATATAGGTAAAATACCTATAAGTATACCTACATATACCTAAACCTATTTATTTAAAAATGAAAATAAACTCATAAAATTTAAATAAAAATACCCTCACACTCACAAAAATAAGTTATAAATTTATAAAATAAGAAAATAAAATAAAAAAAATAAAAATAAACAAAATAAAAATAAATACATATAAATATACTTATAAATACATTATTAAAATAAACCTGTAATAAAATACTTCAAAAAAATAAATAAAAATCATAAATAAATACTACATTAATTTATAAACTTTTTTTATTTTATAAGTAAAATCTAATTAATTCATTTATTATGTTAAATAAATAGGTCAAGCCCATGCTGATGTGGACCAATCAGGGGCCAGGGCGTGTTGACCTCCGGTCAACTCCCCCTGTGCCTCTGACGTCCGTTAGAACTGTCGCGTCCCCCGATTTCCTCCATTTTTCAAGCTCGTTCTGATGCTCCATCACCAACAGTCTCTTCACGGATTTTTCTCCCAGATGCATCATGACCCCCGCCATTCACTTAGATTGCGTGTACATAGCCTTGATTCGTTGAGATTCGCCGGTCAATAAGGGCGCCCCACCATATTTATAAATAAACCCATCTCCTTCATCCGAGCTTTTTGGCCATTTCCTAAGCCCTAGAACCCTCGACTTCGGTCAAGCGTACATCCTGGTGATAGCAGGAGGTCCCCTGAAGGCTCGAGGAGGTTCGCAGAGGAGGGAGATGCGCCCACGGTGGCGCTCCGACAGTCGTCCTGCTCCTTGGCCCCACGGCCAAGTCGAGACTGCGCATTTATGGTTTTAGGTAGCTTTTCGTTCATGCATTTCATTTCCGTTTTTTGTTTAGCATTTAGATTATTAGAGTAGCGTAATTTAGGTAAATCGAAGTTCGCCGGAGCTCAGCTCCGGCGACTTCTCCACAGTACCCTCGTTGTTTTCCGACCATCCTTCCACCGTCATTTCGTTCCCTACCGTCTTCTCCACCTCCAGACCACCCTGTCCAACCGGATCCCTCCCTGGATCCGCGAATCGAATCTCCAGCTCTGTCGCCCGTCGGGAGCTTCGCCATCTCGTTCATTCTTTGCGCTAACAGCTTCAATTTCTGGTCGAGGGTGAAGCCCTCGAGTCGTGCTTTGTTCCTGTGCAGGTTAGGTGCGTTGAAGAGCACCAGGAGACGATTCCAAGGCCGGCTGAGGTACCTGGAGCTGCGTTCCTTCTCCAGCTCGTGGCGCTGCTCCAGGGTACTTTGGGCCGATCCAACACCTCCAGCAGATCAAGCAACCTGCCAGGACGCTTCCGGGGCCTTCATATGCAGCGATGACCGGCGGAGGAGCGAGATCGAGGAGAAAGAAGCTCGCCCCGGTGAGCGTTCTTCCCTGTTCTTCCAAGCCAGCTCCTAGCCGTTGGATGAAGACGAAGGCCCAGGTTGAGTCTCAGCCGTCAGATCCTCCAGCACTCATACCGTCAGATCATGTGAGTGATCTAATCTCAGACGTTGGATCGCGAACCGTCATCGGCCCACGTGGAGGCGCCAAATGGATTAGTGGACGAAGATCAGCTGTTGGATGAAGCGCATTTGGGGGTAAATTGCAAAACCAGCCCCCGCTCTTTTTGTATTAAATTTTTAATTCTGTAAATAATTTTTAACGTTGTGAATAAAATGTGATTTTTGCTAAAAGGACCCTGAGGTTTATAGAATTACAAATAGGTCCTCCCGCGCCTCACGTACAGTCACACGTGAGGCGCGTGAAATTTGCACTTTAACCCTGGCGATTTTGTAAAATGTAAATTAGCCTCAAAAATAAAAATAAATGTTTATTTCTGTGGGTATATTTGCACCGATGCCCATGGTATTTATTTTATTTGCAAAAATGCCCCTGCCAGGCTTAATTATTTTTGTGTTTTTATCTATTTATTAAAAATGCCTATGTAGCTCCTAAAAATCCACAAAAATTAGGTTAGATGCTTCATGTAATGTACTTTTACGCCCACATTTTAATTTGCATTTTTTTTGCATTTTACCTAATTTTTAAAATTCAAATGGAGCCTAAATAATCACTGTTTAAAAATATAAAACACCAAAAAAATAGAAAAACATTTTGAAAAATTCCAAAAAAAATATATATGGTACATTTATATATATATATATATGTATGTATGTATATTGAGTCCAAAAAAATGAAAACCCCTAAAAATAGAAAAAGAAAATATAAAAATTTCAAGAAGCTCCAAAATCCTAAAAAAAATAAAAAAACACTTTAAAAATACCAAAAATATGTTTTCCTATTTTATAATTATGAATATATTATTATTTATGTATTAAAATTCATTTGGGTTATTTTTTTGGACTTATTTCATATTTTAAAACCCAAATTATTTGTGGTCTATTCAATTAATCCCTTATTAGGGACATTTTTGAATTGAAAATACAGAAAAATTAACAAAATTCCAAAAAAAATATAACATAAAAATTAGAAAAATCCAAAAAGCCTAAAAAATTATTATACTTAATATATTGAGTGTGTGTGTGTGTGTGTATATATATATATATGTCTACATATCCATATACTATACTTATCTCTCTTCTTATATATATATATATATCTTTATATATATATATATATTATAATTAAAAATATATAAAAAAGTACAAAATATAAAAACAGAATAAAAATTATAAAAACAAAAAATATATATAAAATCAAAAACCCACAAAAACAATAACGAATTGGACATGAATCATTGAATTGAATAATTGCACAATCATTTTCACCATACAACCATTCGCCTCCCAGTGTTCGACCTCTACTTATGCTTACACCTATACACATTTACATGTAGAGTTATGATAAATTTTAACTCCACATTTCTGGATATTCATTGCATACATTCATTGTGGGTTAATTGTTGTCTTATTCCGGATTTTGTGTGGTCGACTCAGCGACTGAGTTCCCGCCTTGTGAGGAACTTTAGACCACCGATTTTCGGAGTAAACAAATGGCGCAGTTGCCGGGGAGGCAACGGATTTTGTATGGTTGATTATTTATTTTTTTAATTCTTTACTCATGTCCATGATATATTGGTTTATTTGACTTCTTATTTTTATTGACATAATTTGATTGACTGTTCTGACCCATCGTCTTTCTTTGTCTTTGATGCGAGGGACCGCCAAGCGAAGGAGGAATTCCTAGGAAGTCCTATGCACCCGAGTGAGGCGGAGTTGGCTCTCCTACACCAGCCAACAGGAGAGAGCATCAAAGACAGATGGAGGAGAATTCTGGATGGCAGTCTCATTTTTGGCATTCTATTTTGTCATGTTTATTTAAGTGAGAGAGTGACACTTAGAAATATGTAATAATACAGGACTCTCTCAGACACTCAAACTTCCTGAGGTTCATTGCCCAAGGGATTGTTCCCTTGGGGGCCTCGACGGTTTTGACGCTTTTTCTTTTTATTTTATTTTTATTATTTTGTGTGAATGAGCCCCAACTTAGGAATTGCTTGCCGATGGATTAAGTTCCAAAGCCCCTAATATAATTGCATGTACCTATAGTGCATTTTGGATCTAGTCAAATTTAAACAGTCGGTTCATTTATCTCTTAACCCTTGTGCCGTGAGCGAGCCCCATCAAGCTCTACTCCTGAACTCGAGCGTGTCGAGAAGAGGAGGGGTAAGCCAAGACTGGACTCTTAGGTTGAGGATAAGTGACCGACTTGTGGTGCTTCACGATAATAGCAGTTACTATCCTAGGGCAATTTCTTCGGCTTGCATTTGCATTTAGCATAGGTTTTAATTTTTGTTCTGCATCCCGCATGGAGAGAGCTGGGAAGCACTGTAAGTCCTCTTACTTAGCATGCATCATCGATTTCCGACTTGCATGGCTTTTCCGACCTTATCCCTCTGTTTTTCCCACTTAGGATGCTTAATGGAAATTGGAACCTCGATAGGCACGTGCATTGAAAATACCCAAAAAAAGTGATAACTTAAATAAAATCGGGACTGCTAACTCTATTGGACCTAAAAATAAAACGTAATGGATTCCTTGTCTTGGGGAAAGCAACCCCCTCATAGTATGTGTTTTAAGTGCTCACGTACACGCTAAGGAGTAGAGCCCAAATCCCATCAAACCTCCTAAGTGTTTGTACAACTTTGTGATTCTCACGTAACTCTAAAATCAAAAAGATAAATGACCATCACCTGACGGTCTTCACTGTGTTGAGTAGGTGAATCGGGGGTTTGCCTTGTGTATTGATTGTGACTTGGAGTCCGTTGTGTTTTTCATTCACTATTTGAGTAGCCGGTTTGAGTCATGCATTTTTCATCTTTGAGTCTCTCTACCTCTCTTATACATATACCTCTTCATTTGCATTGAGTCGTAATATTGGCGCTTGAACTCAATCATTTCTTCACCAAGTCCATTCGTTCCCGACATCTTCTTCACATCCACTGTATCATCCCCATCTTCTCCGGTTCGAGGTGAGCCTGCTCTTCGGGCCACCATTTTGACGGTGTTCCCTCCCTGTGTGGAACACCTAATTTTGTCTGTGTCTCGATCTTCTTACCCACCCTCCTCGTCCCCTCTGTATCACTCTTCTTTCACCCGTGATATTGGCGCGTACGCTCAATCAGCTTCTCCACCCCATTGTGTACCCTTCTTATCCATCTTCTTCGTGTACCCCATATCACCTCTCCCTTTTACCCAGGAATGTTGTGCATATTGGCGAAGCTCGCATCGAGGATTATGTATACAGATTATTTGAGTAAGTCGGGCCAATGATGTTGAGGATGATGAGATTGATTTGGTGGATTTGACTTTGGATATGTGCATACGAGCGTATTGAGGATTTTTGTTGATGCATGATTATAGGTGTGATGCATTATTGAGGAATTTTTGGTCTCGCACACCGGATTGAGGATGTGATGTGC
Source organism: Ottelia alismoides (assembly GCA_037367405.1). NCBI lineage: Eukaryota > Viridiplantae > Streptophyta > Magnoliopsida > Alismatales > Hydrocharitaceae > Ottelia > Ottelia alismoides. Next base: position 121,055 of record JAZKJV010002170.1, on the reverse strand, counting down.
TTCAGTGAGTTGAGAATGGTATCATGATATTTCTACTGATCTATCTATTTTGAGGTTTCGGCCCATCTTGATTTGGATTTTGGATGGACTATCTTGATATATGCTTCATGATGATGGTGCCCCGAACCCCCATGATCTCTCTTTTTCATAATTAACCCATCCCCGATCTCCTGATTCTCTTATCCACCTATGGCACTTTGAGGATTCATGCTTATCTTGCGTGCCATCTCAGCTGATTGGATTGACTTCGGGGGATTGCATTATAATTGATGAGCTGCTCTTTTGTCACTCCACTTGATCTTATGCCCTCCGAATGATTGAATGATTGAATGCTTTTGAGGACCTGAGATAAAGTGCCAGCACTCCCATGCTCTACATTGATCAAGTTTGTATTCCTCCCCGAGGACTATCTACGGGAGAATGCGATAATTTCTTGGACTTTGGTTTCATTCACTGCTTGGGTTTCCATTTTGGTGGGACCCGGAACGGAGTCAGATGGTATGCTTGATTGGCCTCCCCATATGATTGTGTACCTGACCTGTCAGTACATGAGGCCACTAGACCGATTGCTCTCCTTGGCGGTCCTCGCCAGGACGAGCCTTGATATTCCTATTGCTCCCTGCCTAGTTCATAGCTCTCCGAGGGTTATCTGCGAGAGGCTATGACACATTTTTGCTATGATGGTCTCTTCTGTTGGTAGGCTGTCTGTCGCCTATCGAGACCAGATTCTATGTGGGTCCGTCTAATGGATCCGGCTCCTTCGAGCCCTCCTCTCTCCTTGACGACCCTCGCAAGGATGAGATGTACTCTGATTATTCACTATATAGCTCACATCACTTCTAGAGGACTATCTGCGGAAGGATGTGACACTTTCTTTACGATCGTCACTCATTGCTGGTGTCTCCGATCTGTTGGAGCACGAAGCTGATTCGTCTGATCTGTTTATTCGGTCTCCCTTTCTGATTATGCGCCCGATCTGTTGTGGCATGAGACCGATTTGCTCAGACTCCTTTGAGTCCTTGACGGTCCTCGCAAGGATGAGATATTTTCTTATTATTCCTTGACTAGATCGTAGCTCCCCGAGGGTTATCTGCGGGAGACTATGATGCATTTCCGATCTGATTGGTCTCCTCTGTTGGTAGCCGACGTGTCGACTACTGAGACCACTATGTGGGTCCGTCTGATGGACACGGCTCCTTCGAGCCCTTCTCTCTCCTTGACGACCCTCGCAAGGATGAGATACAGTTTGAATATTCCTTGCCTAGTATGCATAGCTCCCCGAGGACTATCTGCGCGAGAATGCGACACTCTCTTTACGCTCGGTTTCCATTGCTGACTGTGTCTCCGATATGCAGAGCACGGAATCGAGTCGTCTGATATACTTGATTATTGGTCCCATCTTGAGTGGCATATCCGATCTGCGGATCATGGGACCCATCTGATTACACTCCATTGAGTCTTCTCGCCTTGACGGTCCTCGCAAGGTCGAGCTCCTGATATCTGATCTTTCCATGCCTAGCTGGCAGCACATTCCCCGAGGGTTATCTGCGGGACGCTGCCATATTCTTTAGATTATCCGGTCTCTTCTGTTGGTAGCCAATATGTCGACTACCGAGACTGATACTGATGATCCGTCTAATGGATCATTGATGCCTTTGCGTCCGCTTGCCTTGACGACCCTCGCAAGGTCGAATCTTTTCCTGATTATTCATTGACTAGCATGTACTACTCCCCGAGGGTTATCTGCGGGAGGGTACATCACTTTGTAGATACTCGGTTTCATTTCTGGTATCTTCTGTCTGTTGGAGCACGAAGCCGAGTCTTTTGAGTTGTGAACTTGGTCCCATCTCTGATTGTGTATCCAATCTGCGGATCACGGGACCAAGTCTTCTGATTATGGTCTGATTCCTGGCTCCTTTGAGCCTGCTCACCTTGACGACCCTCGCAGGGTTGAGCCATGTCTTGCGGCATTGGGTGTATGTCTCCTACGATCTTCCGACATCACGACCACCGAATGCCTTGGTGTCTCCTATTCTCAATCTTCCATATCTTTCTGAGACTCTGATTGACCGGAGGACTCTGTACTGTTCCGTCTTCCTCCTAGTCTTACAATATGGGCTCTGTTTCCTAATGCTGACCGTATGAGCCGATTGACTGCTTCATGCTACCGGACCCGATATCTGTCCTTTTGATCTATTTTACTTCGGTAGCCGACACCCACCTGACTGTACATCAGTGTGTCTTTTCACCTTCTGACTGCGTCCTCGTTCTCACAGGGAGACGACGACGAGAGTATGGTATTGAATTGACAGATACCGTCCTGTACTTCACCAGTTTTTCACCCCTTGTATATATGTGTTGTCTATTCCTTCTTTCTCCTGTATGTCTTAGTGTGCCCCAGATCTGTCGCCATATCTTTGACTATACTTCAGACATACTTTGTCCTAAGTATAGGGGGGTACACACCGCGTTGTTCTTTCGTCGTTCAGTTTCATCACTCCTGTTGTTGCCTATACTTAGGGATATCTCACCCTAAGTATAGGGGGAGTGATGCGTATATTCTCCATGATCTTTTCATCTATATGTACATATCTATTGTTTCTTCTTTTCTTTTTCATATTTCTTTAGCTAAATAAAAGGTGTCGCCCCTTTATGACAGTTTTCTGTACTTAGGACGTACTTTTTCTTAAGTATAGGGGGGTGCACCCCTGATTTGTTAATTCTTTGATCTGTTTATTCCCACCCTTGGCCCTCCCTGCCTTGTGTACAGTCTACTATACTTAGGATTATTCGATCCTAAGTATAGGGGGGACGGTCACTTTCTTATTCATTTCTCTCGTTATTCTTTCATTTATTATTCTTTTAGTCGTCGTAGTATAGACTTTTCTATACTCAGTACGAGTTATGTCTTCTCTTTCCCTTTTCCGATCTATGAGGACATAGCTCAAGCTAATTATAGGGGGGTCGTATATACTCTGTATATACTATATCCATAACTCGTACTTTCGTATAATTATTAATAAATATGGCTAAAAATAAGATATAATTCATGGAAAATTAATTAATAATGCTTCTTATTCCTCAGATTCTTTTTGTAAATACTGTTAAAAGTATTTTTGCAAAAAGATTTGAAAAATGGCGTGAACTGTTTGGAAAAATTTTTGTGAAATATTTTCAACCTGTGTAAAAATATTTTGATTGCAAAAATTCTTTTATTTGTGTGAAATAAGGGATTTGGAAACCTATTTGCAAATGATTTTGAAAATCTTTGTAAAAATATTTTGAAAAATGTATATAGTGTTTACGAAATCTTTGCAAAATGGCTTTCAAATGTTTGTAAATATTTGCAAAAATTATTTTGTACTATAGTTTTCAAAATGATTTTTCCAATAAATTTGAGGAATAAAAGAAATAAAATAAATCATAAATAAAATACATTGAATTCTTTATCAATTGTGTATACACCTAAATAAATCATTTTGATCAATCCTGTAAATTCTTTAAGTCTTGTAAAATAATGCGACACGCCAATGTAAATAGTTGTACATATTTTATACTTTGAGTGCCAAAATTGTTTTATTTGCAAAATTCTTTGTGTAAAACTTTTCTCTTTGTTTTCAAATTCTTTGAAATTGCATTATTCTTTGCATATTTGTAAATAGCATCCGCATAGAATTTATATTCTTTGATTGAGTATTGATGATTGAACTAGTCCAATAAAGTCGAAGATTGGAGCTTGGTTGGACCTTACTGCACCTAACCGCACTGGAACCTTATGGGAACTAGGTTTAAGGTACTTCAGGTCTATTCATACTTAATTCTTTGAGAAATCAGGACTGGGTTCAAGTCACCTCAACTGACTAACTAGAACTTTTCGAAACACACGCATGACTCTTGTCGGTCGTGACCTAACTTGGACACTTGTACCTTTCACTTGGCTCAACTCAGTTGGAGTGGTGAGGGGGTTGGATTTGCCAGTCTGAGACTCACACGGGTGGAAACATTCGTCCTCGTCTAGGGAGGGAAGTGCATCCCAACCTGGTCTAGTTTCAATGAAGTCGAATGACAGGAGAGTGTGGGTTGCGATAAAGCTTCAAAAGAGGGATAGTCTTCTAGCTTAAGAGGAAAAAGTCCTTATGTAAATGTTGTTGTAAATAGTATGTTGAAAAAAATCTCTCCAAAAAAGTGGACAGGCTTGAAAATAAAATAAAGTGCCTGCCGGAGAATGTATATATGTTGTTTAGAAAATAAGCAAGTTTGAGCATCAAAGTTATACCATGTGAGTCTGCAACTGGATGACTTGACTACACTGGTCTTGCATCCCAGGATAGGTAGCTACACTGGCTACCGTCCATTCTTATCTTCCCCTTCTCCTCTTGAGTTGGATGCCACTTGAACTTAGAAGGGAATATCCCGCTCCTTGACGGTAGAGGGCTGGATTGGGGAATCATTGGGTTGTCATTCTGGAGAAGCTAGTCTCTTTGTCATTTCAGTTGGGGAGAGCCACTATCACTTACACAGTACAAGTTAGCTTCATAGTCATAAGGGTTTACGTATGACGTAGGCTAGCTCTGACCTGGCTATTGAGGGAATTTGAACCGAGTTCTGTGACTCTCGAAGGCTGTTGTGTTTTAAATTTCGTTCCTAACTAGGTTCCACACACATTCTCACACCAATGTCTAACCTGGGCTCCAAACTTTGATTTTGTACAGATGAGTTTAATAATCATGATCAATTCAATTTATTCTTTAAATTCTTTATTTTTGCTTTTTATTTTCTTCTTATTCTTTATTCTTTTTATACTTATTACATAACTATTTGCTAGGGACTAGCAAAGGCAAGTATAGGGGGTGATGAATCTCCATTTCATCACCTTTATTCTATCATTTTGGCCTTAAAAACCTCAACAAAAGCATGTAAATAGCATCAATTTGTACATAATAGCATTCATTATTTATTGTATTAAATGTACGTAGAATGAGGTTTTTAATTCCAATATGATAGAATAAAGAGAAGAAAAGAAAAAGGAATAAAATATTGCAAATATTTTATGACCCTAACCCCGAGACCAATGCCAGCATGGAATTGGTCGACAAGGAATAAAGTAGGGGGAGATAAGGGCCAATAATTCAATAAATACCTCATTTATTTATTCATTCATTTATGCATTTGTGACACCTATTTTGCACATAATTATTTATTCATCAAATAAAGAAACTTTGTACATGAAAGTTGTAGATAATAATGTAAATAAAATTACAAAATTGAGTTTGTGTAAAAAGGATACACAGTATACATTTTATACTCAGAATAAAAAGCAAAAATCTCAACTTCACAGACCCATATCTTGCAAATAAAAACTCCAAATCCCCCAAACTCACCTTTAATTGTATATAGCTTTCCATGACTATTTAATAGAATTGGTTTCATAATTTGTGGAGTTTATCTGTAGAAGTTAGGTTTTTGACCTTCATTGTACAGTCTACCTAAATAAAATATTCATTATATTTATTATTCATTATTTTTATAAATTTATATTTTGAGAATTTTGTAAATAATATATGTAATACGTGTACATATTGAAATTAGAATAAAACCAAAAAGAATTTGTAAAATAAAAATAAGTCTATGTAACACATAGGCAAAATACCTATGTTACCTATGTGTAGAAATAAAAGGGGATTTAATTATTTTATCTTTATTCATCTATATCTTTATAATAATGTAAATATTACATCTAATTTCTTAAAAATACAAATACAACATAAAAACAAATAAAATATATTAAATAAATAAAGTGCATATAAAATATAGGTATAATACCTATAAGTATACCTACATATACATAAACATATTTATTTAAAAATGAAAATAAACTCGTAAAAATTAAATAAAAATACCCTCACACTTACAAAAATAAGTTATAAATTTATAAAATAAGAAAATAAAATAATAAAATAAAAATAAACAAAATAAAAATAAATACATATAAATATACTTATAAATACATTATTAAAATAAACCCGTAATAAAATACTTCAAAAAAATAAATAAAAATCATAAATAAATACTACATTAATTTATAAACTTTTTTTATTTTATAAAATCTAATTAATTCATTTATTATGTTAAATAAATAGGTCAAGCTCCGGCTGATGTGGACCAATCAGGGGCCAGGGAGTGTTGACCTCCGGTCAACTCCCCCCTGCACCTCTGACGTCCGTCAGAACTGTCACGTCCCCCGATTTCCTCCATTTTTCCCGCTCGCTCTGATGCTCCATCACAAACAGTCTCTTCACTGATTTTTATCCCAGATGCATCATGACCCCCGCCATTCACTTAGATTGCGTGTACATAGCCTTGATTCGTTGAGATTCGTCGGTCAATAAGGGCGCCCACCATGTTTATAAATAAACCCATCTCCTTCGTCCGAGCTTTTTGGCCATTTCCTAAGCCCTAGAACTCTCGACTTCGGTCAAGCGTGCATCCTGGTGACAGTAGGAGGTCCTCTGAAGGCTCGAGGAGGTTCGCGGAGGAGGGAGATGCACCCACGGCGGCGCTCCGGCAGCCGTCTTGCTCCTTGGCCCCCCCGACCAAGTCGAGACTGCGCATTTATGGTTTTTAGCATTCTTGCATTTCGTTTCCATCTTTTGTTTAGCATTTAGATTATTAGAGTAGCGTAATTTAGGTAAATCAAAGTTCGCCGGAGCTCAGCTCCGGCGACATCTCCATAGTACCCTCGTTTTCCGACCATCCTTCCACCGTCATTTCGTTCCCTACCGTCTTCTCCACCTCCAGACCACCATGTCCAATCGAATCCCTCCCTGTCCGCGAATCGAAGCTCCAGCTCCATCGCTCGCCGGGAGCTTCTCCATCTCGTTCATTCTTTGCGCTAACAGCTTCAATTTCAGGTCGAGTGTGAAGCCCTCAAGCCATGCTTTGTTCCTGTGCAGGTTAGGTGCGTTGAAAAGCACCAGGAGACGATTCCAAGGCCGGCTGAGGTACCTGGAGCTGCGTTCCTTCTCCGATCTCGTGGCGCCGCTCCAGGGTACTTTGGGCCGATCCAGCACCTCCAGCAAATCAAGCAATCTGCTAGGAAGCTTCTAGGGCCTTCAAGTGCAGCGATGACCGGCGGAGGAGCGAGATCGAGGAGGAAGAAGCTCGCCCCGAGGAGCGTTCTTCCCTGTTCTTCCAAGCCAGCTTCCACCGTTGGATGAAGACGAAGGCCCAGGTTGAGTCTCAGCCGTCAGATCCTTCAGCGCTCATACCGTCAGATCACGCGAGTGATCTAATCTCAGACGTTGGATCGTGAACCGTCATCGGCCCACGTGGAGGCGCCACGTGGATTAGAGGACGAAGATCAGTCGTTGGATGAAGCGCCATTGGGGGTAAATTGCAAAACCAGCCCCCGCTCTTTTTGTATTTAATTTTTAATTCTGTAAATAATTTTTAACGTTGTAAATAAAATGTGATTTTTGCTGAAAGGACCCTGAGGTTTATAGAATAACAAATAGGTCCTCCCGCGCCTCACATGCAGTCCCACGTGAGGCGCGTGAAATTTGCACTTTAACCCTGGCGATTTTTGTAAAATGTAAATTAGCCCCAAAAATTAAAATGAATGTTTCTTTCTGTAGGTATTTTTGCACCGATACCCCTGGTATTTATTTTATTTGCAAAAATGCCCCTGCCAGGCTTAATTATTTTTGTGTCTTTTATCTATTTATTAAAAATTCCTTTGTAGCTCCTAAAAATCCACAAAAATTAGGTTAGATGCTTCATGTAATGTACTTTTACGCCCACATTTTAATTTGCATTTTTTTGCATTTTACCTAATTTTTAAAATTCAAATGGAGCCTAAATAATCACTGTTTAAAAATATAAAATACCAAAAAAATAGAAAAACATTTTGCAAAATTCCAACAAAAATATATATGGTACATTTATATATATATATACATATATATATATATTGAGTCCAAAAAAATGAAAAACCCTAAAAATAGAAAAAAGAAAATATAAAAATTTCAAGAAGCTCCAAAATCCTAAAAAAATATAAAAACCCTTCAAAAATAACAAAAATATGTTTTCCTATTTTATAATTATGAATATATTATTATTTATGTATAAAAATTAATTTGGGCTATTTTTTTGGACTTATTTCATATTTTAAAACCCAAATTATTTGCGGCCTATTCAATTAGTCCCTTATTAGGGACATTTTTGAATTGAAAATACAGAAAAATTAGTAAAATTCCAAAAAAATATAACATAAAAATAAGAAAAATCCAAAAATCCTAAAAAAATATTATACTTAATATATTGAGTATATATATATGTCTACATATCCATATACTATACTTCTCTCTCTTCTTATATATATATTTCTTTTTATATATATATATATATATTATAATTAAAAATATAAAAAAAGTACAAAATATAAAAACACAATAAAAATTATAAAAACAAAAAATATATATAAAATCAAAAACCCACAAAAACAATAAGGAATTAGACATGAATCATTGAATTGAATAATTGCACAATCATTTTCACCACACAACCATTCGCCTCCCAGTGTTCGACCTCTACTTGTCCTTACACCTATACACATTTACATGTAGAGTTATAATAAATTTTAACTCCACATTTCTGGATATTCATTGCATACATTCATTGTGGGTTAATTGTTGTTTTATTCCGGATTTTGTGTGGTCGACTCAGCGACTGAGTTCCCGCCTTCTAAGGAACTTTAGACCACCGATTTTCGGAGTAAACACTTGGTTGGAAGTCCAAGGTCGAACTCAGGGAGGAAGCTGTCTCCTTAGGTAGATTCAAATCAAATTTCCAAGGTTTGATTTTCAGAGGACATATTTTTGGTCTTTTGTCGCATTTTTTATGCAAGACACAAGCAAAATCAGGCCAAATTATAAGTTAATTCAGAAAGATGGTCAAGTTAATTCCAAAAATTATGAAACTTGGCCAGATGATGAAATATTATGAAATTAAGCTACTTTAATTTTTTTGGAATTTTCGGACACTAAATTAATTAACTATGAATTAAAAATGAATGCAAGGTGATTTTGACTAATTTAATTTTAATAAATACCAAATCACACTATTTCCAGATATCAAAATTATCCTAGATAGATCTACGAGTGAAGAATCCAGAAAAATTAATAAACCTAAATTTTCAAGTGAATTGGATCTATGAAAAATCAATTAATCAAATCAATAAAATAATTTATTTAGGCCTCGATATGCATGCAAATAAGATGATTTTTGGTCACAATGTAAACTTAATTGTCCTCAATCTAATGTGATTTTTAATGAATTTTTGGAGCCACAGAAAAATTACTATTAATTAGGGGGTGAAATTGGGCAAAATATAGCAAAAATGAGTCACTTAATTAATAGAAAATTCTATTGATATTACAAAAATATGCTACGTGTCTCACAATGAAGAAGATAATATAAACTTCACAATGCAATTTTCCAATTTGAAAAATGAATTAATATGCATGCCTAAATATGTGTGCAAAGACAAGGGTATAAATGCAATTACAGAAATTTAAATTGCTGGAAATAAAACATACTGACAAGGACTTTTATGCAATTACATATAATGCAGGGGGTGGATGCAAATTTCTCCACGGATCATGTGCTCCTCACGTGAAAGCTCTTGGTAGGGACTGAAGTGCAATATTGAAAAATCTTCACGGCCTCGACGCAATTGGCCCAGGACGCACGTGCAGATCACGTGGGGTCCTTAGGCTCGGAGAACTTCGGAGGCTCGGGTGTTGGCTCGGGAGGCGGGTCGGCTAGCTTTGGGGATCCGAGCCGAGTGGTCGGGGAAGAGGCTCGGATCGGGCAACGTGGCGTGCTCTGGACCGTGCGATCTGGTGTAGATCGACGGTTGTTGTTGGCTCCAATCAGACGAAGATGTGGATGATCAACAACCGTCAGATCGAAGAGGATCCAATGGTCGTTGACGCTCGATGAAGATGTCTACGTGGACGATCTATCGCCGCTAGATCAAGAAGAATCCAACGGCCCACTGATGTTCTGGCGATTGGCAACGTGGCATGATCAGATGCATAGGATCCGCCTGATCCTACGGCTGCTGAGCAAGGTAACATGGATGGCTCTTAACCGTACGATCGAAGGTATCGGACGGTGGCTGGATCTCGTGCCCAATGGTCCTCTGCCTCCTACGGCGGAGGAGGTTGGGCTCTGGCGATGCCGGGCTAGCGCCACCCTGCCCTCCCGTCATCGATGACGGCTGTTGTAGGTTCTGAGGGAGCCTGGAAGATTCATTGATGGCTGGCGACGAGCCCGGTGATCTTCGAAGTGGAGGAGACGCCATGGAGTGCTCTGGCGGAGGAGCTCAAGTGTAGCTCCGATGAACCTTCCACCAATCGATTAAGAAATAACATGCAGTACGTTAGCAGATAGCCGAAGCTTGTGTGGTTTCCGTGGAGTGATGCGGAGCGAGATGCGAGGCCAATAAAGGAGTGGGATGGCCGGTGAGCAAGCTTCGCCGAGGTGGCGGAGCTGGAATCGAGCGAAGGTGAAATGCGGCGTTTAATAATGCTAAGGATAGCACGAGGATCAGTGTTCCGTTGTGGAGCTCGGAGGAAGGATGGTGGAGTGAGAAGATGATTGTGGAGGGTGAATTTAATCGAAGAAAATAAAGGAGAAACTAAGAAGAAGATCAGAGGATCGATGGAGGATTCTACCTGGGAGCAGAAGCTCCTGGGAAGCTTCCGTGTCTTCGCTTGAAGGTCGGTAGGAGGCCTGAGCTCGAGCAGCTCACGGAGGTAGCTGCAGCACGGCGGGGTTGGCCGTGGATCTCGACGTAGAAGAAGCTCCTTCTCCGCCTAACGTCTCAATGAATTGTTGTCAGCAAATCTGTGGTCGGAGCTCAGGGAATCTCTCTGGAATGACAGATGGGGAAGAATGTGGCTGGAGGACGATGATTTATAGGGTGAAGGTGATGGGGTAGCTGGTGACGAGGTGAGGTTCGTGGAAGTCTTGGAGCGAATCTGAGGTTCATCGTGGTGATTGAGGGAGCTGGCGAGGTCGAAGGAAGAATGGGCTCCATCGTGGTGGTGTTGGCGGTCAGAGAGGGTGGCTGGATTGGGGCCGAGAATAGAAATGGGAGAGTTTTGCATGAGGCCGAGAACGTGAGAGAGAGGTAGTTTGGAGGTAGGAGACGAAGTCTCGATCGTTGGATCTTGCGATCCAACGACGGAGAAGAGAGCGTTAAGGATCGGCTTGGATTAGATCTTAGGTGACACAATCTAAGGGTGTATAAGATGCCACGTGTCGAGTTGCGGGAGCGACGCTAACGAGCGGTGGAGATCACTTCTGGAGAGCAATCGGATGGCTGAGAATACGGATGAAGTGAAGGGTTGAGATGGAACAGATCGGATGGTTCATAAGTTTCCATGAGGCGCACAGAGGAAAAGACGGCAACGGGCGGCTGTGATGCACTCAAGGGAACGATCGGAGGGTCGACAACAGTTGCGGGAATAAGTGGTAGTGATTTGATCTCCAAATGATGATCAGACGGCGCAAAGTGACACGTGGTGTGTTCTGAGTGAGGCGCGGACGGGCGGACCAGATCAGAGATGGGAGAAGATCAGACGGCATATAAAGAAGCGGATGTGGAAAGATCTGGGCCGTTGGTTCAGAGGAAGATCCAACGGCCCAAAGTGCGGGCGGATGATGCTAAGGGGAGCGGGCCGTGTGGCGCAATCAGAGGGCACCACGTGGTCAGTTGTGAGTGGCTGCAAGTACAGATATAGTATACATAGAGGCCCAAAAACCCAACTTCTCCCTACGAGCTTCGAATTGGATGAAATTAGTCTCATTTTAAAGGTCTCTGGATGTGTATTCATCTGAAGGTGAGTAGACCTATTTTGGAGTTGGTACAAGAGAACTATGGGCCTTCTAAGGTCCAGGGGTTCTAGGGCTTTATTGGATGTTTTACAAAAGAGATCTCTGACCTTCTTCCTTATATTATTAACTAAAGGTGTATATATCATAAGGGAGGTGTTGTTTTATAGGTGGATATTTTACAGGTGAACATGGCTTCTTATTTAATGCAATATATGAATGCTAAAATGCAAATGTTATTAATGTATGCGTAACTGTTAATTATGCAATATAAGTCAAAATATGCTTCTATTTACTCGGGAACAAAGCTCTATTTTCAACATTAAGAGTGATGAATCACAGATTCATCACTAGGTAAGTTGATCAGACACTCTGTTCCTACGAGACTATGCCAAGTCCTTTTACGGTACTTGCATATCCCCAGTAACAGTGTTCGCATCTAATGCGAATGTTGCATCTTATGCAACTAATACTCAATCTTGTTAAAGCTATTATAATGGCCTTGACACTATAGCTTAATAATTATCATAACCAGTATTTCTATAATCCTTATCAGAATACCCTTATTCCTGGATATCTCTATCTCCTAAGGTATCCACAGTTAAGACCTTTTATATCTCTATCTATAAAGTCTTAAGTTTTTTTTGAAGATAAGACTTAGATCACTATCTCAAAAATCTTGTCCTCTATGAAGATATTGTTATTACTGCAATCAAGTGTTTTCTCTCCATATTAAGATTAGTAACAGTTTACTACTCCCACTACATGGCAGATATCTGGATTTTGTACACATCTAACATATACTCAGCTTCTTGTAACTAATGCTTAAGTGCAAGTAGTTCTAGCATTCACTTCCTCAACTCTTTGAGGTGCTATCCCTTTAGATAGGTCAGTGCCATATCTTAAGGGATGGAAGCCTTTCTTGGAATTTCTACGAATAGAATATGTCCAAGGTGTACTACAAATGTGACAGTCCCAATATCCTCTACTCTTTGCTTCTGAACAACTTCAGAACTAAGATCTAAGAGGTATCTTTGAGATCATATTTCAAGATATGGAATAACCAGATAATAAAACACTTATTATTATCCTTATATCATTTAAATGATTAGGATATCATCTACATTTAGCACAATGAACACAAAAGCACTCCCACTAATCTTCACATGGCTCATCAAGATTCCATTATAATTTCATCAAATCCTATGGTCCAACTTCAAGAAGCTTATTTGAGTCCATAGATGGATTCCCTAGCTTGCAAACTTTACTTTCCTTAACCATGAAGCCCTGGGGCTACTTCATGTGAATATCCTCAAAGAGGTATTCATAAAGGAATGAAATATTGACTTCTTTCTCTTGAAGATCCATTTACACCTTTATAGGTCTCACCCACATAGGTGGATCCTCGAAGGTCCATATACAACACTTGAAATTCAAACTTTCATCACATGAAATTCGATCATTGCCAGACTTAACTAACATATGGAATACATCCTCAAACTTATTTGAAGAGGTATTAGTGTTTTATTTTTAATTGTCCTTTTAGTTTCCTATTCAAGGAGCCTCATTATCTTAACAGTATTAAATGAGTTCCTACACTTCATTTTCATCTTGATTCCCAAGAGAGTCATCCTTTAAGAATCATATTCTTAGAGATGAGATCTTTTAAGAATCTCAAGGTCATAAAGTAGGTATCCAATACCATCCTTTATTTTCCTAATGAATTTGCACTCTCTAGTGCTCAATTCCAGCTCACTTGCATGGAATCTCATTAAGGATATATAATGTAGTCACTACTACATATATACCTGGAAACTAGGAGGAAATTATGCTAAAATTCATCATTGATCAAATCATGTCACACATGATCCAATTGTATCTCCCTATAACTCTATTGAGTCAAGGTGTGTTAGGAGGACTGAGATAGGAATGATATTCACATCTCCATAAGGTATTCTTTGAATTTATCTAACAGGTACTTGCTACCTAGATTAGATCAAATTCATTTTATCTTCCTTCAAACTTTGGTTCTAAACCAAAAAAATGAAATCTTTGAAATTTCAAAGGTTTCTTATGTGAAGAGAAGAAATCTCATATCATACATAATCATCAACAGATACCACATATCCATAATGTTTCCTATGATATGGATGATCCGCATACATCAATATGTATGAGATCTTGAATACCTTGACATCTTACACCTTTCCCAAGGAAGGGTGTATTGGACATTTCTACTTTTGAGTACAATATTCACAAGTATGTAAAATTTGAACCTTTAGACAATCTAAAGTTTCATCTCTCACTAGTCCATTGATTTCATCAACAGACAAATGTCCAAGGCTAGATGCCAGATCATTATCAAATGATTTTTATCCTCCTATTGATCTTTTAAGGTTTAATTTCAGTATTATAAATGTTAATGAACCGTTTATTAATTTTCTAACTTTGTAGAGTCCACTAGATGTTAGATTACTATCTGAACTATATCCATCATGATAGTTCTATCTCAGAATAAATGTTTATTTACAACATTTAGAAACAAACAATGAGTGTATTCTTATATCTACGTCATAGAGACATTCTCTAAGACTAAGGGCTCTCCCACTGAAATTAACAAGTCTATTAATCCAACAGAGATTGTTGCAACGATTGCATCAATATCCATGTGGATAACTGTAAACCCTAAGATCAAATTTTCCAGTCTTCTAAAACATATGCAACCTATTGCTAGTGTTGTTAGAAGATTGAGATATAATTATTAGACTTTATCTTATCAAATAAGCAAGTCAAAGTCAATGATTATATGTAGATTATTCTGATGCTCTATCTGAGTCCTTCTCTAAGCATTCTAGACAGACTTGATAGCCAAACTATCAACACATCAACTCATTGCAGTATTGGTATTAATCCAACTCTTTGGATGTCATATGGAAGTCATAGAAGTACGGTCAACTCTTTGACTTTCCTTCTTACTCGGGTTCAACCCATGCTTCCACTACGCTCCCTTCATCTATAAACAACCATTTCTTAAGACTAAGGATCTCTTACGTTAAATTCAAAAGAATTCAATATAAGAGCATTTCAACATTTATACGTGCTTCATTAAATTCATACAATATGAATATTATGAAGCTTCATGAATGACTAGAGTATAGACAGTAGAACGATGACACTCATCGTATCTACATCCATCTAACCTCTTAAAATATTGGTTCAGGTAGGTACTCAAACAATTTGAATACATCATCTCTTACAGAACCACCATTCTGCATGATGCAGTGAACCATCTCATTCATGATAAATGTCAAGAGCACATATGTATGCCAGAATATCTTCATTGATTTTATAAGGATTATTTGACAATTGCGATCATCATCGACATGTCACTTCCAAAGTACATTCGATGAGAGATCAAGACTATAGAGACATACAAACCCTAGGGTTGTAGTCCTATTATCCATTTAATTGTCATTCCTCATTATTATGAGGAAACTTGCACATTGCAACCACATACATTATGTGTCCAACTGCAAGTACAATATCTGGATCATGAGTCCAATCCATGATACTTTACTGGTTATTATTGAGTATAACATTAAGTGGGTATAATGAAGTATTATCTGAAATAATAAATTTGCATAAATGTATATATTTATATATATATACATATTTTACTTTGATTTAGGAATTTTTATATCAAAGTTGTCTTGCCTTGTCAACACTGAAAGTCCATTCCCTTAATCATATTCATTGTAAGAGATATACTTACCATTATATCTCAAGCAAGATCTGGGATCTCCTTCCTTATCTTTGTTGCATCCCAATAATATGAGAACCTACAACTCGAATAAAAAGAAGCGGGAACACATTCCGCCTTGCAAGTCCAACTTGCATCTCCCAATTCGGTCTTTAACACCCGAGCCCACCACCCCTAAGGAGATGTTGACCCGTCATTACTTGAACCAACCGTCAACGGGAATACAACTCGCTATGCGCAATCCAATATCGCCCCAATAATATGAGGAACGGATATTGGGGTCACTACGCATACGTCCTTACTCTTTCGAGAAGCGAAGAGCCCGATCCAGATGCGCTTGCATACATGAGCTGTCACTTCGTACAGGCGTCTCCTACATACAATCCCTGGTGACGGAACCCTCCGCCTTGACGGGAGACCGTGGATGTCAGTTATGTGATCCTCCATATCATATTCAAATTCTAATTAATCATTATGAATCATATTCATTATGATTAATTCTTCCAAGGGAAATAACATCTCTATTTATAATAGAGTGTTTCAATTTTAATTGGATTCCAATTAATCTAATCATATAAAATTAATGATTCAATTAATATCCAACAAACATTTTCATTGTTACTTGAAACTATGGTATTATCTCAAATACGTATTATTTCAAATTTTAATTATTAGAAATACATCATGATTTCTTAAGCAGTATACTAACCCTACCCGTTGTCATGGCTAGTACCGACGAGAGTGGGACGGACCACATACGTTGCAACCCGCAGCCCCAATGCTCTCCAACTAGACACCATATCCACCTCGGGAAAGGATAATGCAAAATAGATCACTTTGTACTTGAGATGATCACCGGTTCTTCAACCGAAATTATACCATATAATCAAAAAAATTTTGATTAACATTATAATGAGATTTAGTAAACAAATCCCAAATCCTATTCAAGCAACATGTTTGTTGGAATGTAGATCATGTAGATCATGTAACCAATTAGTGATCTAGATTACATCTAATCAAATATTGGTTAAGGCAACGTCATTTATGGAAATAATTATCATCAAATATTTCATAAATATTTATGCACAATTATTCCAGGAAGTTAAACAATTTAATTTCACTAATTGATTAAATGACAATCACAAGGTTCTTGATTAGGAAAGTATTTCCAGCAGTGACCCTCACTTACTAAAAATATCATATCTCAATCAATTTAAATCCAAATTAAGCAAAGTAAGTTCCTAAACTTTGCTAATTTGATTTACAAGAGAAAGTAAGTGATTTTCACGCATTTCAAAGAGTTTCAAATCCGCAATTAACATCTTATCCACAATTAACATCTTAATTACGTTAAGATTCACAGTCCCCGAAACTGTGGATACATGTTCACTAAAATGAGCATAACTTGAGCAAACAGAATCAAAATCACGTAAACTCAGATCCTAAAGTTTCCTTATTTAATGGGGAAAAATCAAATTATTATTTTCGTATTTAAGCAATTAAACAGTGCCGAAAATAATCTCAAAACAGAGATGCAAAAATGAAATGCAAGAAAACTTTCGCAAACCCTAATGAACCCAAGTCGTCCTCGATTCATGGATCGTATCCAAAACCACCGACCAAAGTCTCTGATACCACTTGAAGTATATGGTTAGATCCTTAAGCGCATCACGGAAGCGTGAGCGTCGTATCAAATATGACGAAGAACGACTAGTCGCACTAGTTGTTCTATGCAGCGGAAATTAAAAATTTTTTTATGCGACGAAACCACATGATCCCAGAATACTTCTCGGATCATTTCGTCTAAACCACAAACAAGTAATAGGATTACCTCTTGAAGAGTGGTTGCGATCGAGTCTTTAAACGAAGAGACCACCTGTCTCAAGTCCGATCCGACGGATGAGACGCTTGCGAGCACGGGGATGAACCGCGTGCTTCTCGCAATCCATGTTGATGATCCAAGCGGCGGATCTCCTGATCTCGATACACGAGATCCGACATCTTCTTCACGAGCAGGGCATGTTGAAGTAGACTGAGATCCATGTGCAAATCATCGGGCAGCATAACGACGACGCTGCGGCGATGGAGAACCTCTCTAGGGCATCCATGGTGGACGGCCACTTGAGAGGGAGAGAGAGAGAGTAGGCGTGTGAAGAGAAAGAGAGAGAGAGAGAGATGTGCTCCAATAGCATGTGCTTTAGAGAGCATGGTATGCCTCTCAATTTATAGGGTTTTGGGGTCCATGGATCTCAATCCATGGGACATAGAAAATCAATGGATGAGATTGATTTATGTCTAATCCAATGGTCAAGATTGTTGTTGGTAAAAGCCAACAAATTATGATCTAATTTATATTAAAATATATTTGACAAAATCAACTATAAATCAATCTTAAATTACACCAACAAATAAGGAGAGAATATACATGAAGATTACATCTCCATGTACATTCAAAAGTGGGTGGCCACCCATTCCAAGTAGGAATTGGGTGTCGCCCACCCATTCCATATGGGAGGGCAATCTCATGAGATTTCATGAGATTGCATATCTCCATGAAATCTCCATTATTTTTATCAAACAACTTTTGTTGTGATTTATTCTTCAAAAATAATTCACAATTAATTTTGAGAATATTGCAATCTTGCCATTGAAAAATTGTGAATCACATTCACAACCCAAAACAAAATATAATTTACATTTTCAATTAATTACACAATGTGTATCCAATACACATTAAAAAATAATCAAAAAATATAAATTATAATTAGCTCTCTCTAATACATTATAAATCACATTTATAATATATTATGAATAATTGGATATTGCTATCCACATTATTCACATCCATTATAAATAAATCACATTTAATCATCTTGGATCTCTTTTTCTCTTGTGCCCAAATAATATGAATCACATTCACATTATTCACACCTTTGATAATCAAACCACATTTAATTATCTAAGACAACTCCTTTTATAACATGAATCGAATTCATATTAATCATGATAATTAAATCACATTTAATTATCCATTTTCTTAGTGCTCGGATATATATATATATATATCAACAATAGAATTATCCATGAACTCCTTCAACGATAATGCACTTTCTCCGCGAATACTTGGAGATAAGGACAGTGCGATTGTATTGTTCCACGTATAGTGACTTGGATATTGATATCATATCTCAAATCCAGATCGCGGGCCTCCCATAGATGCTTGATTAAATCAAGACCGCAAATCCAATCTTCTCATTGCATCAGAATCAGATTCAGATCTATGTCCAACATTTGGACCAAGATCAGATCACTTCTCTACTGAGAGGAGTCACTAAAATCCAGACGCATTTCATCACTCCCTAGGAATGGAAGCGTCATGGTTATACAATCGTTTATGATCACATCACCCTCAGGTATTCCCAATACCTGTACATCCTGCATACTGGAAGACTCAGACTAAACCTGAAGTATTGGATCAACTTTATATTGTCTACTTCATGGTTTTATTAGTAAGTTTCTCATTCAATCATTGGGAGTCGGTATCGATCATATACTTTCCGAAAGCATATATCATACCTAGGTCTTGATCATATACTTTCCAAAAGTATATATCAAACCTACAAATTCAGTCAAGCTTCCAATGCGAGATGACCGTGCGCACGGAATTTGATTCTTCCCAATGTCTCATGAGTGAGTTCATGCCTTCTTGTTCAGTAAATGAACCTGTATGATCCCTTTGAGAGATCATATTACTCATATGCCCTTATATGCACACCAGCACGCTGGCGTATAGACCTTGGTTAGGTCATCAACCTATTGGTCTGCCAAATGTACATACTCAAACATATAGTAACACATCTGTCTCCGGTCAGAGGATGCATGCCTGTATCGTGACAGCATACGATATAGGACTTCGGTTATCTCGATCTCGTTAAGTCAACTCTTTGACCCAACTAATCTAACACCTCCGAATCTATATTCCTATGTAGAGGACTTGCATTAAGAGGTCGGTCAGATATCAGCCTAAATGAGAAAGGATTGCCATCTGCTACTCAGGCTGGAGATCATCTCTTAACAATCATTTGATGGTGGTTGATGAGTCCCCAATCTAACTCTTTAGATATTCATCCAAGCACCAACCTCTATGATTCAACAGTTTAATCAATAGCTGTATGATCATCAAGATGGCCATGGTACATAACCCTGATTGTACTAAGGGACCTATTATGCAAATTATTTATTCTTCATTTCAGATCAGATAATGATATTTGCAATAACATTTATTGCATAATGGCTCGTCGTGGGCTCGCATGTCTAACATAGTGTTATTACTCAAACAAGTAGGGGTATTTCTCTCTCACCTTCGCCTCAGGTTCCCATGTGGCTTCTTCCAATTCTTGATTCCGCCACAATACTTTAACTAGAGGCACCTCTTTGTTTCTCAACTTCTTGATATCCCTGTCAAGTATTTGTACAAGTATCTCTTGGTATGTCAAGTATGGCTCAACATGTAAATCATCATAACTTATCTTATGCTATGGATCCTTAACGTACTTTCTTAGATTTGATACGTGAAAAACATCATGTACTGCCGAAAGATGTGGGGGAAGTGCAAGTCTATATGCCACTTTTCCAATGCGCTGAATAATTCAAAGGGACCTACGAACCTGGGTGCTAACTTCCCATGCACACCAAACCTCTGAATTCCCATCATAGGTGATACTTTGAGAAATACAAAGTCACCTACCTCAAACTCAAGGTCTCTTCATCTAGTATCACTATAGCTTTTCTGTCGGCTTTGAGAAGTCAATAGTCTTTTTCGAGCATGCTCTACAGCTTCCTGTGTCTCTTGCAGGGTATCTGAATCATAAAGTCTATTTATCCCGACCTCTTGCAAACACAAAGGACTAGTACACCTACGTCCATAAAGTGCTTTAAATGGTGCCATTCCAATACTTGTGTGGTAATTGTTGTTGTATGTGAATTCTTTAAGAGGTAAATATTTACTCCATGATCCCTTCCATTCTAAGGCACACGCTCATAGCATATCCTCTAGTGTCTGAATCGTATGTTCTGATTGACCATCTGTTTGTGGATGATATGTTGTACTCAAGCATAGTTGTGTACCTAAGACTTTCATGAAGTTCTCCCAATAGTGTAAGATGAATCGTGAATCTCGATCAGAAACTACTTCTTTTGGGATACCATGGAGGCGAATCACATGTGTAATATATAATTCAACAAGCTAGTCTGGAGTGAAAGATAAGCTTATCGGAATAAAGTGTGCTACCTTCATCACACGATCTATTATAACCCAGATACTATCTTTACTACCCGTTGTCTGAGGTAAGCCAGTAACGAAATCCATGGAAATGCTTTCCCATTTCCATTCAGGTATAGGGAGGGGTTGCAATAATCTTGGTGGCTTTTGGTGTGAAGACTTTACCTGCTGGCAAGTGAAACATGAATTCACAAGCTCAGCAACATCTTTCTTCATTCCCGGCCACCAAAAGTATGAATGAAGATCCTTATACATCTTTGTAATTCCTAGATGAATAGATAGTCTTGAGCAGTGCGCTTCTCGTAAGATGTCTTTCCTTAGTTCGTGTGTGTTTGGTACACAAGCTCTGTGATGGTTATATAGTAACCCATCTTGTATCTTGAATCCCTCTATCTCATTCTTCTCAAGTTGTTGTCTCAAGTATTTAAGGACGGGATCATCCTCCTGTCCTTTCTTCATTCTATCCCAGATCTCTGGTTTGTATTGGTGAGGAATAGTTATAATATTAGCAATGCTATCAAATGGTTTCCATTCACTTAACGTTGACAGTAAACCCCAGAAGTGAATAGCACTCACCAACCTAGGTGAATAAGTTCTTATGCTAAGGGTATCTGCTACGACGTTCCCCTTACCAGGGTGGTAGGAGATAGTGCAATCATAGTCTTTCAACAACTCTAGCCGTCATCTATGTCTCATATTGAGTTCCTTCTAATCAAATAGATATTTCAAGCTTTTACGATCAGTGAAGATTTCAAAAGTAATACCATAGAGGTAATGTCTCCATATCTTTAAAACAAAAACTACAGCAACTAATTCAAGGTAATGTGTTGGGTAGTTCTTTTCATGTGTCCCAAGCTGTCGTGATGCATACGCAACTATCTTACCATATTGCATAAGAACTGCCCCAAGTCCTGCTTTAGATGCATCAGTGTACACTGTAAACCCTTCACTCCCAGAGGGTAGAGTAAGGATTGGTACAGATGTTAGGCATTCTTTCAATGTCTGAAAACTAGCTTTACATGTATCATACCATAAGAATGGGACTTCCTTCTGAGTTATTCTAGTCATTGGCAATGCTATTCGTGAAAAGTCCTTCACGAATCTTCTATAATATCCAGCTAAACCCAGAAAAGATCGTATTTCTGTGACAGTCTTTGGGCATTCCCAACTCATCACCGCACTAACCTTTGTAGGATCAACTGATATACCTTCCCTAGAAATAACATGGCCTAAGAAAGATACTTCAGATAGCCAGAAGTCACATTTGCTATATTTAGCGTACAGTTTGTTCTTCCTTAGAGTTTCAAGTGCCTGCCTGAGATGGTGTTCACGCAGATATTTATCCTTGGAGTAAATAAGCACATCATCAATAAAGACTACTACAAAGTGATCTAAGAACTCTTGAATACTCTATTCATGAGATCCATGAAGGCTGTTGGGGTATTTGTTAGTTTAGGATCCAATGGATCTCAATCCATGGGACATATGGATCCAACAACCAGGCTTGGTCCATGTAAAATCAATGGCTATGATTGTTGTTGATTAAAACCAACAAAATTTATTTATAATTAAATTAAATATATGTTGCAACATTATGAACACAATTAATTTAACATAAATCAATTAATTAAGAGATTTATCAAGATAATAAAATGGAGATAATGTAGCCTCCTAAAATGGGGCGTCACCCGTGTCTTTTTCATAGGTGACGCCACCTCATAAATGGTGGCTTATTATCTCCTTTTTATTATATCATATTATCTCTTAATAATTTGTGAGAACTATTATCACGTAATTATCCACAAAATTAATTCCAAATTAATTTGTGAATATTTCAATCATGCCGCTGAAAAATATGTGAATCAAATTCACAACCCAAACTAATTTGTAAATTACATTTCCAATTAATTACTTAATGTGAATCCAATTCACATTAATAATTAACAAATGCTATTTACATAGTTTCTCTCTCTCTAATATATTATAAATCATATTTATAATATATATGATTAATATGGATACTGCTATCCACATTATTCATATCCATGATAATTAAATCACATTTAATCATCTTGGATCTCTCATATGCCCAAATAACATAAATCACATTCACGTTATTCATATATTTGATAATTAAATCACATTTAACTATCTTAGATATCTCTTCTTATAATATGAATCAAATTCATATAACTCATGATAATTAAATCATATTTAATTATCCATTTTCTCGATGCTTGGATACAAAATTCATCAAATGAACTATTCTTGAACTCCTTCAAGAATAATGTGCTTTCTCCGTAGATACTTGGAGATAAGGACAGGGCGATTGTATTGTTCCACGTATAGTGACTTGGATATTGAGATCTTATCTCAAATCCAGATCTTACGAACCTCCCATAGATACGTGATTAAATCAAGACCGCAAGTCTAATCTTCTCATTGAATATGAAATTCATTCAGACCAATGTCCAATACTTGGACTAAGATCAGATTGCTTCTCTACTGGAAGGAGTCACTAAAATCCAGACATGTTTCATCACTCCCTCGGAATGGAAGCGTCATGAATAAACAATCGTTTCTGATCACATCACCCTCAGGTATTCCCAATACCTGTACATCCTGCATATTGGAAGACCTATGATCAACCCGAAGATCAAGATCAATTTTATACTATTTTCTTCAGGGTTTTATCAATAAGTTTCTCATTTGATCATTGGGATTCGGTATCGATCATATACTTTCCAAAAGCATATATCATACCTAGGTCTTGATCATATACTTTCCAAAAGTATAGATCAAACCTATAAATTCAGTCAAGCTTCCAAAGCGAGACGACCGTGCACGGAATTTGATTCTTCCCAATATCTCATGATTGAGCTCATGTCTTCCGGTTCAGTAGTGAACCTGTATGATCCCTTTGAGAGATCGTATTACTCATATGCCCTTACATGCACACCAGCGCGGTGTATAGACCTTGGTTAGGTCATCAACCTATTGGTCTGCCAAATGTACACACTCAGACATATAGTAACACATCTGTCTCTAGTCAGAGGATACGTGCCTATGCTGTGACAGCATTCAACATAGGACTTAGGTTATCTCGATCTCGTTAAGTCAACCCATTGACCTAACTAATCTGACACCTCCGAATCTCTATTCCTATACAGAGGACCTGCATCAAGAGGTCGGTCAGATATCAGCCTATGAGAGAAAGGATTGTCATCTCCTACTCAGGCTGGAGATCATATCTTAACAATCATTTGACGGTGCTTGATGAGTCCTCAATCTAACTCTTTAGATATTCATCCAAGCACCAGCCTCTATGATTTAATAATTGAATCAACAACTGTATGATCATTAAGACAGCCATGGTACATAACCCTAATTGTACAGAGGGACCTATTATTCAAATTATTTATTCTTTATTTCAGATCAGGGAATGATATTTGCAATAACATTTATTGCATAATGGCTCGTCGTGGCCTCACATGTCCAACAATCTCCCACTAGCCCAAAGAGCCATTAATGGGCTAATCATTTAAATCCACACTCATGTGACAATCATAGGCTATTTAGAAATATATAGGTAAGCTGATCAGCCACTCTGTTCCGAAAAGACTATGCCAAGTTGTGACGTCTCGCCCCGCCGGCTACCGAAACCGACGAGACGGGAGCGTCGGACCTACGATCCAAATACGCCCACGATCTATGATACTCAGCAAACCATCTTATGCACATTAGATTAACATTTGAAATATAAATAACAACAGGAGAATAATGTGAAATGGAAAGTAAAATACACCATCCATTCTCATAGATAATGATAATCAAGTCCATGTCCATAGAAGAGATACATCATGAAATCTTAAATTTTGTAGAAAAAGCTCGCAACATATCTCACTACAATGTCTCTCAATAATAACATAAAATGATGCAGAAGTAAATAAGTTACTCTAAATAGGACGCACCATGTCTAGTGCAAGTATGACGTAGGAAATGCTGATCTCCTCAAAAGACCGCTACTGTAGCGGCTGCTGCTCAGGTATACCAGTTGGGTTCACATGAGGGTAACGTTATGAGGAATTGCCCAGTAACGAGACAAACACTATAATGACTAACGCATGGGTAAGAAAAGAATGTAAACTCAACTTTATTTAATGGCACATGCATCTAAAAAAATAGAAAGAACACCAAGTCATTCTAATTCCCATTGGATCTCATAATTATTTACTTTTACTTATTTATATAATAATCATTTAAGTACAACCACCATAATCTTGATATTTCTACAAATTGATTAGAGTCCACAACGGTATACATTTTCCGACACCCGATCAATAATCATTTCTCGTGATATTTTAGCACATGCAAGTACACGACTCGCAGGCCTCCGCTACGCGGGAACTTGTTTGTCATCTTGGATAAACCTCCAAGTATTTCAACCTCAAATTCTCCAACTTCAAACCATATCCCGGAACACCTCTCACAATAATATTACTCGAAATAGAATTTGATGCGGCCACACCTAATTCTACTTCGAGTCCTAATATCGTGTATAAGTGTGAAACCAAGAATGCCAACCGCGTCACCTGCCTACTCCGTCGAGCGACTCCGGATGCTACCGGGCTGCTAGGTGCAACGCGTCACCCAACTCGTCCGTTGGGGTCGCGACCTTCAAGGCATCTCCCCGGGGCCCAAGGGTGCATGTCCAATCCCTTGAGGCACCTACTCCACTTACTTGATCACCATTTGAGTTGGTATTGGACTAACAATCTTTTTATAATCGGAGACTCGACCTTGCCTCTACCACAATGGCACTATAACATAGTTGTTCATTAAATATATTTTTATCGTGCACTCAAAATCACACAAGATCAATAAAAATTTATTTGAAGTATATTTTTTTCCATGAAGGGTTCTTTTGTAATAATCCTACAACGGTGGTAAATTACACATCTTGCGAATCTCTCTTAATGTTGGGGCCTCAATTTAGTCTTTTGTTATAGTAAAAACTTGAGGTAAACTATTCGCATGCGCAAGGATTGTAGAGGAAATTATCACTGCATTGAAAAGATTGCCTTCCTCTGTGCATTTATACTTGACAACAACGTAAAGTTTATGGAGTTGTTAATTAGAATAGTTTATGTGCCGAACTCTCTACAGTTCACGCTTCTCCTGTATGTATAAGAAAACTATACATGTTTTATCATTGGATAACTACGTGGTCTTTATTTCTTATATATATCACGATGGTGGAATATGCAAAGAATAGTACGTGCTATTTGAGATTTATCATCAATCCATGAGATAAAATAAAAAATATAATTGATCTGAGTTAATTAGCATAAATATAGGACACGCGCACTTTTTCTTTTCCTATA
This sequence comes from Ottelia alismoides, assembly GCA_037367405.1. Taxonomy (NCBI): domain Eukaryota; kingdom Viridiplantae; phylum Streptophyta; class Magnoliopsida; order Alismatales; family Hydrocharitaceae; genus Ottelia; species Ottelia alismoides. The sequence continues at coordinate 94,729 of JAZKJV010002170.1, read as the reverse complement.
TTACGTGATTGGTTATAATCCTTCAATAGGATTATCATATTTAAGATGAGGAAAAAAATCAGAAACTTACATCCACGTTAGTGGAAATTAGGATACCCACGTTTCTTGAAATGGTATTAAATGAATAACAAAAAAATGGATCATTTCACATTCCCTGAGTCAAATGGTTACCCTTAACTCTCATTTTATGAGAATAGGAAACGCATCATAATTGTAATAGGTGGTTAAATGCTAAATAAAGGAATTTAAAAAGTGACGTTACATCTCCATTCTATTATTGTAGTCAATTAGAACATAACGTATGAAATAGTTCGATATCTTTCCATTAGTAATCATCTGTGTAGGCATAAATCTTAATTTAACATTATCATTAAAATTTACAAAATAAAGAACCACCACAGATCTTTGCACGATTAAGCAATTTTATATAATTATAAAATATGTAAGATTCAAAAATCTGATCTTTTCTCCGTAGAATTAAAAGGAGAAATAACTTGTGGTATACGAGATGCCAAAAAAAAGAAATTAATTCTTTAATAACAGTACAAATCTTATTCATAGATTAACTAATAACTTTAGAATATAGCATACCCTGGGATTCGATTATAGTTGAGGTTGCGTGGTATTTTTATTATAATAGTGTCCCTGATTCAAGATAATTAGTTAATAAGGAAGGATTCTTTAACGAGAAGATATTGGAAACATAATCCATGATATTTGGGTACTACAAGGATCGATGTCTAAATGGTGGCTTCCTAGATTCAACAAGATTACAACAACAAAAGACATCTACGACCCTATAAATGATCACATATCATGTTTTGATAAATCATGTAAATCAAACAACAAGGAGGGAGGGAAACTTCACTACAATAACACATAATACTCTAGAGATGTTCAAGTTATAGGGAAATTACGTGGAAACCAACAGCAAGAGGGGGTATTATCGTTACCTCCGAGGATGTTCCCTCGGAATCTCCTCTTACACGGAAATGGTATTTCCGTCGCTCGATCGCAGTGCGGAGGCGTGCACCGCGGTGACCTCGAGCTTTCCTACGTGATGGTGGTCGCGGATCTTCGATCGGAACTCCTTCTCCGACGTCGACGGCAGCCTTCCAATGATGAAATCGACCAATATGGTGGTGCTCCAAAGAGAGGGAAGGATTGTGGTGGCTAGGGCTTTGAGAGAGTAGCCTATCACCTTCTATTTATAAAGGGAGAGGTGAAAATGGGTGCAATTTTGGATATGGTTCGGATCCATATATCTGTCCCAACTATTATACTTAAAACAACGATAACTTGAGCTAGGAATATCGGAATTGGGTGTTCTTGGGCTCGTTGGAAAGATATCGACGAGATCTGCGCAATGGCATGATTATTTGAAATTTTTGGATGTTAAAAGTATTCCAGATTTTAGGAAAAAGAAAATACTAGATTTCACATCATAAAAATCTTAAAGGAAGTCTCGTCCTCGAGACGTAGGATTTAACGTGTAAGTTCCTAATGTGGTGTATAATCAGGCATAAAAATCTTAAAGAGAACGAAACCCATAAAAATCTTAAAGAGGATTGGAATAGGGTCTCGTGAACATACCTTCAAAAAGATAGGGGTATTTCTGTCGCATATCTGCCTCAGGCTCCCATGTGACCTCCTCAACATTCTGACTTTGCCACAATACCTTAACCAAAGGGATGTCTTTTCGTTGTAACCTCTTGACTGTCAGGTCTAAAATCTGCACGGGTGCCTCAGGAAAAGACAAATTCGGTTCAACCGCGAGGTCCTCATAGCTAATCACATGTCGAGGGTCGCGAATATACTTCCGGAGGTTTGACACATGAAATACATCATGCACGCTTGCCAAGTGAGGGGGGAGTGCTACTCGCTATGCTACCTTCCCAATACGAGATAAAATCTCAAAAGGGCCAACGAACCGTGGTGCCAACTTGCCCTTGACACCAAATCCTTGAATACCTTTCATTGGAGATACTTTTAAGAATACAAAATCTCCGGCATCAAATTCCAGATCCCGACGTCTCTGATCAGCGTAGCTCTTCTGACGGCTCTGTGCAGTCAATAATTTCTTCCTAGCCATTTCCACAACTCTTGTTGTGTCCTCGATTATTTGAGTGGAATAAATACCCTTGTCACCCACTTCCTGTTAACATAAGGGAGTAGTGCATCTTCGCCCATACAATGCCTCGAAAGGTGCCATGCCAATACAGCATGGTAGCTGTTGTTATAAGTGAAATCCACTAAAGGAAGGTGATCCTTCAAAGATCCTTTCCACCCAATGGCACATGTTCTGAGCAGGTCCTCAAGAGTCTGAATTGTCCTCTCTGATTGTCCATCCATCTGCGGATGATATGCTGAACAAAGACACAGTTTAGTTTTTAGGGCCTTCATGAATTCTTCCCAATAATGTGATGTGAAACGAGAGTCCCTATCATATACAACCTCCTTGGGAATCCCATGAAAGTGAATAACATGTTAAATATATAGTTTGGCCAGATCCACCGGAGTGTATGTCATGTTCACGGGAATAAAATGTGCATACTTAGTAAACCTGTCTACAATAACCCAAATAGCATCATATCCACCTACTGTACAAGGTAAGGATGTCACGAAGTCCATAGAGACACTCTCTCATTTCCACAATGAAATAGGAAGTGACTGTAACAAGCCTGGAGGATGTTTGTGCTCTGCCTTCACCAATTGGCACGTAAGGCAACGATTGACATGTTCTACAACATCTCTCTTCATCACTTCCCATCAGAAGTGTTGACGGAGATCTTTATACAGCTTGGAACTTCCTGGATGGATAGATAATCTGGAATAGTGAGCCTCATCTAGGATGTCTCTCCTTAACTCATCATCATTAGGGACATAGACACGGTCTCCCTTCCATAAGATGGATTCACAAAACTATAAATCCATCAAACTCCTCCTTCAGACATCGATGGAACAAGTCTTGTAGTTTCTGATCTGTCTGCTGACCATGCATAAGCTTGTCCCATAATCCACTGTACATAGCAGGTACAGTTACGACATTTGTAGTACTACCAAATGGGTGCCACTCATTGAGTGTTGTGAGCATATCCCAAGTCTGCAGCCATGATGTGGTGCCCTCGGTATGTGCTCTCCTACTCAAAGCATTTCCTACTACATTTCCCTTACCCGGATGATAAGCGGTCATACAGTCGTAATCTTTCAACAGTTCCATCCATCGTCTTTGTCTCGTATTCAATTCCCGTTGGTTAAAGATATATTTGGGACTCTTGTGATCTGTAAAAATTTCAAAAGTGACCCCATATAAGTAGTGACATCATATCTTCAATGCGAAGACTATAGCTTCCAACTCCATCTTATGAGTAGGGTAGTTCTGTTTATGGTTCTTTAATTGTCGCGATGCATATGTCACAACCTGACCACGTTGCATCAACACTGCTCCTAAACCCTCCTTTGATGCATCAATATACATCGTAAAATCTAAAGTTCCTAATGGGAGGGTGAGAATCGGGGCATTGGTCAATCTCTCTTTCAACATACAAAAGCTCAGCTCACCCTTGTTGCTCCAAATGAAAAGTACATCTTTCTATGTCAAACGAGTAAGTGGTAAATCTAGCTGCGAGAAGCCCCTAACAAAACGTCTGTCGTAGCCAGCAAGGCCTAAGAAACTGCATATCTCGGTAACTATCTTGGCTGCTCCCAGGACATTATTGCCTCTATCTTGGTTGGATCAACTGCCACACCTACCCCCGAAATTACATGACGAAGGAAGGCTGCTTCGGTAAGACAAAATTCACACTTGTTTTATTTGCATACAAATTGCGTTCTCTGAGTGTCTCAAGAATAGTATGAAGGTGTTGCTCATGCTCATGCTCATGCTCATCACGTGAGTAGTTGAAGATATCATCAATGAATACTACCACAAAACGATCTAAGTATGGATAGAAAATTCTATTCATCATATCCATGAACGCGGCAGGTGCGTTCGTGAGTCCAAACGGCATGACCACAAACTCATAATGGTTGCATCTGGTGTAAAAAGCATATTTAAGCACCTCTGTGTCCTTAATTCTCAATTGATGATAACCCGATCATAGATTAATCTTTGAGAATACCGTTTCACCTTACAACTGATCGAAAAGATCATCTATTCGTGGAAGTGGATAACGGTTCTTTACCGTTCTTTTATTCAATTGCATGTAGTCGATGCACAAACGCATAGACTCATCCTTCATATTTACGAAGAGGACCGGTGCCCGCTAAGGTGATGTACTGGGAAGGATGAATCCTTTTTTTTCAACAACTCCTACGGTTGTACTTTGAGCTCCCTGAATTCGGCTGGTGCCATTCGGTATGGAGGTATGGAGATGGGTTCTGTATCGGGTATAAAGGTGATCTCGAACTCGATCTCCCTCCTTGGTGGCAGTCCAGGTAACTCCTCTGGAAATACATCAGGAAAATCACGCACAACTCTAACATCTTCAATCATGCGATCCTGGGCAGGTAACTCCACAGCATAGGCGAGAAAACCTATGCAACCCTGATCGAGTAAGTGTTGGGCCTTCAATGCTGATACATATAAGACTTCACTATCTAGGGTACATCCATCAAACTGAAAGGTAGGTATGCCAAGGAGACGGAACACTACCGTCTTCTCAAAGCAATCAAGGCATGTGTGATGTTGCTCGAGCTAATCCATACATAGGATGACATCAAAATTTTCTAATAGAATAAGTAAAAGATATGCAGGCATTAGGTGCCCGCCAATCTGCACTGCTACATCCCTCGCTTCTTGTCGCATGATGAATCATTGACCCCTTGGGACCTTGATGTAGTAAGGATATGAAACAAAGATTGGTTCTTTTTCTAACTTGGATACTAGTCGATGTGCTAGAAAAGAGTGCGTAGATCTTGAATCAAATAAGGCATGTAAGGATATACCATGCACTGAAATCATACCTCGCACTACAGTTCCTGGGGTATGGGCCTGCTCCTGTGTGATTGTATTCAATTGGCCTTGCAAGTGTGATGGGGCGTTAAAACCTGCAACACTGAAGGTTGGTCATGGTGGAGGACGTTGAAAGCCTCGACCTCCATGACGAGAAGCTGATCCATGTGATTGTGCGAGTAAGAAAGTTGATCGTACACTTGGTTGACGACGGCCTAAGCTGCTAGTAAGTAAGGGACACTTGGCCTTGAAATGGCTCGGTTGTTGGCGGTGGAAACACCTACGATCTCCTGACTGACAAAAAGAGCCTCCCGAGACAAGTCTAGCACCTCTTGTCTTGTGACCCCGCAAGTGTGTCGAAGAGCGGAAGGAAGTAGTATCGCGACTCGTCAATCCCTGCCCCAAAATAGGTGTAGGAGCAAATCTGCGAGTGGTAGGGGTGGTAGCCACTGGGTGGAAACGATGCTCTCTACGAGCTCTGTAGAAATCTCGACGAACAGATCTCACAGACTGAGGTGATTGGAAAGACAATGAACTTCTTAAACATGACTATAATTATTCTCCTTAACTAATGCTAAAATTAGATAGCTTTGTCGCTATATTTATATTCCAAATCCCGTTGATAATCTAATATGCAAAGGATAGAATGGAGTATCGGGCTCTGATACCATCTGTGACGTCTCGCCCCGCCGGCTACCGAAACCAACGAGATGGGAGCGTCGGACCTACGATCCAAATACGCCCACGATCTGATACTCAGCAAACCATCTTATGCACATTAGATTAACATTTGAAATATAAATAACAACAGGAGATAATGTGAAATGGAAAGTAATATACACCATCCATTCTCATTGATAATGATAATCAAGTCCATGTCCATAGAATAGATACATCATGAAATCTTAAATTTTGTAGAAAAAGCTCGCAACATATCTCACTACAATGTCTCTCAATAATAACATAAAATGATGCAGAAGTAAATAAGTTACTCTAAATAGGACGCACCCTGTCTAGTGCAAGTATGACGTAGGAAATGTTGATCTCCTCAAAAGACCGCTATTGTAGCGGCTGCTGCTCAGGTACACCTATTGGGTTCACACGAGGGTAACATTATGAGCAATTGCCCAGTAATGAGACAAACACTATAATGACTAACGCAGGGGTAAGAAAATAATATAAACTCAACTTTATTTAATGGCACATGCATCTAAAAAAATAGAAAGAACAACAAGTCATTCTAATTCACATTGGATCTCATAATTATTTACTTTTATTTATTTATATAATAATCATTTAAGTACAACCACCATAATCTTGATATTTCTACAAATTGATTAGAGTCCACAACGGTATACATTTTCCGACACCCGATCAAAAATCATTTCTCGTATTAATTTAGCACATGCAAGTACGTGACTCGCAGGCCTCCGCTACGCGGGAACTTGTTTGTCATCTTGGATAAACCTCCAAGCATTTCAACCTCAAATTCTCCAACTTCAAACCATATCCTGGAACACCTATCACAATAATATTACTCGAAATAGAATTGTTGCGGCCACACCTAATTCTACTTCAAGTCCTAATATCGTGTATAAGTGTGAAACCAAGAATGCACACCGCGTCACCTGCCTACTCCATCGAGCGACTCCGGATGCTACCGGGCTGCTAGGTGCAACACGTCACCCAACTTGTCCGTTTGGGTCGCGACCTTCAAGGCATCTCCCCGGGGCCCAAGGGTGCATGCCCAATCCCTTGAGGCACCTACTCCACTTACTTGATCACCATTTGAGTTAGTATTGGACTAACAATCTTTTTATAATCGGAGACTCGACCTTGCCTCTACCACAATGGCACTTTAACATAGTTGTTCATTAAATATATTTTGATCGTGCACTCAAAATCACACAAGATCAATAAAAATTTATTTGAAGTATATTTTTTTCCATGAAGGGTTCTTTTGTAATAATCCTCCAACGATGGTAAATTACACATCTTGCGAAACTCTCTTAATGTTGGGGCCTCAATTTAGTCTTTTGTTTTAGCAAAAACTTGAGGTAAACTATTCGCATGCGCAAGGATTGTAGAGGAAATTATCACTGCATTGAAAAGATTGCCTTCCTCTGTGCATTTATACTTGACAACAACGTAAAGTTTATGGAGTTGTTAATTAGAATAGTTTATGTGCCGAACTCTCTACAGTTCACGCTTCTCCTGTATGCATAAGAAAACTATACATGTTTTATCATTGGATAACTACATGGTCTTTATTTCTTATATATATCACGATGGTGGAATATGCAAAGAATAATACGTGCTATTTGAGATTTATCATCAATTCATGGGATAAAATAAAAAAATATAATTGATCTGAGTTAATTAGCATAAATATAGGACACGCGCACTTTTTCTTTTCCTATATTACGTGATTGGTTATAATCCTTCAATAGGATTATCATATGTAAGATGAGAAAAAAACCCAGAAACTTACATCCACGTTAGTGGAAATTAGGATACCCACGTTTCTTGAAATGGTATTAAATGAATAACAAAAAAAATGGATCATTTCACATTCCCTGAGTCAAATGGTTACCCAGTAAACTCTCATTTTATGAGAATAGGAAACGCATCATAATTGTAATAGGTGGTTAAATGCTAAATAAAGGAATTTAAAAAGTGACGTTACATCTCCATTCTATTTATTGGAGTCAATTAGAACATAACGTATGAAATAGTTCGATATCTTTCCATTAGTAATCATCTGTGTAGGCATAAATCTTAATTTAACATTATCATTAAAATTTACAAAATAAAGAACCACCACAGATCTTTGCACGATTAAGCAATTTTATATAATTATAAAATATGTAAGTTTCAAAAATCTGATCTTTTCTCCGTAGAATTAAAAGGAGAAATAACTTGTGATATGCGAGATGCCAAAAAAAAGAAATTAATTCTTTAATAACAATACAAATCTTATTCATAGATTAACTAATAACTCTAGAATATAGCATACCCTGGGATTCGATTATAGTTGAGGTTGCGTGGTATTTTTATTATAATAGTGTCCCCGCGTAATCAACATGATTCAAGATAATTAGTTAATAAGGAAGGATTCTTTAACGAGAAGATATTGGAAACATAATCCATTATATTTGGCTACTACAAGGATCGATGTCTAAATGGTGACTTCCTAGATTCAACAAGATTACAACAACAAAAGACATCTACGACCCTATAAATGATCACCCATCATGTTTTGATAAATCATGTAAATCAAACAACAAGGAGGGAGGGAAACATTACTACAATAACACATAAGACTCTAGAGATGTTCAAGTTATAGGGAAATTACGTGGAAACCAACAGCAAGAGGGGGTATTATCGTTACCTCCGAGGATGTTCCCTCGGGATCTCCTCTTACACGGAAATGGTATTTCCGTCGCTCGATCGCAGTGCGGAGGCGTGCACCGCGGTGACCTCGAGCTTTCCTACGTGATGGTGGTCGCGGATCTTCGATCGGAGCTCTTTCTCCGACGTCGACGGCGGCCTTCCAATGATGAAATCGACCAAGATGGTGGTGCTCCAAAGAGAGGGAAGGATTGTGGTGGCTAGGGCTTTGAGAGTGTAGCCTATCACCTTCTATTTATAAAGGGAGAGGTGAAAATGGGTGCAATTTCGGATATGGTTCGGATCCATATATGGGTCCCAACTATTATACTTAAAACATCAATAACTTGAGCTAGGAATATCGGAATTGGGTGTTCTTGGACTCGTTGGAAAGATATCGACGAGATCTGCGCAATGGCGTGATTATTTGAAATTTTTGGATGTTAAAAATATTCCATATTTTAGGAAAAAGAAAATACGGGATTTCACACAAGTCCTTTCACGGCACTTGCAAATCCTTAGGTAACAGTGCTCGCATCCAATGCAAATGTTGCATCTTATGCAACCAATACTCAATCTTGATAAAGCAATTATAGTATCCTTGACACTATTGCTCAGTAATTATTATAACCAGTATTTCCATAATCCTTATCAGAATACCCTTATTCCTGGGGATCACTATCTCTCAAGGTATCCATAGTTAAGACCTTTTAGATCTCTATCTATAAAGTCTTAAGCTTTTGAAGATATGACATTGAGATTACTATCTCAAAAATCTTGTCATCTATGAAGATTTTGTTATTACTGCAATCAAGTGTTTTCTCTACATAGTAGGATTAGCAACACTTTACTACTCCCACTGCATGGCAGATATCTGGCTTTTGTATACATTTCGCATACACTTAGCTTCTCGTAACTGATGCACATGTGCAAGCAGTTTTTGCATTCACTTCCTGAACTCTTTGAGGCGCTATCCCTTTAGTTAGGTCAGTACCAAATCTCAAGGGAAGGAAGCCTTTCTTGGAATTTCCAAGAATATAATATGTCCAAGGTGTACCACAAATGTGACAGTCTCAATACCCTCTTTTCTTTGCTTCTGAACACCTTCAGAACTAAGATCCAAGAGGCATCTTTAAGATCATATCTCAAGGTATGGAATAGCCAGATTATAAAACACTTATTATCATCCTTATATCATTCTAAATGATTAGGATATTATCTACATTTAGCACGATGAACACAATGGCACTCCCATTAAGCTTCACATGGTACATCAAGATTCTATCTGAAATCATAACATTTATAATTTCATCAAACCTTATGTTCCAACCATAAGAAGCTTATTTGAGTCCACAGATGGATTTCTTTAGCTTTCATACCTCACTTTCCCAAATCATGAAGCCATGGGGCTACTTCATGTGAATATCCTCAGAGAGGTATTCTTAGAGGAATGCAATCTTGACTTACATCTTGAAGATGCAATAGTCAAGTTGTGTAGCTAAGGTTAGCAATATTCTGATGATTTTAAGCATGGCTACCGAAGAGCAAGTCTCATTGCAAGCAATGTCTTCTCTTCCGGTGTGTAGCTTATGGCTACGAAGAGCATTGAAGGTCTCTACCTTCTCATTAGGTTCCCTCTTCTCTTGAAGATCCATTTACACCTTTATGGGTCTTACGCATATAGGTGGATCTTCGAGGATCCATATACAACACTTGTATATGAAGTCTAATTTAGACTTTATTGCTAATATCCATCTTTCCATGTCATGATCCTTAGGAGCTTCATCACATGAAGTCCGATCATTGTCAGACTTAGTCGACACATGAAATACATCCTCAAACTCATTTGAAGAGGTATTAGTGTTTCATCCCTAATTATCCTTTTAGTTTTCGATTTCAGGAGCCTCATTATCTTCTCAAGATTAAATGAGTTCCTTTACTTCATTTGCTTCTTGATTCTCAAGAGTCTCAGCCACTAATAATCACATTCTCATAGATGAGATATTTTAAGAATCTCAAGGTCATAAAGTAGGTATCCCATACTATCCTTTATTTTCCTAATGAAATAGCACTCTCTAGTGCTTAATTCCAGCTTACTTGCATGGAATCTTATTAAGGATATATAGTGTAGTCTTCACTACATATATACCTGGAAACTAAGAGGTAATTATGCTATAATTCATCATTGATCAAATCATGTCACACATGATCCAATTGTATCTCCCTACAACTCTATTGAGTTCAGGTTTATCAGGAGGAGTGAGATAGAAATGATATTCATATCTCCATAAGGTATTCTTTGAATTTTATCTAACAAGTACTTGCTACCTAGGTTAGATCAAATTCTTTTCATCTTTCTTCAAACTTTGGTTCTAAACCAAAATTTTGAAATCTTTGAACATTTCAAAGGTTTCTCAGGTGAAGAGAAGAAATCTCATATCATACATAATCATCAATAGATATCACATATCCATAATGTTTACTATGACATAGATGATCTACATACATCAATATGTATGAGATCTTGAATACCTCGACATCTAACACCATTCCCAGAGAAGGGTGTATTGGACATTTTACTTTGAATACAAAATTCACAACTATGTAAGATTTGAAATTTTAGACATTCTAAAGTTTCATATCTTACTTAATCTATTGATCAAATCAACAGACATATGTCCAAGACTTGATGCCAGATCATTGTCAAATGATCCTCATCCTCCTATTGATCTTATAAGGTTTGATTTTCAGTTTTAGAAATCTTAATAAACCATTCATTAATTTTATAATTTTGTGGAGTCCACTAGATGTTAGATTACCATCTGAAATATTTCCATCATAACTCTTTATAATAGTTCTGTCTCAGAATTCATCTTTATTTCCAACATTTAGAAACAAACAATGAGAGTAGTCTACTATCTAGGTCATAGAGACATTCTCCAAGACTAAGGGCTCTCCCACTGAGAATATAAAGTCCATCTATCCAATAGATATTGTTGCAACAATTGCATCAATATCCATGTAGATGACTATTAAACCTTAAGATCAAATTTCTAATCTTCTAATATATATCTGCAACCAATTGCAAATGTCATTAGAAGACTGGGATACAATTGTCAGACTTTATCTTATGAAATAAGAAAGTCAAAGTCAATGATTATATGTAGATTATTCTGATGCTCTATCTGAGTCCTTCACTAAGGATTTTAGACAGACTTGATAGTTATACTATCAACACATCAACTTACTGTAGTATTGGCATTCATCCAACTCTTTAGATGTCATATGGAAGCCACAGAAGTACAATCAACTCTTTGACTTTCCTTCTCACATGGGTCCAACCCATGCTTCCGCTGTGCTCTCTTCATCTATAAACAACCATTGTTCAAGACAAAGAATCTCTTATGTTGAACTCAAAGGATTTCAATACAAGAGCATTTCAACATTTATACATGCTTCATTAAATTCATTCAAAATGATTATTATGAAGCTTCATGAATGTCTTGAGTATAGATAGTAGAATGATGATACTCATCATATCTACATACATCTTAACTCTTAAAGACTTAGGTTCAGGTAGGTATTCAAACATTTTGAATACATTATCTCTTTCGAGCTACCATTCTGCACAATGCAGAGAACCATGTCATTCATGATTAAATGTCTAGAGCACATATGTTTGCCAAAATATCTTCTTTTATTTTATAAGGATTATTCGACAATTACGATCACCATCGACATGTCGCTTCCAAAGTACACTCGATGAAAGATCAAGACTATAGAGACATACAAACCCTAAGATGATGTCTTATTATCTTATTTAATTGTCATTCCTCATTATGTTGAGGAAACTTGCACATTGCAACCACATACATTATGTGTTCAATTGCATGTACAATATCTGGATCATGAGTCTAATCCAAGATATGTTACTGGTTATCATTGAGTACAACATTGAGTGGGTTTAATGAAAGATTATCTGAAATAAGAAATTTGCATAAGGATATATATATTATATATACATGTTTTACTTTGATTTAGGAATTTTTATATCAAAGTTGTCTTGCCTTGTCAACAATGAAAGTTCATTCCCTTAATCACTTTCAATGTAAGAGATATACTTACCATTATCTCTCAAGCAAGATCTGGGATCTCCTTCCTTATCTTTGTTGCATCCCAATAATATGAGAACCTACAACTCGGATAAAAAGAAGCAGGAACACATTCCGCCTTGCAAGTCCAACTTGCATCTCCCAATTTGGTCTTTAACACACGGGCCCACCACCCCTAAGATGATGTTGACCCGTTGTTAATTGAACCAACCATCAACAGGCTTAAAACTCACTATATGCAATCCAATATCGCCCCAATAATATGAGTACCCGATATTGGGGTCACTACGTATACGGACTTACTCTTTCGAGAAGCAAAGAACCCGATCCAATTAAATCATATACAGGATCTGTCACTTCGGACATGTGTCTCCTATACACAACAACTGGCGACGGAATCCTTTGCCTTGACGGGAGATCATGTATGTCACTTATGTGATCCTCCATCTCATATTCAAATTGAATAATTAACTATCGCGAATCATATTCACATAATTAACTCTTCCAAGGGAAACACACATATATTCATAATAGAGTGTTAATTGGATATAATTAATTTAATCATATTAAATTCATCATTAATCCAATCATCAATAAACAAACTTGATTATTACTTGAATAGTAGGTATAATCTCAAAGTACATATTATTCGAATTTTAATAATTAGACAAATACACATTGACTTTCTCCGGCATTATCCAGTCCCTACCCGCTGTCATGGCCAGTACCGACGAGAGTGGGACGGACCACATACGTTGCAATCCGCGACCCCAATGCTCTCCGACTAGGCACCATATCCGCCTCAGGAAAGGATAATACCAGATAGATCATTATGTACTTTGAGATGCTCATCGGTTTTTCAATCGAAATTATACCATATAATATACATCAAAACAATTTTGATTATATTATAAGGAGATTTGATAAATAAATCCCCAATCCTATTCTAGCAAGAGGGTTTTTCATGTAAATGTTGTCCTACAACTATTGTATTATAAACTAAGGTTTTTCATGAAATCAATGTTTGTTGATGGATTCATATCAACCAATGATCAAGATCAATTATCTTATCATCATGGTTAGGCAAATGTCATTCAATGAAATAATTATCTCTTTAAATATTTCACACATATTTATAATAATTATTTCAGAAAATTAACAATTAATTTTCATCATCATAATTGAATGACTAATCACAAGGTTCATGATAAAAAAATGTCAATTTCCAGCAGTGACCCCCAATCACTAAAATTAACTTATCTTGATCAATTTAAATCCAAAAAATGCAAACTCAGTTTTATAAGATTGCCTATTTGATTTATTAAAGAACTCAAATGATAATTCACGCATTTCGAGACGGATCAAAACTGTAATTAACTCATTAATCACGATTAGATCCGCAGTTCCCGCAACAGTGAATATATGCATATTCAAAAGACCATATCTTGAGCAAATGAAGTCCAAATTTCACAAACTCAAATCCTATGGTTTCCTTAAATAATGAGGAACAAAATCCATTGAAAATTTCGTGTTTAAACAATTTAAACAGTGCCGAAAAAAATCATTTATGCAGAGGTGCGAAAATTGAAATGCAGTAAAATCTTCGCAACTCTTTCAAGCCCAAATCGTCCTAGATCTATGGATCATATCCAAAATCTTATTCGACCTATGGCTCTGATATCACTTGAAGTATATTGATAATCCTCAAGCGCATCACGGAAGCGTGTTGATCGCATCGTATGCGATTGGGGCGACTAGTCGCACTAGTCGCAAGATGCAGCGGAAATTAAAATTTTTCAAAACTATAGATGAAACCACATGATCACGAGAACACTTCTCGGATCGTTTCATCAGATCACAAGTATAAGGAATAAATCTTGAAGCGTGGTTGCGATCGTGAGATCCCAAACAAGAGATCCTCCTGTCTTAAGTCCGATCCACGAAGAATGCACTTGCGGGCATGATGATGAGTCACGTTCCTCCCGCAATCCTCGATGAAGATCCAAGTGATGGATCCCTTGATTTCGTCAAGCGAAATCCGTTGTATTCCTTAGAGCAAGTGACTCCAAAGAAGAAGGAGATCCTCGAGTCGTCGAAGGCGAATGCCGAGAGTCTCTCCTTTCTCAACACAAGATGGACGGCCATCTTTTGGAGGAGAGAAAGAGAGAGGGCGATAATATGAGAGAGAGAGAGTTGTAACCTTGTATAACTCTTAATGATGTACCTTGAAAAGGCTACCCTAGCCCTCCTTTTATATTGGTTTAGGATCCAATGGATCTCAATTCATGGGACACATGGATCCAACGGCCAGGCTTGATCCATGTAAAATCAATGGCTATGATTGTTGTTGATTAAAACCATCAACATTTATTTATAATTAAATTAAATATATGTTGCAACATTATCAACACAATTAATTTAACATAAATCAATTAATTAAGAGATTTATCAAGATAATAAAATGGAGATAATGTAGCCTCCTAAAATGGGGCGTCACCCATGACTTTTTCATGGGTGACGCCACCTCATCAATGGTGGATTATTATCTCCTTTTTATTATATCATATTATCTCTTAATAAGTTTTGATAACTATTATCACGTAATTATCCACAAAATTAATTCCAAATTAATTTGTGAATATTTCAATCATGCCACTGAAAAATATGTGAATCAAATTCACAACCAAAACTAATTTGTAAATTACATTTCCAATTAATTACTTAATGTAAATCTAATTCACATTAATAATTAACAAATGCTATTTACATAGTTTCTCTCTCTAATGTATTATAAATCATATTTATAATATATATATGATTAATATGGATAGTGCTATCCACATTATTCATATACATGATAATTAAATCATATTTAATCATCTTGGATCTCTCATGTGCCCAAATAACATGAATCACATTCACGTTTTTCATATCTTTGATAATTAAATCACATTTAACTATCTTAGATATCTCTTCTTATAATATGAATCAAATTCATATCATTCATGATAATTAAATCATATTTAATTATCCATTTTCTCGATGCTTGGATACAAAATTCATCAAATGAATTATTCTTGAACTCCTTCAAGAATAATGTGCTTTCTCCGCGGATACTTGGAGATAAGGACAGGGCGATTGTATTGTTCCACGTATAGTGACTTGGATATTGAGATCTTATCTCAAATCCAGATCTTACGAACCTCCCATAGATGCTTGATTAAGTCAAGACTGCAAGTCTAATCTTCTCATTGAATATGAATTTCATTCAGACCAATGTCCAACACTTGGACTATGATCAGATTGCTTCTCTACTGTAAGGAGTCACTAAAATCCAGACCTTTTTCATCACTCCTTTGGAATGGAAGCGTCATGGATATACAATCATTTATGATCACACCACCCTCAGATATTCCCAATACCTGTACATCCTGCATACTGGAAGACCTATGATCAACCCGAAGATAAAGATAAATTTTATATTGTCTTCCTCAAGGTTTTATCAATAAGTTTCTCATTTGATCATTGGGATTCGGTATCGATCATATACTTTTCAAAAGCATATATCATACCTAGGTCTTGATCATATACTTTCCAAAAGTATACATCAAACCTACAAATTCAGTCAAGCTTCCAAAGCGAGACGACCGTGTACGGAATTTGATTCTTCCCAATATCTCATGAGTGAGCTCATGTCTTCCGGTTCAGTAGTGAACCTATATGATCCCTTTGAGAGATCGTATTACTCATATGCCCTTACATGCACACCAACGCATCGATGTATAGACCTTGGTTAGGTCATCAACCTATTGGTCTGCCAAATGTACACACTCAGACATATAGTAACACATCTGTCTCCGGTCAGAGGATGCGTGCCTATACTGTGACAACATTCAACATAGGACTTAGGTTATCTCGATCTCGTTAAGTCAACCCATTAACCTAACTAATCTGACACCTCCGAATCTCTATTCCTATATAGAGGACATGCATCAAGAGGTTGGTCAGATATCAGCCTATGTGAGAAAGGATTGCCATCTCCTACTCAGGCTGGAGATCATATCTTAACAATCTTTTGACGGTGCTTAATGAGTCCTCAATCTAACTCTTTAGATATTCATCCAAGCACCAGCCTCTATGATTCAATAATTGAATCAACGGCTGTATGATCATTAAGACAGCCATGGTACATAACCCTAATTGTACAGAAGGACCTATTATGCAAATTATTTATTCTTTATTTCAGATTAGGGAATGATATTTGCAATAACATTTATTGAATAATGGCTCGCCGTGGTCTCACATGTCCAACAATAATTCTTGACCCAAGGTCTGTGGTGAGCTTATACTGGAACCGGCTGGATGATAGCGACGATCTCTACGGTTATAATGTGCCTTGTGTTTGGATGGTCCACCATTAAAGTGGAAACTTCTTCTTTGGCGGTTTTCATCCCTCTCCATCTAAATACGAGAGGTGATGTCCATTGCTTCATCTACGATTGTAGCTCTAAAACCAACAAGCTTTTCTCATAGATCTCCTTGAAGACCGCTAACAAATTTTGTAAGACACTCGTGTGGTGAAGCTTCTAGAGCTGGTGAGTAACGTAGTAGCTCAATAAATTGGATATAATAATCTCGTACAGTCATAGAACCCTGATTCAGAGAATCCAACTCTCTCCTCTTTAATTATTCCCAATGAGAGGGACATAAGTGAGCTCGGAACCTCTATTCAAAGATATCCTATGGAACAGGATCTACTAATTTCTTGGAAATTGCTCTCCACCATCGTCGTGCGTAATTTTCTAGGTAGTAATAAGCAAAGTGCACCCAAGTGTCAGTTGGTGCATGGATTATCCTCAACATCCTACTAACATCATCACGCCATAATTCAGCCTCGGCAGGTGTCTCTACACCTTTGAATCGAGGAATTTTTTCCCTTTCGGTAATTATCTAGTAATGTCTGGTGTCTAAGAAGTGCCTTCTCCATTGCTCCTTCAGTTGGGGTAGGACCAGACTCAGTTGAAGGATGGTAACTAGATTCTTCCTCAGAAAGATGGACAGAACCTTCAATCCTAGCATCCACAGGCTTAGATGTCTCAGGTCACTTAGCTTGTGCATTGAGCCTCTCCTCCAATGCTTGATTCCTTTACCCCATGTCTTGGAGCATTACCATCATAGCTACTAATTGCCTAGACACATCTTGGTCTGCCATGATCCTGGGATGACTCAAGGTCAAAGGTCAGATCCTATATGTCTTAGAATGATGTACAAAAGGGACAATGACTTGTGAATGGTACTGCAGTCAGTTATTAAAATCAAAGCAACCTTAGTTTCTAAATACCGCTCATAGTTGTCAATTACTAAATAAATTACTGGAGTAACCTTGCTCTGATACCAATCTGTCACGACCCCAATTCCGAGCCGTCGAATCCTCCCATAATCGGATCTGGTTACTCGACAATAAACATTCAGCAATCACAACTAACATTCAAAAACAGACTACAAATAAAAATACTCAGAAGGAAGTATTTCAACACTTAGCCATTCACAAAATAAAGTTCATATGATAGATTGTCCCACTATAACCATTTACATGTACATCAACTTGAAAGGAAAATACACAAAAGATTACTAACTACCTTGCAAAGTAAAGTTATTGTGGCTGGCTGGATGTCTAGTATGTAAGCTAGATGGATTTTTAAAATCCTTACGATGGCTCACCGACACCTGTTGGGTTTTCCATAAATCATAGGATAAAAATTAGCAAATACTAAGTAACGAATAAGAGAGAAGCAAACAAATTATGTAATTTTGCAAAACTTATTATCATTAAATATTTCATTCCTTCTTGTTAATTTATGTCCTATTCCTTTCTATTCCACGTCAGGGATTAGTCCAAGAGAATTACCTCACCACTATAAGAACTATGAAGTTGTGGACACTTCGGGATTGGAGATTGCGTTGATCTTGGTAAGCTTATGCCGCCGCACGTCTCCTCAACCAATACTCCAATACTACCCTGGCAATTTTTTCTTTTCTTTTATTAAACAGGGTCTCAAACCCTCGGCCTGTAAAACAAATGAGCACACTGTCCTCGAGGACTCGGTTGCTTAAAACCTCAGGCTAACATTTAATCATATAACTTAGCGGCTTTAAATACATATTATCGTGACCCAGCCGCAATTGAACCACCCGTGCCTCTACATGGCACGACCACATCTTCTGTCGTTCAACCCGAAGATATTGGCTCCCGGTACCATGCGTTGTAAAACATTCATTTCGTGCGCACCTAACATAACAGGGAAACCGTGTACCACCTAGATAGGGAAATGCCAATACGGGTTCCTTCTGACAAACCTACAGGTTGCATGCCCGACCTGTAGTTCTACTCCCAGTCATCCTTAACGTGACACGCGATCCTTTTCAGGATCCAACTCAAACTACAACAATTTCCATGATGTAGTTCTTTCGTTAAGTCTTCGATTTGCATAATCAGAAACACTTAGTATAGACTCACATATATATTATTCATATGCATATATACTCGTACTTTTAACTCCCAAACCCTAACTTTCAAAGTCACCGCATCAATTTGATGCTTAAACCTTATTTTAGTGGGAATCATAAAGCAACTCTTTAGACTTTTTCAAAAATAGCTAAAATTAGGGTTCTAGGAAAATTTTAGCAGAGCTTCCCCTTATATGGGGTGATATTTCTAGGAAAAATTCCGCAGAGTTTCCCTTTATATCGTGACATATTTCTCAGAAAATTTCGGCAGAGTTTCCCCTTATATCGAGACATATTTCTCGAAAAATTTTGGCAGTGTTTCCCCTTATATCTGGACATATTTCAAAATAAAAATAAAAAGAGTTTCCTCTATAAAACGAGAGGAAAACAACAACGAAATTGAAAGAATAAACTCAAACAACAAGAGATGAAGAATCGGTAGACACCACACATCTTAGGTGAGTGAAGGTGTGACGAATCCAGGGTTCACTGGCGTGCATAGCCGCCCACACCTAAGTAGGGTATTACACAGATTTCTCCAACAAATAACTATAAAAGCATAATTAAAAGAATAGAAACATAAGCGGTGGAGAATCGATAGACACCATGCGTCCTAAATGAGTAAACATGTGACGAATCATAGGGTTCACTGACGTGCATAGCCGCCCGCACCTAAATAGGGTGTTACACAGATTTCTCCTCGAACCACGACAGGTAAATGAATCGGAAAGAAAGATGAATCAAGAACAAAACTTGGAAAAGCAAGAGGATGAATTGAAAGTCTAGCTTACAATGCAAACTAAGAGAGGATCATACCTTTCTCCTTTTCGTTTTCCCGGCAGCGCTTCACTAGCGCTCCTCCCTCGCCTCCCACTCCTCCTCCCGACCTCTCGACCCTTGCCCTTGGGGTGGTGGTGGTAGTGGAAATCGTAGAGAATGAATAGGTAGGGGGTCTATTTATAGGCCCTAGAAAACCACTAACCATGGTTAGGAAACCATGGTTTATACCTTAACCATGGTTTGGTGGCCCCATGGTTTTGGCCCATGGTTTTGGCCAAAACTTATCCCAAACTTGGGGCTTTAGTTAGAATATTCTAAAGGATTCTAGATTCGTTAATGACGTCTAATTAACGATAATCGTGATTAACTTTCACTAATCGAGATTTAACTTTCACGGCTCATGCTTATCTTTTGCTAACTATTGATTAGTATTTGCTAATGATCATTAGCGGTTTTCAATCTGTCATTAGTTTCTTTAATCATATTTAATTAGTCTTAATGACAGTCATTATGGGTTAATGATGTCTTAACCCTCCTAACTTCTCTTTCTTCCCAAATTCATAACAAATTGAAACGAAGTCCGACACGAAACAAATTCCGTTGGTTTCCTCTTGACGATCTGGATCTTATTATATAGGATCCGAGATATGCCTTGTTCAAGGCTTTACAATTATGATAATAGCGGTATCAAAAAATAAATAATGAATATCATCTCGATCTTCTTCTCGACATTTTTTCATGTCATCCACTTCTTCTTCTTGATCACTCTGCATGCTACTTAAATCTTCTCTACTACATCTTGCATTTGCGCACCTTATGTATCATAGTTTCTTTACCATGAAAATTCCAATTAACATATCTAGAAAGAAATCCATTCCATATTAGATGTTTGAAAGCATCTTTTTGATTCACATGAAGTAAGTTAGCACATAGAGTACATGGACAAAGAATGGTTTCATCTTCACCTAACTGAATAAATGCAAAATTGATAAATTGGTTTTGCCATCAAGATACTTGGAGCTTCTCCTAGCTTCATTAATCCATGTCTTATCCATAACGATACCATCAAGAAAAATTCCAACGAAATATTTTCATGAGGATTTTAATTATCTATGAAGAGTCTTATTAAAGTTTTCAGAATGTGAATAAAGATATATATTCATATATTACAAATAAATAAATAATTGCAGAAAAAAGTTCCCCGAGCAAATCATTGATAAACATATCATAGATGATCAAATCATAGATGACATATCAAGTATTGATTTATTTGTATTATATTTTACTCAATCTTCATGACATATATGTAATTGCGAATTAATGCTCCTTGTTTATAAAAAGCCTATAATCCATTATTATATTATAAGCAGTGGATCTTGCCACCGACCCCATTAATTTTTTACCTTTTACTTCCAATTTTATCGTCAAATGAGTCCTTCTGACCTCAAATGATTCCTTCAATGTCTTTTTGCTCGAATCATCACCTTCTTTATAGATGCCCCACCGCCTCCCCATTCATCCCCCTCTCTCGCACCTCTTTGTAGGAATCCCACCTCTTGGGCCCAACTATGGCTACATACAAACATGGACTCCAACCCCCTTCCCCTCCTTAGAGCCCATCTCCCCTCCTCGACATAATGCCATTGACGATGGCTACAAAAACAGAGATAGGCCACTGTGGGACAAACCCAACTAGGACTTCTTCCCCGACAAACATCATCCTCACCTTACTCTACTATGAGGATTGAGCATGGAGTATGGACCCTAGATGACATTGCTCCTCCTAATCCCCACCCCATCCTCCCAAGCCTCCCCCCACCCCTTCTATTAAACCAGATCTCAACTCTACAACTCCCTAAACTTACATTAACTCTAAACCCCTTCTTCAATTGCCTGATTTACCTAAGACAACACGTACATCCTCCTCTTCGGTAACAAATGATAAAAATCCCTCCCTCAAGATTATATGATTTTCCTTCCCTTTTTAGTAATGAATCATATCCATGTAATATGTCTCACTCTTTCTTTCTCTCATGAATTTAATTTCAAAACAAGTGGGAATCGATGCATATTTCAGTCCTTATTTTGAAATATACCCCTAAAATAATATCTTGATTGTAGTCGTTACAAGGTCAATGATGGAGATATCGAAGGTGAAGATGATCAAACATTAATAGGATTTCATGACAAAAGCAATGAACATACGATAAGAAAATAGAAGATTCACTTCGTAAGAATAACAACTATATCACGTGTATAAACTTGCACACTAAGTTTTTTCATTGAGAACTTTTAATACTAACTAAAAGCATAACCAGAGGATTGGTATTAGATGATATTAGAAAGTAAAAGATATGTGTGTGGGTGGATTAGTGCATATACCCATGGATCTATTTGCATCATATGTCCCCTCTTTCTCCATTTTTCTTAAAAAGCTACTCCCAACATTAGTAGAGAGCTGAGCCCCAACGGTATCCTCCAACCCTACAGCCTTGACTCCCACAATTGGCCCTCGACCTCCCTCTAAGGTTTCAACTCCACTCCACCACATCGTGCCACCTATCGCTTGCATACCTCCCACATGCGATGAGGAACTCCTCCTCTGACCTTCTTTCACAACATCAAAGGAGAACTGCTCACTCATGACATCATGATTGACCCCTACCACGGCTCGTGACCTCCACCTTTTGCTTCACCCTACATCACACTGTCAGCTTCCACTTTTCCTATCTCTCCATTGAGTCCCTCGTAGTGTTGACGACCTCCTCTCTATCCTTTTTATTGCTTTTCCACCTATATTTTAGACTAATTCAGCCCTTCTATGTGGTCACCCATCTAGATAGTCCTTCCCCTCACAACATAGTCATCCTTGTGATTTTCTGCTATGTCATTGTTCTCATTGTTATGTTGCCCTCTTTTGCAATGCAGGCCCTCCATACGATTGTCCACTAGTTGCCAGTATGTACATGTTGCAGTACATTGCTTGCAACACTATGCACAAACTTGTTATGATCATCTTCCAAAGTTCCCAACATCCAAACCATCACTAGTCATGACCGCACTGCAGAAGCCTCCTAGAAAGCTTATTGGATCCATTTTACTCTTCGATTGGAGGAAAATAGTCTTATTTATGTGATACTTATTTCATCTTAGGTATGATATCCAATGAAAATATATCTTTTACTTGATTAAATAGATATACTTGCAGCATTAGAAGAAACAAGGGAATATACTTGTAGAAAATTATTAAATTTAGGCATTGGATATTCTTTTTAAATTTCATGTTTTACATAGTCTAAATTTAAAAAGAGTTAGCAAATTTATAGGCTAACTCTTACCCTACAGATCTTTGAAGCGGTGATATTCCTTAACGGCAGGGTATGTGGCGTAAGGGTTAGCAAGTTTACAAGATTAAGGGAGGAATATCAATGTTTCAAAGATCGAGAAGGTATTTTACAAAGTTCGTCGGATTTGTGGGGTAAAAATCCCTAAAATCTAATATAGGCAACAACATCTTACAAAAAAATTACAATTCTTTACCTATTAACATTAAGTGCAATATACAATGTAGAATGAACTTGTGCAATACATATATATATATACATATATATATATATATATGAGATATCTTTACATAATCCGATGCTACATGTTAAAAGACATTTGAAGATTGAATTGCTAAAACTACAAGAAGAATCATAATCGATGATAAAAAAATTTATATTACAAGTTAATACCTAATATTGTACATCAAAAATTGGTGAACTTGATTTCGGAAATGATACCATGAGTTTGTGTTAAATCAAAAATTGTTTTATAAATTATTGTGAGGCATAAAAATCACATGTCGCTAAATAAAAAATATTTGTGTCACATAATTGTGCCACTAAAATAATTTGTCAAATAAAACATTTGTTGTATCAACAATAAATTTATTTTGTTGTTAAAGTCGACTACTAGTGAAACATCAATTAATTATTATTAATTGATTTGTTACTAAATAACATTTTTGTTGAAGTGTTAATTGCGACTAGTGGACATTTTGCATCTTAAACCTACAAGGTTTTTGTAATCGACGCATGCCTTAGATTTTATAGAATTTGTATTTAGGTCCCTCTGTTGGGACCTAAAAGCAAATCTCTTTATTCTTTTCATAGACTTTTATCACATTTTTCCCTTGTACTATGTGAGGCATTTGGACACTAGAGTAACTTTATTTTTATTTGATTTTTCTAGGGTAATTACACAACTACCCTAGTGAGGTTTTATAGCATTTTCTGAGGATTTTATCGCTTTTTAGATTTGTTTGATTTTACAAAATCTCGTCTTCATTTTGATTTTCTTCACTTGTTTCTTCGAGCTTGTTTCTCAGTTTTCTTTCGCATAATTACCTATATAGTATCATCTTCTTATTCTATCACCTATCTCCTATATAGTATATCATTTTGAAAATATATTGTATTTTGAAATTAAAAAAATCATTTGCTTTCATACATTTTAATAACTATATAGAATAGTATATTACACTATATTATACCATTATATTATGTCACAATTTTTCCAAAGTAATCGATGAATA
This sequence comes from Ottelia alismoides, assembly GCA_037367405.1. NCBI lineage: Eukaryota > Viridiplantae > Streptophyta > Magnoliopsida > Alismatales > Hydrocharitaceae > Ottelia > Ottelia alismoides. The sequence goes on along the minus strand of JAZKJV010002170.1, from coordinate 70,407 downwards.
TGTACTTTATCTTCTTTATGCATTATTTTAGCTTAAAATCCCTTATAAAATACATGTATATATTAATGAATCCATATTCTTACTAACTTGCATCTCTGTGTAAATATTGTACATATATTATTATTTTAACCATAAATAAATAAAGGAAAAATAAAGAAAAAATAAACAAAGGAAGAAGAAGAATGTATATATTTAATAGATACATGCTAACCGGAACCCAGAGAGAAGATTAAGACTTGACCTGATCGACCAGGAATAAAGTAGGGGGAGACAAGGTCTTTAATAAAAAATCCAAAAAAGTGATTTTGTAATACTCTTCGTTTCCTTATTTATTTTATGTATAATTGTAGAAAACTAACACTATTTTAGATGTCCATAAATTGACCTCTAATTAAATAATTTTTAAAACAAAAGTCGTAAATAAAATATTTTCTAAATAATAAAAATAATTACAAAATAAAATCAGGTACAAAATAAAAATAACTATGCTTTGAAAAAGTCGTAAAGCAATAATTGAAAGACCAATTCCGGCTTCATATGAACTCAAATTAAATCAATTCACTTTTATCATATTATTAATTAAATTTAAATGGAAGTGGTTTCATATTTTTTAGAGTTACAATTTGAAAGATGATTTTTTGAGGTGGTTTTTGCAATTTTATCATTTATTTATTATATATTTATCTATATTTGTTTTTATATGTATTGTATTTATAAATAATTGTAAATATTTTTAATAATTAAATCAAATAAAAATAAAAAATTTAAAACATAATATAAATAATTTTCCTTATTTAACTATGTATATAATGTACCATATGTATATATTTGATTTCCTTAAATAACCACCATAAAAAATAATAACATTTATTATTTAATTTAATAAAGTGATGAAATTAATTAATTAATTAATTAATTATGTAGATAATTTAATTTTATCCACCATTAACATCCTCCCTTCGTTTCCTCTCCATTCAAATTTTGAAAATTCAAATTCAATTTTTTCCCTCAATTTATTTGGCTCCTCCTCCCTCATTCCATGGGGATCAATCTTTTGGTGAGAGAAGCTTATTCTCCGATAACATTCTTATTGTAGAGAGGTGTTCAGCATCCAAGCTATCCGATAACAGCGAGTCGGTCCTCGTTGAGGCCATCACGACATTATACGCTCCCATTCAATGAGATCCCTTTTTCTCATTTTTAATCTAGGTTAATTGTAGTTTAATTGTTGTGCTTTAAATTTTGTTGTCAATTTTCAATCTTAGATCGTAGTTTATCATTAATCTTTCATCATCACTATTTGATCTGAATACGATCTGATCTTCCATCTCATTTTTCTCGATCTCATCGCTTCATGTTCTACCACACACAACCACACATCTTCGATTATGCACAGAGATTGGAGACCCAGATTAATCTCCCATTTCATCGGATACAAAACCATTTACATTTCTCTTTTTATTTTATTTTATATCTCTTTGACCGAGTCGTCGTGCTCGAGTCGAGTTATCTTATTTTACTATAGGTTCACAAGAAATTTGAAAAAAAATACAAAAAATTGCAGTTACTTCTTAGAAAAAAAATAAAAAAAAAGTTGTTGCTGTTAAAAAATTCCAAAAATATTAGTGGTGCCTGCATCAGGTGCCCATCCCTACGTCGGTCGCCTGCACGTCTGCCGTCGCTGAAGTCCCCTCCCGGCCTCCTCTATGCTGACCATGCACCAGACCTCTGTTCATCACTACTCGACCTCGAATCACGCGCCCTCCCACCTTGAGCAGCTCCTTCATCACCTGTTGCGACCTCGAACCATCTTCATCGCTCCAGAACTGCACCGACCACTAGGAGCACGAAGCTCTCCATCACTGCCGCCATCGACGCCCTCACCACCTGGAGAATCAAATACCGCTGCCACTACCTCCCATCTCCAAGCTCAGTCGCTTAGTCTCACTGCTTGGAGGTGTCCACCTCGGGCTGACCACCGCACAGTCATAGTTGCACATGCCCCCACGCTTCGTTGTCATTTTTGCTGACTATCGAACACTAGAATCGCACTGCCTCTCCGCCACCGACAAAAATCGGTGAGCCCCACGCCCCTGTGCGAAACCGCAGTCGCCGCTTGATGAATTTGCAATTCGTCATCTTTATTCATTTATTTTAGATTAAAATCCCTTATAAAATACCTGCATATAACACTAACTCCATATTCTTACTAACTTGCATCTGTGTAAATATTGTACACTTCTTACTAGTTTTAACCTAAAATAAACAAATAAATAAAGGAAAATTAAAGAAAAGAAAATAAAAAAGGAAGATTGTATACAGGCTGACCCAAACCTCGAGAGAAGGTCAAGACTTGACCTGATCGACCAGGAATAAAGTAGGGGGAGATAGGGTCCTCAATTAGAAAATCCAAAAAAATGTATTTTGTATATATCTGTATAAAATTGACACTAATTTACTTGTGCATTAATTTACCTCAAATTAAATAACTTTCAAAACCAAAGTTGTAAAGAAAAATGTGTCCTAACTAATAAAAATGGTTGCACAATTAAATCATGTACAGAATAAAAGTAGTCACACTTGGAAAAAACCACTAAGCACTAATTGAAATATCAATTCCTGCTCCATATGAAATCAAATTGAACCAATATCACTTCCCTTGGATTCTAAATTAAATTATCTTCAAAATGACGGTGAATTCATAATTTTGGAGTTACGGTTGAAAAGTCGATTTCCTGGGGTGCTTTGTGCAATTTTCACATGTATTTTGTAAATATTATATTTATATATATTTGTAAATTATTCTTACCAATTATTTAAAATAAAAATAAAAAAATTAAAACAAAATTTAAAAAAAGACAAAAAAGCTAATTTCCTTATTTATCCTTGTATATAATGCCATATATGTATATAGTATATGTATATAGTTTCTATTTTTAATTAACCATCATAAAAAAATAAAAAAAATATCATTTTTTTATTCAAATAAATAAAGTGATGAAAATTCAAAAAAAAATAGATAATATTGCAAATACTATCTCCTTCTCATTTCAATTTTTGCATCCATCTTATCTCTTTATCCCAAAAAGCCAAAAATTCAAAATTTCATCTCTATTATCTTTTCTTATTTATATGGCTCCTTCTCCCTCATTCCAACTTGATCAATTTTAAGAGAGAGGAGCCCGATCTCTGAGAGAAAATTTCGTCGAGAAAATTGCCTAGTCTCCAAGTCATCCGGTGACAGCGAGTCGGCCTTGTTGAGGCGATCAGGTCCTTTAACGCTCATAAGGTGAGATCCACATTTGTCTTCTTATTTTTATATAAGTTAATCAAAGTTTATTTCTTGCGTTTTTTATCTCGTTGTCATTTTTTCTCTAGATCTTAAAAAAATCCATCTCGATTTGATCTGCCACAGACTCGATTTTTCATCTCACTTTCTCGATCTCTACATGTTCTATTTCTACCGTCCACGATCTCTCAACTCCGGCCACGTACAGTGGCCGGAGATCGAATATGACTCTTTCATTTTCTACGGATCCCCGCTCATTTTCCGATTTTTTAATAATAAAAAATAAAAAACCATTTATTTCCTTAAACTCTAACATTTGTTTTTCAGAACCATTAATAAAAAACAAAAAATTAAAAATTCTTTATCTTATTGTTTTTAATTTCTTATTTTTCAGATTAACAAATATATATATAAGTTTTTCTTTTTTATTATTGTTTACATCATTACAATAAAAAATTTACAAAAAAAACAAAAAAGGGGCGGGTGCCCTCCAACAAAATGGTGTCGTTGCTAGGGAGGCACGGCGAGGGTAGTTAGGTTTCTCTTTTGACCTGCTATTCTTGGTTGTAAATATCTTTTTTAATTTACCACATTATTCCATTGTTCATATCCACTGCATTCATTTCATCATTTTCTCATAGTTGATAACCGTGTTTCTTACACATTCTCTGTTCTTTTTCTTGCGAGGGCACGCGGAGCGCAGGAGGCAGTCCTAGGAGAGCCGAAGCACCCAAGTGACGTGGAGGCGGCTTGATTCTTCACCAAGCCATGGGATAGCGTGAGAAGAGGAGAATAAGAAGTGAAGGAGATGAAAAAAAGAGAGAGAAAAAGAAAAGAGAGAGAGAGAGAGAGAGAGAGAGAGAGTTTTTCAAGCATTTGAACTTTGTAAAACAGACATCCATTTGTTGCGGGATCTGTTTCACCAAGTGCCGGTGCACTTGGGGGACCTCACCGGTTTTGTTTTCATCGCTTTTATTTTTCTTTTCTTTCCGCGGATTTCGAGAGCCACCTATTAATTGCTTTAATTAATTTGCTTGAGCACGGTAATTAATTTGGTCCAAACACCCTAAACAAGAATTTCTGTACCAATAGAGTAGAGCGTAATTTGGACTTAGTCAAATTAACTTATTCTTGCCTATTAATAGAAGTTATAATCTAGGACGGTTCACTTGCATCATATAGGCTAGTTTACTTTCTGTATTTAAATTCTGCGCGGATCACTTGCATGTAGATTGCTGGAGACAAGGTACACATCTCTCTCCCTGCAAGCATCATTGTTTTCAATCGTGCATTGGCATTTCCGATCTCCTTCTTTGTTTTCACTCACATAAGTTAAAAAGGAAATTAGACACTCAGTAGGCGATTCTTTGAAAATATTTTAACCACGTGATAACTGCCTAAAATTTGGGACTGCTAAAGAAAACTCAAGCCTAAAATAAACATAAGGAAAAATCATTGTTTTGGGGAGAGTAACCCCTTCATTGTATTCATTTTAACTTGCTCGTGTACACACTAAGGTTAGTGCCCAAATACCATAATTCAACCTAAGTGTTTGTACAACTTTGTGATTATCACCTTACTCTAAAACAGACAAGATTAAGAGACTGAACCTTCACGGTCTTCACATTGCGTTGACTTGGTGAATTGGGGGTTTGTTTTGTGTTTGATTGCTTATGTGCAAACTAGATCCTGTTGTGCATTTGCACCTTTTTCTCTATATTTTTTGACTTGACCCTCATGCTCTCTTTAGTTTTGAAGATGGCCGACTAGGGTTATTTTAATCAGATCTTCGCAGATACCTCGTACTCTCCAGACGATCCACCTTCCCTTTTCCAGGAGGATCTTCTCCTGATGTTTGTACATATCCGCCTAACCCATTATTCCAGGAGTCGGAGGACTTTGATTCTCATCCACCCTTATTCAACCCACCCGATCCTGGGATTTTGGAGTCACCTTTTATGGTTTCCACACTTGAGAAATTGAACCAGATGATGAAGCATATGAATTCGAGGATTTCCAATATATTTAACATAAATAAGAGCCAGAACGTTGCTCCACTATTTGAGGACATTGATTCACTTGAGGACAATCATGAGAGCTTGTAATCACCCAAAATACAAAAAAATTAAAAAAAATCCAAAAATCCAAAAATAATTCGGGAGATACGTTGTTGATTCATTTTGTGAGGAGAGGACCCAAATGCCCGATCATTTACCCACACAGCCATCTCCCAACCTTGACCCCGAGGATGCCACTGTACAGACTGCTCTTGGCAATCCTTGTGTAAATGTTGATTCCGACCCCCTCCCTTATATGGATGAGGTCCAAAAATTCAAAAAAAATGTTGACTAACCCGAAGTGGTGGCCACCCTTCATGAGATCATTAAAGCCCCACTTCAATAGGTCATGACAGATTTTTCTACTCCTCAACACAAGAAGAGAAAGTGAAGGAGAAGATCTGAGCGTCACATCCTGACCATGGCCACTGCCTACGCCATTTCTCACCGTCCGTATTTTAAGAAAGGGAACACTGCCACACCTCTTGTGAGTTGCTCCATATCTGACTATTCTTGTGATAACACTCTCCTTGACGGTGGTTCGTCAATTAATATAATACCCTTATCAATGGTACAGTCTCTTCATCTTGGGCCTCTCAAGAAAACCAGGATGATAGTTCAATTTGTTGATGGATCTATCAAGAGGCCGAAGGGTATTCTAGAAAATGTTGTCATTCTCATTCAGGGCATGAATTTTACTTCGGATTTTGTTGCAATGCCCATGGAGACCTCCACCCCTGTGGAGCACCCTCCAATCATCCTGGGACGGTCTTTCCTCGCCTCTGCGGGAGCCTTTATTGATTATGGATCAGGAGAGATTCACTTCGATTCTAATGTAGGGAGCGATGTGTTAATCACTACACCCACTACTGTCTAGAGACCTACATCCCATGAGAGCTCGCCCGTGTTAGCCAACCCCAAGGACTTTGACCATGATGATACTATCAAAGATTCTTGTTATCTGTTGGATGATAATGGAACCCAAGAATTTCTCTTCAAGGAGGAAGACTCGAAAAGCATAGACCTTGGAGTTCCCCCTTCTGGTATGTGGCGATGCATTGATGACATCCGTGGAATTTACACGATATACACCCTAGAGCGGAAGGCAGGCTCTAAGACTAGGCATGACGGACATGATTTTACTACTTTCACTGATAAGTCTGTTCCTATTCACCCTGATTCAGGTGAGACCGAGCAGGCCAAATTTGATTTGATTGCTTTTATAAAGGAATTGGGCCTTTTGATAAAGATGATGATCCGGTAGAGGCTCGTTAGGCTGAAATTGATCCTACTTTTTCTGATAATGATTTTGAGCCATTTTACTTTGATGTTTGTTAGACTTCCCAGGCAGGACATGACCACACTACTTCCAATAACCAGTTTAGGCCTGCACAATCTGAAACCGCTGAGGATACATTCCTAGTCAATCCTACTCAGTTTATGTCTAATGATGATCCCACCCCACCTACACCTTATCAAATCCATACCTCAGCGGTCCCGCAAGAAGGTTTGTTTTCGACCTTCTTGACCTTTGTACATCCACTCCTCTTGTATATCCTTTCATTTCACTCTTTCTTCTCCCGTTTTATCATTCACCCCTTTTTCCGTGTGTATATATGCTATACTTAGGATGTGCTTTATCCTAAGTGTAGGGGGGCGAAGGATTTGTGTTGTTCATATTCGTCATGTTTATTACCCTTGTTGTTGTTTCCTATACTTAGGGATACTCTACCTTAAGTATAGGGGGTGATGTTGTTAATATCATGTCTTTAAGAGTATGTACATTCTCTTCATTGGTTTTCCCCTTTATACATTCTACTATACTTAGTATTACTTGATCCTAAGTATGGGGGGATCACCAACTTCTCTTCTTTTTATCTTTTTCTTTGAGTCATTGTAGCTAAAGGATATGGTAAGATCCTTAAGCGCATCACGGAAGCGTGAGCATCGTATCGAATACGACGAAGAACGACTAGTCGTACTAGTTGTTCTATGCAGCGGAAATTAAAATTTTCATACGACGAAACCACATGATCCAAGAACACTTCTCGGATCGTTTTGTCTAAACCACAAACAAGTAATAGGATTACCTCTTGAAGCGTGGTTGCGATAGAGTTTCTAAACGAAGAGACCTCCTGACTCAAGTCTGATCCGACGGAGGAGACGCTTGCGAGTGCGGGGATGAACCGCGTGCTTCTCGCAATCCATGTTGATGATCCAAGCGGTGGATCTCCTGATCAAGACACGCGAGATCCGATGTCTTCTTCACGAGCAAGGCATGCCGAAGTAGACGGAGTTCCACGAGCAAACCATCGGGCAACATAACGACGACGTCGCGGCAATGGAGACTCTCTCCATGGCATCCATGGTGGACGGCCATGAGAGAAGAAGAGAGTAGGCGTGTGTAGAGAGAGAGATGTTCTTCTCAAGCATTGTGTAAAGAAGAGCAATGGGGTGCCTCTCCTTTTATAACATTTTGGGATCCATGGATCTCAATCCATGGGATAACACAAATTCAATGGTCCTCATTGATTGTGTTTCTTTTAATGGCTAATATTTTTGTTGGTAAAAACCAACAACAATTTATTTAATAAAAATCAAATATATATTAAATATAATTTGATTTATATCAAATCAATCTCCATTGAAGAAATAGGAAAGGAGGCAAGCCTCCTTCCGTGAAGGGAGTGGACGACCACCACATTCCATGTAGGAAATGTAGCCGTCCACCCTCCATACATGGAAGGTGGCTTCGTCTCCTCTTATTCCATGAGATACATTATCCCATTAATTTCTTCAATATTTGCAACAACTTTTGTTGCAAATTATTTCAAAAAAATAAATCCAATTTATTTTGTGAACATTGCAATCATGCCATTAAAAATTGTGAATCACATTCACAACCCAAAATAAAATGTAAATTACATTTTCAATTTAATGTTCAATGTGAATCCAATTCACATTAACATTTATTTAACAAATGTAAATTACAAACATATCTCTCTTATATATTTTAAATCTCATTTATAATATATTTGATTAATATGGATATTGCTATCCACACTATTCATATCCATGATAATTAAATCACATTTAATCATTTTGGATCTCTATTCTCTTGTGTCCAAATAATATGAATCACATTCACATTATTTATGTCTTTGATAATTAAATCACATTTAATTATCTAAGACAACTCTCTTGATAATATGAATCGAATTCATATTAATCATGATAATTAAATCACATTTAATTATCCATTTTCGCAGTGCTCGAATATATATATCAACAATAGAATTATCCTGAACCCATTCAAGGATAATGCGCTTTCTCCACGAATACTTGGAGATAAGGACATGACGATTGTATTGTTCCACATATAGTGACATGGATATTGAGATCATATCTCAAATCCAGATCATGGGCCTCCCATAGATGCTTGATTAAATCAAGATCGCAAATCTAATCTTCTAATTGCATCTGAATCATATTCAGATCAATGTCCAACATTTGGACTAAGATCAGATTACTTCTCTACTGAGAGGAGTCATTAAAATCCATATCTGCTTCATCACTCCCTAGGAATGGAAGTGTCATGGTTATACAATCGTTTATGATCACATCACCCTCAGGTATTCCCAATACCTGTACATCCTGCATACTGGAAGACACAGAATAAACCCGAAGTATTAGATCAACTTTACACTGTCTACTTAATGGTTTTATCAGTAAGTTTCTCATTCGATCATTGGGAGATGGTATCGATCATACACTTTCCAAAAGCGTATATCATACCTAGGTCTTGATCATATACTTTCCAAAAGTATATATCAAACCTACAAATTCAGTCAAGCTTCCAAAGCGAGACGACCATGCGCACAGAATTTGATTCTTCCCAATATCTCATGAGTGAGCTCATGCCTTCCGGTTCAGTAACTGAACCTGTATGATCCCTTTGAGAGATCGTATTACTCATATGCCCTTATATGCACACCAGCGCGCCGGTGTATAGACCTTGGTTAGGTCATCAACCTATTGGCCTGCCAAATGTACATACTCAGACATATAGTAACACATATGTCTCCGATTAGAGGATGCGTGCCTATATCATGACAGCATACGATATAGGACTATTGTTATCTCGATCTCGTTAAGTCAACTCTTTGACCTAATTAATCTGACACCTCCGAATCTCTATTCCTATGCAGAGGACCTGCATCAAGAGGTCGGTCAGATATCAGCCTTTAGAGATAAGGATTGCCATCTCCTACTCAGGCTGGAGATCATCTCTTAACAATCATTTGATGGTGCTTGATGAGTCCTCAATCTAACTCTTTAGATATTCATTCAAGCATCAGCCTCTACGATTCAACAGTTAAATCAACAGCTGTATGATCATAAAGATGGCCATGGTACATAACCCTAATTGTACTAAGGGACCTATTATGCAAATTATTCATTCTTCATTTCAGATCAGGGAATGATATCTGCAATAACATTTATTGCATAATGGCTCGTCGTGGGCTCGCATGTCCAACAATCTCCCACTAGCCCAAAGAGCCATTAGTGGGCTAATCATTTAAACCCATACTCATGTGATAATCATAGGCTATTTAGAAAATAGCTAGATAAGCTGATCAGTCACTCTGTTCCCGCGAGACTATGCCAAGTCCTTTTACGGCACTTGCATATCCCTAGTAACAGTGCTCGCATCTAATGCGAATGTTGCGTCTTATGCAACCAATACTCAATCTTGTTAGTTACAATGTCCTTGACACTACAGCTTAACAATTATCATAACCAGTATTTCCATAATCCTTATCAGAATACCCTTATTCCTGGAGATCACTATCTCTTAAGGTATCCACAGTTAAGACCTTTTAGATCTCTATCTATAAAGTCTTAAGTTTTGAAGATAAGACTTTGAGATCACTATCCCAAAAATCTTGTCATCTATGAAGATTTTGTTATTAGTGCAATCAAGTGTTCTCTCTCCATAGTAGGATTAGCAACACTTTACTACTCCCACAGCATGGCAGATATCTGGTTTTTGTACATATCTAGCATACACTCAGTTTCCCGTAACTAATGCACAAGTGCAAGTAGTTCTAACATTCACTTCCTCAACTCTTTGAGGTGCTATCCCTTTAGATAGGTCAGTACCATATCTTAAGGGATGGAAGCCTTTCTTGAAATATTCTAGAAAATGGAATAAGTTCAAGGTGTACTACTATTGTGACAGTCCTGATACGTTTTGAACACCTTCAGAACTAAGATCCAAGAGGTATCCTTGAGATCATATCTTAAGTTATGAAACAACCAGATAATAACACTTATTATTATCCTTATATCATTTTAAATGATTAGGATATTATCTACATTTAGCACGATGAACACAAAGGCACTCCCACTAAGCTTCACATGGCTCTCAAGTTCTATCTGAAATCATAACATTTATAATTTCATCAAATCTTATGGTCCAACTTCAAGAAGCTTATTTGAGTCTATAGATGGATTCCTTAGCTTGCACACCTTGCTTTCCTCAACCATGAAGCCCTGGGGCTACTTCATATGAATATCTCAGAGAGGTATTCATAGAGGAATGCAATCTTGACTTCTCTTTTAGAAGATCCATTTACACCTTTATGGGTCTTACCCATATAGGTGGATCCTCGAGGGTCCATATACAACACTTGTATATGAAGTATACATTAGACTTTATTGCTAACATCCATCTTTCCATGTCATGATCTTCAGAAGCTTCATCACATGAAGTCCGATCATTGTCAGATTTCTCTGACACATGGAATCCTTCCTCAAACTCATTTGAAGAGGTTTTAGTGTTTCATCTTTAATTGTCCTTTTAGTTTCCAATTTCAGGAGCCTCATTATCTTTCCAAGATTAAATGAGTTCCCACACTTCATTTTCATCTTGATTCTCAAGAGTCTCAACCTCTAAGAATCACATTCTCAGAGATGAGATATTTTAAGAATCTCAAGGTCATAAAGTAGGTATCCAATACCATCCTTTATTTTCCTAATGAAGCATCACTCTGAAGTGCTAGATTCCATCTTTCATGGAACCTTATTAAGGATATACATTGTAGTCTCCACTACACATATATACCTGGAAACTTAGGGATAATTATGCTAAAATTCATCATTGATAAGATCATGTCACACATGATCCAATTGTATCTCCCTATAACTCTATTGAGTTAAGGTGTGTTAGGAGGATTGAGATAGAAATGATATTCATATCTCCATAAGGTAACCTTTGAATTCATCTAACAGGTACAAGCTACCTAGATTAGATCAAATTCATTTTATCTTCCTTCAAACTCTGGTTGTTAACCAAAATAATGTATCTCTGAACATTTCAAAGGTTTCTTTAGGTGAAGAGAAGAAATCTCATATCATACATAATCATCAATAGATATCACATATCCATAATGTTTACTATGATATAGATGATCCACATACATCAATATGTATGAGATCTTGAATACCTTGACATCTTACACCTTTCTCTAAGAAGGGTGTATTGGACATTTTACTTTGAATACAATATTCATAGGTATGTAAGTTTTGAAGTTTTTAGACATTCTAAAGATTCATCTCTTACTAGTCAATTGATCAAATCAACAGAGAAATGTCCAAGGTTTGATGCCAGATCATTATCAAATGATCTTCATTCTCCTATTGATCTTTTAAGGTTTAATTTTAGTATTTAGAAATGTTAATGAACCATTCATTAATTTTCTAATTTAGTGGAGTCCACTATATTTTATATTACTATCTGAAATATCTCCATCATAACTCTTTATGATAGATTTATTACAGAATTTATGTTTATTTCCAACATTTAGAAATAAACAATGAGTGTATTCTAATATCTAGGTCATAGAGACATTCTCTAAGACTAAGGGCTCTCCCACTGAAATTATGAAGCCTTTCAATCCAATAGAGATTGTTGCAACAATTGCATCAATATCCATGTGGATGACTATTAAACCTTTAAGATCAAATTTCTACAGTCCTCTAACACATATGCAACCCATTGCAAGTGTTGTTAGAAGATTGAGATACAATTATAAGACTTTATCTTATTCAATAAGCAAGTCAATATCAATGATTTATGTAGATTATTCTGATGCTCTATCTGAGTCCTTCTCTAAGGATTCTAGACAAACATGATAGTCATACTATCAACACATCAACTTATTGCAATATTGGCATTCATCCAACTCTTTGGATGTCATATGGAAGTCAGAGAAGGATAGTCATCTCTTTGACTATCCTTCTCACTTGGGTCCAACCCATGCTTCCACTACGCTCCCTTTATCTATAAACAACCATAGCTTAAGACTAAGGTAACTCTTATATTAAATTCAAAAGAAATCAGTGTAAGAGGATTTCAACATTTATACATGCTTCATTAAATTCATACAATATGAATATTATGAAGCTTCATGAATGACTATAGTATAGTGATATATCTCGGATTCATCACTCTAAATCTCATTTATTAAGCTCAATTCCCTAAAAATCAACAGCATATCTGCATCTATTTCGCATAATTAGCATTTGTGCACGATTTCATAAGAATTGCATTTTAGCATTAAATTTTGCATCAAATAAGAAGCCAAAGATCCAAGCCCAAATTGACCTGTAAATAGCCTAACTTCCCCTATTTTTAACTCCTTCATGCTAACTCCGAATAACCCAAAGCCACTTCCATTGTGTACATATCACTCACAAACATAAATGAAAAATACAAAAAAATCACTAACCCAGGAAAGTGGACCAAAAACCCAAACCCTAGTTTCAGGATTTTCGGACTAAAAGCCACATATCTTCCCCATCTAGTGTCCGATTTGATCCTACTCACTTTTGAACTAATGCACATTCAATTACCTTCAAAAAAAGACCAAGTTCAAGTGAATCGGAGCTCGTATGTGAAAGTTGGGTTTTGGGCCTCTTTTGTACATTGTATATTTCGCGGTTTTCTGACCTTTATTTTATGTATATACTTTCTTAATTTATAAAATCCAAAAAAATTAGATTTAGATGTCTTTTATTTATCTTTGAGTTTTCCGTATTTTTCCGGATTTTTATCTTGTTTAAAAAATAACAAAAAAATTAGAAAACCCAAAAATCAAGGTATTCTATGTACATGGGATACCCCAAAAATTCACTTTTTACATTTGACCGAATTTGGTTTTGATGCCTTCATGAAAGTTGTAGATCTTGTCGAGACGAGCATTTTTTGTGAAGGAACTTTTTCGATCCGAGGTCATTTGCTATTTTTTTATAGATTTTAGAAATCTTTTATTTCCGGATTTTTCTGGGGCTGACACGTGGCAGCCCCAGAGGCCGCCACGTGTCAGCTATTTTTCACATTTTTTTATCTCATTTTTATAAAAAAAAATTAAACCCACGCACGTGCAGCGCACGTGCCTCGCCCGCACGTGCACTGCACGTGCGCCCGCGCCTACCCAGGCCCCCGCCACGTGGCTCCTTTTTGGCCGTCCGATCTCGGCCGATCGGACGGCCCTTGACCGTCGTCTTCTCCACGCCTTCTCCCCTCCGAAATCGCCACCCCCAACCTCGCGCCGTCCGCCGCCTCCTACCTCCGCAACGGCCGCCCGCTGATTTCGCCAACAGCCGCCGCCAACCCGACCTCCCTCTACCCTATATATACTCCATCACCGACCCCCTGAAACCTCATCCGCCGATTGCACGCAGGTGGCCCTCGCGGTGGTGACAGCACCACAAAGCGGCTCCTCCGGCGTGATCCGACCCCTCCGGTCGTCGCCGCACCTCCGCGCGCGCTCCAGCTCCGCCTTGGCGTCGAGCCAACGTCTTCAACAACGACGATCCTCCACCAACTTCATCTTCCTCGGCCATTTACAATCATCTTCTTCGACAACCTCCGCCGCGCGACACCGCCTTCAACGGCCTTCGTCTCCAGCACTCCACCGACTCCACCGCCAACAACTTCGCCGCCGCGCCACCACATACCGTCTACATCTCTGCTGCACCGCCGCTACGCTATCAACTCCGCCTCCAGAGCTCCACCGTCTTCACTCCACCTCGCTAGGAGCTTGGTGCTCCGCCCCGACCTTCACGCGACGACCACCGGAGCTACGCAGCGGCTCCGCTACGCCGCCCCTTCGCCCAGCTACGCGGCCGGAGCTCAACCCCTCCGCCTCCTTTCCTCGCCGCCGGGCACGTAGCCCGAGGCCCCCGCCTCACGTGCGAGGCACGTGGCGGGGGAACGTCTTCAGGCGCAAGTCATCCCCAGGGGTCACGTGTTCTGCACGTGACCCGCTGGGTCATTTACAAGAACACCCCTCGAGGATCCCCATTTCACACTTCAAACCCCGCCGACCCAGGGGTCACGTGCGTAGCATGTGGCCTGCTAGGAATTTTGCACAGATACCCTCTGGGGTATAGGTATTTACATCTGAGCCCTCCACTGTAGTTATTTTATTTTATATTATTGCAATTATATCCCTGTGTTCCACCTCAGTTTTGAACATCTTCTTTACATTATTTTATCAATCAAAAATAGCATGATGTTTGTTAATTGATTCTCTACATTTTGACATGTCGTGGATATTTTTGTGATTAACGGTTAATTAATAATCATTATTTCTGTGGAAATTTGCATATTTTGTCCCATCTGTGCTTTGAAATTCATAGTTAATTAACCGTGGCTCTAAACATCTCCAAAAATCACATATTGTAGAGATTATTTTGATTAACATTGTTCCCAAAAATCTTTGCATTTGCATGCATCATTTGCCATGTAAAAATCATTTTGCACATTTCAATGTTTGATTTTTAATAGGTATTAAACCCCACATTTTCGAGGTTTAGGATTTTTCTGAGATCCATCACCTAGTGATAGATCTTAGATAATTTTATTTCTTGAAAATAAGTAGGTTTAATATTTATTAGAATTAAATATTGAAAATCATTCTGTTTGCATTTAAAAATTTGTAAAAAATTCATATTGCATCAGAAAATTCCAAAAAAAATACAGTGCACTTATTTCATCATATTTTACATCTAGGCCAAGTTTTGTATTTTTCGGACATCATTTGAATGGAATTCACATTTTAGTCCATAAAATAGGCCGGATTTGCATATTGCACCCTATATTGCATTGAAAATTTCCAAAAAAAAGACCGCCTTGAAAATCGAACTAAAAATTGGATAGACACAACTCTAGGTTGTTCCTTTGCCTCCTTGTGATCGACCTTGGGACTTGCCCAAGTAAAATAAACATAAAAACCACTTGATTAAATTTGATTAAAAATTGTGGTTATTTCTTGACTGTTTCCGATTGCCGCCTACAACGAACGACAATTAATAATTTCACACACGAACGATAAAAACAACTTCTTAACGCGGCTTTTGCGGGCCCGTCAAATGGCACCGTTGCCGGGGAGGCAAACGGCTTAGTTTTTTGTTTTGAAAATTTTTGTTCGGTTTTCCGAATTCGGGTAGTCTGACCCCCGAATTTTTCATTGTAAATTCCATTTTATTTCTTGTATTCATTTTTCAACATTTCTTTCATTTATTTTATTTTTGATTATTTTCTGAGTCACTCTCTTACATTCTCTCTCTTATTTTTCTTGCGAGGTACCCGACGCACGTGGAGCGGTTTTTCAAGGAACCGACGCAGCTTCACCAACACCCGAAGAAACCGCAATTAAATTAAGATCGAGTCGAGTCGTGAGAGAGCGTAGAGTCTAGGTTTTGAATTTCTGCACTTTTAATTTCTGCTCATTTATAGCAGTGTCCGTTTGGACTCTCGCGTGTGTAAAAAAGACCTTGAACTTTATTTGTGGTGTGTCGTGGCCTGTTTCACTCTCTGGAGAGGGTGGGGCCCGACTTGAGTGGCGATTAGGATAGACCTGCACATACGGCTCTTAGAGCATTTTATATTTTTGATTGTGCTCGTAGGATCTTAAGCCACACTGCACTTTAACTGAGATGCACATTAGATCGTTCAACTTAGCCAAATTCAACTCAATTCTTCCCGCTAATAGAACTTTCTGCTTAGGTGCGGTTTTCATCGGCTTGCACGCATTTAGTATAATTTTTAAAATTCTGTATTGCATCCCACATGGAGATTGCGAGGAGGCACTGTAAGTCTTCTAACTGAGCATTCATCATAGTTTTCCGCGTGCATCAGCTTTTCCCGAATTCCTCTCTCTTGTTTTATCACATAAATCTAAAGGAAATTGGGACTGGACGGTAGACGTGTATTTGTGCTCATCTAAATTCTTCAGTGATCACCTAATTAAAATTGGGACTGCTAAATATAGCAGATCACAATAACCCATAAAATCAAGAATTTCTGCGGGAGAGCAACCCCGATCTTGTGTGTTTCTATTTTCTTAGTGAGCGAGAGAGGACACTTAAGGCTAGAACCCAAATCCGAAATCTCAGCTCGCTAAATTTTTGCCAAGATTAATTTATCACCAACTAAAATTGAAAAGATAATAGCCGAACTTTTACGGCTTCATTGTGGGCGTTGGTGAACCCAGGGTTTGAATTGTGTTTGCATTGGTGTGCGTGAACCGGTTTCAATAGCCGCACTTTGTATTTCTCTTGACTATCTCGTGTGATCATCTCTTTCCTCTCTTGATTTTAACCTCATCATGGATTTCTTATCCAATAACTCTTGCAGACCCAACCCCTCATTCCTTTCAGCTCTTTCAAAAATAGTCGAACGTTTATCCGAGAATCCATCAGAGCTTTATTATGAAAATGAATTCGTATCGGTTAGACCCAAAACACCTCCCCCTCAACCACCAATAAATCCATCTCCTTCTGCTAATCTGACCTATTTCATGAATGACAACCCTTTATATTCAGAGCGGACAAACCAAGAAATGATTGAGGGCTCTACTTCTTCATTTAATCCTCTTTACATTGATCATACAATTCACCCCTCATATTCGGTAAATATCAATCCATCATTCATGGGAGAAGATAACCACATGATCGAATTGAACACTTCTCCACCTCTTCCATCATTCTTGAACACCAAAGAAAAATCATTACCTTGGATTGAACATAATAACCCCCTCTTCACTCATACAGAGGATTGGGCCGACCACAAAAGATCACAACTCTCCTTGGACCAACTCCACTTACCTAGACCATATGAGCAGCCACCTTCCATGATTATTGAGGAGATACTTTCAGAAAATGATGATCGTACATCGGATATTTCCAGAGATCCCTCTCCTAGTACATATAGAAAAATGGAAGAGGACATTGAATTACAAAAACATACCCCAACTGCTCTCATACTTGGCCAAGAAGAGATTTTGGAGAATATTTTGAGGATAAATAAGAAATTTGATTTAATGGAGGATAAATTTCAAGAACTTGCCGATCGATTAACCTCTGGTAGCTCGGATATAAAAATGAATGAGGAAATGATTGGATCTAAGATTGAAAATTTTGCGGATAGTCAGGGACCTATGGACAATTCTGAAAATGACTATGTCGTTGACCCTCACCCTGAACTCCAGAGCCCATCTGAAGAACACCCCACAACCCCACACCACCCAGAAAATACCAAAAAATGGAAATATTTGAAAACCACAAAAAAATTGAAAATTTCGAAAATTTTATAAAAATTGAAACTGAAGGCGATCTGAGGAATTTGGATCCAACTGTACGGGAAGCATTAGGAAAGAAATTGATTTTTGAACTTCCCTTTCTACAGGCCATTGAACACTTCCCCGATCTTAAAGAATTTGTATTGGACAAATTAATGATGAAGAAATCGGGCAGGATTCGAACAAAAACCGAGAGACATATATTGTCAATGGCCTCCTCCTTGGTGTTGAGGAGAAAAACCAAGAGCCGCATAGTGAAGTGGTTGCCCAGATTTGAATGTGTACTCAAAGACATAATTTTCACCCATGCTCGGATTGATGACGATTCACCAATTAATATCCTCCCGACCTCTATATTCCATGAACTCAAACTCGGACCGATTCGAAAGATACGAGAGATCATTCAATTGGCGGACCGATCGATAAAACGGCCGAGAGGAACCATTTCTGTCATCATGAAATTCCAAGGTGCTCCGCTCAAAGTAGAATTCACAATCATTGATATTGAGCATCAAGGAGAATTCACCCAGTCTCCAATCATTCTCGGAAAGCCATTCTTGGCATTGGCCAAGGCGAGTATTGATTGTGAGACTCGGGAAATCAATTTCACAGCATTGGAAGCACTTAGATCTGACCATGTCTTTGAGGAACCACGATCTTCTGAGGCAACCCACGAAGTCCCCGACAACCATAACCATGAAGCGGTAGAAGAGCCCTACCCCGCAGCCACACCTGAGATAGCGGTTGTTGATGAGACTATTGGTTTAGAAAATCTCCCCCCTGCTCCATTCCCAGCCGCTCTCACCATGGACAATCATGTATACGAATCATATGATCCGGAGACTTATGCATGGGCACACCCTGGGTCAACCTACTCTGACTACATGGATTACATCAACTCGACTCAGGAATGCACCAACATCGAATCAATGGAGAAAGAACATGCAGAGACTCTCCCCAATATTCAAATCCCTGAGGATCTCAAAATAGACAAATCTTTCTACTACGATCCTGAGACATATGCATGGTCACACCCGGGAGCAACATTCTCTGAATATCTTGACCAAATCATCCCAAATCGAGAATTCTCAAACATACGGGAGACTAAGAGCAAGCACGCAGATCGAGCACCAACCAAGGAAAATTCAAATGGCTATTCATCTGGATACTCAAGTGAACCGACACCTTCACGACGAAATAAAAAGAGAGTCACCTTTGACCTTCCGGAAGAGGTATCGTCTGATGGTCCCTCATCAGGTCCGGAAAAGGTAGTCTACATGAGTGAAGTCTGTTCGGCAGCCCTAAAGCCATATCTTCGTAAGGATCCAAAATTCAATTCTCATTGGACAACTCCCGTTCCTAACTACTACTCATCCAAAGTTGATGCTCCTGCCCTCTTCAAGTACACTGGAATTCTTTCGTATGAGCTGACTGAGACCGGTGCTTCTGAGCTATCATCTGAGGACAAATTGATTGACCCCAAGAAGGAACGAATTCTGAGGAAACAATTAAAGAAACAAAAAGATATGCAAACTTGGAGTATGTCCACTTTCAATTACTACTCCTCTGAGGATAATTCCGATGATGGATATCTTTCATCTGACTCAAACAATTCATCCACTATCCATCATAATTTGTCTGAGGATGACACTGACAATAGTTGGGAATCATATGCCTCATCTCCGACTCATCATTACGATCTCCCACCACAGGCTCACAAAAAGATCAGCCGAAAACCGCCTTAATCATTCGGCTACCCACCCTCCCTCCCGACCACATCGGTCTCCTTGTACAGCTTCTTCCTCTACTTAGGCCAAGGCCTAAGTATATGGGGGGAGCGATGCCATCTGTTTATACCATCCTTCTCATCCTCCCAACCGCTCCATTTCCACCCTTCTTCCATACTTAGGCTATCCAGAGCCTAAGTATAGGGGGAACCGACATCCACCTGTATATACTCTACTCATTCCCTCTGTTCCGCTTTACTTCCTAACCCATTGTATATAAACTTTCCACTCCCTTACGCTTAGCACGAGCTATGTCTTCATTACGCTTTTTTGTGCTCTGAGGACACAGCACTCGCTAAGTATAGGGGGTCTGTATATACTATGTATATATTTTACCCATATCTCGTACTTGCGCGTAAGTCTATATGTATTTACGGGGTGGGTACTAACTTGAAAAAAAACAACAAAAAAAAGAGAAAAAAAGAGTTTTGCTACTAACACTGACTTGCCTAAATTTTTTGAAAAAAAAAGGCTTCTGATTCCATTTTCTGCATAAAAAAAAATCCCTTGCATAAAATGTCAAAAAAAAATTTCAAAAAAATGTGTCTGCATTGCACACACCTGCACTTCATCCAACTTTACATGCATTTGCATCTGTGAAAAGTCATTGGGTTCTGAACCGAGTTATGAGCCGAAACCGAGAGTGGTCTGGGCTTGCCCTTAATCCACCTAATTTTCAGAGGAACTTCACCGAGAAATAAGATTTTAAGAGCTTCAGGTCTTATTGACTTAATTCTTTATGTTCCACACGACAATGTGCAGCGTTTGACTCTTAGTGTCTAACCTGATCTCTTCATTCTGGGTACAACTCTGGAATAGGGAATTAATTTGTACTCTCGCACTATGCACTTAGCTTAACCCAGACGGGATGTTGGAAGACTATGTGAGTTTCTTTTCTGGTAGCGTGGAAATCTAAAGACCGGAGTTCGGGTTGAAATAAAGCTTCGGAAAAGGGATGGACGGTTGGGCACAATTTTTTCTAAGACCCCAAAAAATGTACGGAATAAAAAGATGCTATATCCGTAGGGGCAAAACAAGATCCAAGCAGAACCACCAAAAATTCTAAATACAAAGAAGCATTCTACCAAATAAAAATTCGACCAAAAAGGTCCAAGCTTCAAGAAACCTGCAGATCTTGGTGGAGACTTGGCTACACTGGCCATCTTCACAAGGAGAGGTGACTACACTGGCCACCCCCTCCAGTTCTTTTCTCTTTCTTCTAGCTTCTCCCCCATTTCGATTGTGAACACAGCACGACAGACCTTAGAAGGAAATACCTGACTCCCCGAGGACGAGTTACTGGAGAGGAGAGGAGCATCGTAGTCCGGCATTCTGGATGGGAAGAGCTAAAACCCTTCACACACAC
Organism: Ottelia alismoides; assembly: GCA_037367405.1. Lineage (NCBI taxonomy): Eukaryota > Viridiplantae > Streptophyta > Magnoliopsida > Alismatales > Hydrocharitaceae > Ottelia > Ottelia alismoides. The sequence continues at coordinate 49,258 of JAZKJV010002170.1, read as the reverse complement.
GAGTCGGTTATTCAATGTTCATAGGGTATACTTTGGGAAGAGGATTGATCTAAGATGACTTCTGAGCCGAAACTGTAACAATGAGGTGTAGAACTTGAGGGCTGTTGATTTTAAAATTCTAAGTCTCACAGAAGTTCCGCCACACTACTAATCCAAAGGTCGAGTTTAGTTTCAGTCTCACCTTCAGCTCATGATCTTGGTATGGAACCCAGTCTCATTTCACTTCATGGCATGTCTTTTTGATGCTCAGGGACGAGCATAGTTTAAGTATAGGGGGATGATGAATCTCGGATTCATCACTCTAAATCTCATTTATTAAGCTCAATTCCCTAAAATCAACAGCATATCTGCATCTATTTCTCATAATTAGCATTTGTGCACGATTTCATAAGAATTGCATTTTAGCATTAAATTCTGCATCAAATAAGAAGCCAAAGATCCAAGCCCAAATTGACCTGTAAATAGCCTAACTTCCCCTATTTTTAAACTCCTTCATGCTAACTCCGAATAACCCAAGCCACTTCCATTGTGTACATATCACTCACAAACATAAATGAAAAATACAAAAAAATCACTAACCCAGGAAAGTGGACCAAAAAACCCAAACCCTAGTTTCAGGATTTTCGGACTAAAAGCCACATATCTTCCCCATCTAGTGCCCGATTTGATCCTACTTACTTTTGAACTAATGCACATTCAATTACCTTCAAAACAAGACCAAGTTCAAGTGAATCGGAGCTCGTATGTGAAAGTTGGGTTTTGGGCCTCTTTTGTACATTGTATATTTCGCGGTTTTCTGACCTTTATTTTATGTATATACTTTCTTAATTTATAAAAATCCAAAAAAAATAGATTTAGATGTCTTTTATTTATCTTTGAGTTTTCCGTATTTTTCCATATTTTTATCTTGTTTAAAAAATAACAAAAAAATTAGAAAACCCAAAAATCAAGGTATTCTATGTACATGGGATACCCCAAAAATTCACTTTTTACATTTGACCGAATTTGGTTTTGATGCCTTCATGAAAGTTGTAGATCTCGTCGAGACGAGCATTTATTGTGAAGGAACTTTTTCGATCCGAGGTCATTTGCTATTTTTTATAGATTTTAGAAATCTTTTATTTCCGGATTTTCTGGGGCTGACACGTGGACGCCCCAGAGGCCGCCACGTGTCAGCTATTTTTCGCATTTTTTATCTCATTTTTATAAAAAAAAAAATTAAACCCACGCACGTGCAGCGCACGTGCCTCGCCCGCACGTGCACTGCACGTGCGCCCGCGCCTACCCAGGCCCCCGCCACGTGGCTCCTTTTTGGTCGTCCGATCTCGGCCGATCGGACGGCCCTTGACCGTCGTCTTCTCCAGGCCTTCTCCCCTCCGAAACCGCCGCCCCCAACCTCGCGCCCTCCGGCGCCTCCTACCTCTGCAACGACCGCCCGCTGATTTCCGCCAACAGCCGCCACCAACCCGACCTCCCTCTACCCTATATATACTCCATCGCCGACCCCCTGAAACCTCATCCGCCGATTGCACGCAGGTGGCCCTCGCGGTGGTGACAGCACCACGAAGCGGCTCCTCCGGCGTGATCCGACCCCTCCGGTCGTCGCCGCACCTCCGCGCGCGCTCGAGCTCCGCCTTAGCGTCGAGCCAACGTCTTCAACAACGACGATCCTCCACCAACTTCATCTTCCTCGGCCATTTGCGATCATCTTCTTCGACAACCTCCGCCGCGCGACACCGCCTTCAACGGTCTTCGTCTCCAGCACTCCACCGACTCCACCGCCAACAACTTCGCCGCCGCGCCACCACATATCGTCTACATCTCTGCTGCACTGCCGCTACGCTATCAACTCCGCCTCCAGAGCTCCACCGTCTTCGACTCCACCTCGCCAGGAGCTTGGTGCTCCGCCACGACCTTCAACCGACGACCACCAGAGCTACGCAGTGGCTCCGCTACGCCGCCCCTTCGCCCAGCTACGCGGCCGGAGCTCAACCCCTCCGCCTCCTTTCCTCGCCGCCGGGCACGTAGCCCGAGTCCCCCGCCTCACGTGCGAGGCACGTGGCGGGGGAACGTCTTCAGGCGCAAGTCATCCCCAGGGGTCATGTGTTCTGCATGTGACCCGCTGGGTCATTTACAAGAACACCCCTCGAGGATCCCCATTTCACACTTCAAACCCCGTCGACCCAGGGGTCACGTGCGTAGCACCTGGCCTGCTAGGAATTTTGCACAGATACCCTCTGGGGTATAGGTATTTACATCTGAGCCCTCCACTGTAGTTATTTTATTTTATATTATTGCAATTATATCCCTGTGTTCCACCTCAGTTTTGAACATCTTCTTTATATTATTTTATCAATCAAAAATAGCATGATGTTTGTTAATTGATTCTCTACATTTTGATATGTCGTGGATATTTTTGTGATTAACGGTTAATTAATAATCATTATTTCTGTGGAAATTTGCATATTTTGTCCCATCTGTGCTTTGAAATTCATAGTTAATTAACCGTGGCTTTAAAATCTCCGAAAAATCACATATTGTAGAGATTATTTTGATTAACATTGTTCCCAAAAATCTTTGCATTTGCATGCATCATTTGCCATGTAAAAATCATTTTGCACATTTCAATGTTTGATTTTTAATAGGTATAAACCCCACATTTTCGAGGTTTAGGATTTTTCTGAGATCCATCACCTAGTGATTGATCTTAGATAATTTTATTTCTTGAAAATAAGTAGGTTTAATATTTATTAGAATTAAATATTGAAAATCATTCTGTTTGCATTTAAAAATTCGTTAAAAATTCATATTGCATCAGAAAATTCCAAAAAAAATACAGTGCACTTATTTCATCATATTTTACATCTAGGCCAAGTTTTGTATTTTTCGGACATCATTTGAACGGAATTCACATTTTAGTCCATAAAATAGGCCGGATTTGCATATTGCACCCTATATTGCATTGAAAATTTCCAAAAAAAAAGACCGCCTTGAAATCGAACTAAAAATTGGATGGACACAACTCTAGGTTGTTCCTTTGCCTCCTTGTGATCGATCTTGGGACTTGCCCAAGTAAAATAAACATAAAAACCACTTGATTAAATTTGATTAAAAATTGTGGTTATTTCTTGACTGTTTCCGATTGCTGCCTACAACGAACGACAATTAATAATTTCACACACGAACGATAAAAACTTCTTAACGCGGCTTTTGCGGGCCCGTCATATAGACAGGCTAGAATGATGACACTCATCGTATCTACATCCAACTAAACTCTTGAAACATTGGTTTAGGTAGGTATTCAAACATTTTGAATACATCATCTCTTATAGAGCTACCATTCTACGTGATGCAGTGAACCATGTCATACATGATAAATGTCAAGAGCACATATGTATGCCAGAATATCTTCTTAGATTTTATAAGGATTAATTGACAATTGTGATTATCATTGACATGTCACTTCCAAAGTACATCCGATGAGAGATCAAGATTATAGAGACATACAAACCCTATGGTTGTAGTCCTATTATCTATTTAATTGTCATTCCTCAATATTGTGATGAAATTTGCATATTGCAACCACATACATCATGTGTCCAACTGTAAGTACAATATCTGGACCATGAGTCCAATCCATGATATTCTACTGGTTATTATTGAGTATATCATTGAGTGGTTTTGATGAAGGATTATCTGAAATTAGAAATTTGCATAAGTGTATATATTTATATATATATACATATTTTACTTTGATTTAGGAATTTTTGTATCAAATTTGTTTTGTCTTGTCAACACTGAAAGTTCACTCCCTTAATCACTTTCAATATAAGAGATATACTTACCATTATATCTCAAACAAGATCTGGGATCTCCTTCCTTATCTTTGTTACATCCCAATAATATGAGAATCTGCAACTCCGATAAAAAGAAGCGGGAACACATTCCTCCTTGCAAGTCCAACTTGCATTCCCAATTCAGTCTTTAACACCCGGGGCCCACCACCCCTAAGGCGATGTTGACCCATCATTAATTGAACCAACTGTCAACTGGAATAGTACTCGCTATACGCAATCCAATATCGCCCCAATAATATGAGGATCCGATATTGGGGTCACTACGTATACGGCCTTACTCTTTCAAGAAGCAAAGAGCCCGATCCAGATACACTTGCATACAGGAGCTGTCACTTCGGACAGGCGTCTCCTACATACAATCCCTGGCGACGGAACTCTTTGCCTTGACGGGAGACCATGGATGTCACTTATGTGATCCTCCATATCATATTCAAATTCTAATTAATCATTATGAATCATATTCATTATGAACAATTCTTCCAAGGGAAATAACACATCTATATATAATAGAGTGTCTTAATTTTAATTGGATTCCAATTAATCTAATCATATTAAATTAATGATCCAATTAATATCCAACAAACATTTTAATTTGTTACTTGAATTATGGTATTATCTCAAATAATTATTATTTCGAATTTTAATAATTAGAAATACATCATGATTTCTTAAGCATTATACTAACCCTACCCGCTATCATGGCCGGTACCGACGAGAGTGGGACGGACCACATACGTTGCAACCTGTAACCCTAATGCTCTCCGAATAGACACCATATCCACCTCGGGAAAGGATAATGCAAAAGAGATCACTTTGTACTTGAGATGATCATCGGTTCTTCAACCGAAATTATACCATATAATAATAATCAAAACAATTTTGATTAATATTATAATGATATTTGCTAAACAAATCCCAAATCCTATTCAAGCAACATGTTTGTTGGAATGTAGATCATGTTAACCAATTAGTGATCTACATCACATCTAATCAAATATTGGTTAAGGCAATGTCATTTAAGGAAATAATTATCATCAAATATTTCAAAAATATTTATGCATAATTATTTCAGGAAATTAAACAATTTATTTTCATTAATTGATTAAATGACAATCACTAGGTTCTTGATTAGGAAAGTATTTTCAGCAGTGACCCTCACTTACTAAAAATACCATATCTCAATCAATTTAAATCTAAATTAAGCAAAGTAAGTTCCTAAAGTTTGCTAATTTTATTTACAACAGAACCTAAGTAATTTGCACGCATTTCAAGGCATCTCAAATCCGCAATTAACTCTTTAATCACGTTGAGATTCACAGTCCCCAAAACCGTGGATACATGTTCACTAAAATGAGCATATCTAGAGCACACGGAATCGAAATCACGCAAATTCAGATTATACGGTTTCCTTATTTAATTGGGAACAAAATACAACTACTTTCGTGTTTAAAAAATTTAAACAGTGCCGAAAATAATCTCAAAACAGAGATGCAAAAATGAAATGCAAGAAAACTTTCGCAAACCCTAATGAACCCAAGTCGTCCTCGGTTCATGGATCATATCCCAAACCACCGACCTAAGGATCTGATACCACTTGAAGGATATGGTAAGATACTTAAGCGCATCACGGAAGCGTGAGCATCGTATCGAATACGACGAAGAACGACTAGTCGTACTAGTTGTTCTATGCAGCGGAAATTAAAATTTTCATACGACGAAACCACATGATCCAAGAACACTTCTTGGATCGCTTCATCTAAACCACAAACAAGTAATAGGATTACCTCTTGAAGCGTGGTTGCGATCGAGTCTCTAAACGAAGAGACCTCCTGCCTCAAGTCCAATCCGACGGAGGAGACGCTTGCGAGCGTGGGGATGAACTGTGTGCTTCTCGCAATCCATGTTGATGATCCAAGCGGTGGATCTCCTGATCTCGACATACAGGATCCGATGTCTTCTTCACGAGCAAGGCACGCCGAAGTAGACGGAGTTCCACGAGCAAACCATCGGGTAACATAACGACCATGTTGTGGCAATGGAGACTCTCTCCATGGCATCCATGGTGGACGGCCGTGAGAGAAGAAGAGAGTAGGCGTGTGAAGAGAGAGAGAGAGAGAGAGAGAGAGAGAGATGTGCTTCTCAAGCATTGTGTAAAGAAGAGCAATGGGGTGCCTCTCCTTTTATAACATTTTGGGATCCATGGATCTCAATCCATGGGACAACACAAATCCAATGGTCCTCATTGATTGTGTTTCTTTTAATGGCTAATATTTGTGTTGGTAAAAACCAACAACAATTAATTTAATAAAAATCAAATATATATTAAATATAATTTGATTAATATCAAATCAATCTCCATTGAAGAAATAGGAAAGGAGGCAAGCCTCCTTCCATGAAGGGAGTGGACGACCACCACATTCCATGTAGGAAATGTGGTCGTCCACCCTCCATACAAGGAAGGTGGCTTCTTCTGCTTTTATTCCATGAGATACATTATCCCATTAATTTCTTCAATATTTGCAACAACTTTTGTTGCAAATTATTTCACAAAAATAAATCCAATTTATTTTGTGAACATTGCAATCATGCCATTAAAAAATTGTGAATCACATTCACAACCCAAAATAAAATGTAAATTACATTTTCAATTTAATGTCCAATGTGAATCCAATTCACATTAACATCTATTTAACAAATGTAAATTACAAACATATCTCTCTTATATATTATAAATCACATTTATAATATATTTGATTAATATGGATATTGCTATCCACACTATTCATATCCATGATAATTAAATCACATTTAATCATCTTGGATCTCTATTCTCTTGTGTCCAAATAATATGAATCACATTCACATTATTTATGTCTTTGATAATTAAATCTCATTTAATTATCTAAGACAACTCTCTTGATAATATGAATCGAATTCATATTAATCATGATAATTAAATCACATTTAATTATCCATTTTCTAAGTGCTTGAATATATATATCAATAATAGAATTATCCTGAACCCATTCAAGGATAATGCACTTTCTCCACGAATAATTGGAGATAAGGACAGGGCGATTGTATTGTTCCACGTATAGTGACATGGATATTGAGATCATATCTCAAATCCAGATCGTGGGCCTCCCATAGATGCTTGATTAAATCAAGATCGCAAATCTAATCTTATCATCGCATCTGAATCATATTCAGATCAATGTCCAACATTTGGACTAAGATCAGATTACTTCTCTACTGAGAGGAGTCACTAAAATACATATCTGTTTCATCACTCCCTAGGAATGGAAGTGTCATGGTTATACAATCGTTTATGATCACATCACCCTTCCCAATACCTGTACATCCTGCATACTGGAAGACTCAGAATAAACCCGAATATTAGATCAACTTTACATTGTCTACTTCATGGTTTTATCAGTAAGTTTCTCATTTGATCATTGGGAGATGGTATCGATCATACACTTTCCAAAAGCGTATATCATACCTAGGTATTGATCATATACTTTCCAAAAGTATATATCAAACCTACAAATTCAGTCAAGCTTCCAAAGCGAGACAACCGTGCGCACGGAATTTGATTCTTCCCAATATCTCATGAGTGAGCTCATGCCTTCCGGTTCAGTAACTGAACCTGTATGATCCCTTTGAGAGATCGTATTACTCATATGCCCTTATATGCACACCAGCGCGCCGGTGTATAGACCTTGGTTAGGTCATCAACCTATTGGTTTGCCAAATGTACATACTCAGACATATAGTAACACATATGTCTCCGGTTAGAGGATGCGTGCCTATATCATGACAGCATACGATATAGGACTTTTGTTATCTCGATCTCGTTAAGTCAACTCTTTGACCTAACTAATCTGACACCTCCGAATCTCTATTCCTATGCAGAGGACCTGCATCAAGAGGTCGGTCAGATATCAGCCTTCAGAGATAAGGATTGCCATCTCCTACTCAGGCTGGAGATCATCTCTTAACAATCATTTGACGGTGCTTGATGAGTCCTCAATCTAACTCTTTAGATATTCATCCAAGCACCAGCCTCTAGGATTCAACAGTTGAATCAACAGATGTATGATCATCAAGATGGCCATGGTACATAACCCTAATTGTATAAAGGGACCTATTATGCAATTTATTTATTCTTCATTTCAGATCAGGGAATGATATTTGCAATAACATTTATTGCATGATGGCTCTCCGTGGGCTCGCATGTCCAACAGTAGCATAGAGGTCTTTTCACCTTTCTATACTTAGCACGAGTTATGTCTTCCTTTGTTTCTCTTTGATCATTATGAGGACATAGTTCGAGCTAAGTATATGGGGATGTCATATATATTGTATATTTACATTAGACATAACTCGTACTTTTAAATACGTCTATTTGGGGGTTATGTGTACAATTTTTTAAAATCCACGTGTGTAAAAAATAGAAAAAAATGAAAAAACAAACAAAAAAACACAAAAAAAAACAACAACAAAAAAACAAATAAAAACAAAAAAACAAAACAAAAACAAAGCAAAAACAAAAAATCAATCAAAAAAATCAATAAAAAACCCCTTTCTTTCACATCTGCATTTTTTCCTCCAAAAAACCATAAAAAGTTCAAAAAAAGTTCTTTTCACATATGCATCATTTCTTAAAAAAAAATCTCTGCATTGTTCATATTTTGCAATTGCATGTGCATTTTTCAGGATAGTATTGACATTTAAACTATGTCTGGAATAAAATTGAAGAATGGATCTCAGTTGGACCTTAATCCACCGAATTCTCAGAGGAACTTCAACGAGAAATAGGATTTTAGAAGCTTCAGGTCTTTGACTTAATTCTTTGAGTTCCACATGACAATGTGCAACGTTTGACTCTTAGTGTCTAACCTGGTCTCTTCATTCTGGGTACAACTTTGGAATAGGGAATTAATTTGTACTGCCGCACTATGTACTTAGCTCAACCTAGACGGAATGTTAGAAGACTGTGTGAATTTCTTTTCTAGTAACGTGGAAATCTAAAGACCGGAGTACGGGTTGAAATAAAGCTTCAGAAAAGGGATGGACGGTTGGGCACAATTTTTATAAGACCCCAAAACATGTACGGAAACAAAAGATTCTATATCCGTTGGGGCACAACAAGATCCAAGCAGAACCACCAAAAATCCAAATACAAAGAAGCCACTACCAAATAAATATCTGACCAAAAAGATCCAAGCTTCAAGAAAACCTGCAGATCTTGGTGGAGACTCGGCTACACTGTCCAGCTTCTCAAGGAGAGGTGACTACACTGGCCACCCTCCAGTTCTTTTCTCCTTCTTCTAACTTCTCGCCCAATTAGATTCTGAACACAGTGCGACAGACCTTAGAAATACCTGACTCCCCGAGGACGAGTTATTGGAGAGGAGATTTGCATGGTAGTCCGACATTCTGGATGGGAAGAGCTAAAATCTTTCATACTTAGTCGATTGTTCAATGTTCATAGGGTATGCTTTGGGAAGAGGATTGATCTAAGATGACTTCAGAGCTGAAACTGTGACAATGATATGTAGAACTTGAAGGTTGTTGATTTTAAAATTCTAAGTCTCACAGAAGTTCCGACACACTAATAATCCAAAGGTCCGACAGAGTTCCAAACTACAATTTTATGAAGATACGTTTAATACTCAATTTTGTCCTATTTTCTTTATTTTCCCTTTCTTTTTCTTTTTCTTCACTTATTCTTTCAAATAAGTGTTTGCTAAGGGACTAGCAATGGTAAAGCATAAGGGGATGATGAATCTGCGATTCGTCATCTTTATTCATTTATTTTAGCTTAAAATCCTTATAAAACACCTGCATATAACACTAACTCTATATTCTTACTGACTTGCATCTGTGTAAATATTGTACACTGCTTACTAATTTTAACCTAAAATAAATAAAGAAAGAAAGAAAGTAAAATTAAAGAAAAGAAAATAAAAAAGGAAGATCGTGTACAGGCTGACCCGAACCCCGAGAGAAGGTCAAGACTTGACCTAATCGACCAGGAATGAAGTAGGGGGAGATAGGGTTCTCAATTAGAAAATCCAAAAAAAATGTATTTTGTATATATATGTATAAAACTGACACTAATTTATTTGTGCATTAATTGACCTCAAATCGAATAACTTTCAAAACCAAAGTTGTAAATAAAAATGTGTCCTAACTAATAAAAATGATTGTACAATTAAATCGAATAAAAATAGCCACACTTGGAAAAAAGCCACTAAGCACTAATTGAAAGATCAATTCTGGCTCCATATGAACTCAAATTGAACCAATATTACTTCCATTGGATTCTAAATTAAATTATCTTCAAAATGACTGTGATTTCATAATTTTTAGAGTTACGGTTGAAAAGTCGATTTTCTGGGGTGGTTTGTGCAATTTCACATGTATTTTGTAAATATTGTATTTGTATATATTTATAAATTATTCTTACCAATTATTAAAAATAAAAATAAAAAAATAAAAAATAAAACAAAAAAAAGAAAAAAAAGCTAATTTCCTTATTTACCCTTGTATATAATGACATATATGTATATAGTATATGTATTTAGTTGCTATTTTTATTTAACCATTAAAAAAATAAAAAAATATCGTTTTTTTATTCAAATAAATAAAGTGACGAAAATTTAAAAAAAATAATTTTGTAAATGGTTTTATCTCCTTCTCATTTAAATTTTTGCATCCATCTTATCTCTTTATCCCAAAAAGCCAAAAATTCGAAATTTCATCTCCATTATCTTTTCTTATTTATATGGTTCCTTCTCCCTCATTCCAACTTGATCAATCTTTAGAGAGAGGAGCCCGAACTCCGAGAGAAAATTTCATCGAGAAAGTTGCCTAGTCTCCAAGCCGTCCGGTGACAGCGATTCACCTTGTCGAGGTGATCACGGTCCTTTAACGCTCCTAAGGTGAGATCCACATTTGTCTTCTTATTTTTATCTAGGTTAATCGTAGTTTATTTCTCGCACTTTTTATCTCGTTGTCATTTTTATTTCTCTAGATCTTAAAAAATCCATCTCGATTTAATCCGCCACCGACTCGATTTTTCATCTCACTTTCTCGATCTCCGCGCGTTCTATTTCTACCGTCCACGGTCTCTCAACTCCGACCGCCTACGGGGGCCGGAGATCGGATCTTACTCTTTCATTTTCTACGGATCCCCGCTCATTTTCCGATTTTGTAAATAATAAAAAAATAAAAAAAACCATTTATTTCCTTGAACTCTAACGTTTGTTTTACAGGACCATTAATAAGAAAAAAAATTATAAAAATAAAAAAAATAAAAAAATCTTTATCTTATTGTTTTTAATTTCTTATTTTTCGGATTTACAAAAAAAATATAAAAAAGTTTTTCTTTTTTATTAATGTTTGCATCATTACAATAAACAAATTTACAAAAAAACAAAAAAAGGGGCGGGTGCCCTCCAGGCGCCGCCACCACCCCCCTTGCTTTGCCACCGACTACCGCGGTGCCCCTCCTCCCTCCTCCTGCGCATCGCCACCCGCGACCGCGTCCCCCGCCACGCCTCCCTCCTCTTCTGCAGCCACTGCACCCAGATCGGCGCGGTTATCCTCTCTATTGCCATCAGCCGCTAGCACAACCCGCGTGGGCACCTGTTGCGAAACCACGTGGCGGCGCTGCCCGTTATCTCGCCTCTGCCCGTCCACCGCACAGAGGCCAGCTCCCCTGTGTGAGGTCGCATCTCAGACGTCGTGCAATCTCTGGCCAGTTTGCCTTCCAGGCTCCTCCGCCTCTGAAGCCCTCCATTGATGTCGCGCCGCCCGCCGCGAACTCCGCTCCATCCCGCCAACCACCGAGCCCTCCGCCCTTTGAAGCTCCCGACCACCTCGCGTCCGCCAATGCGTCGCCCGGCCCTCTCAACGCATGTACATCCACCCGACCGTCCGCCTCAGCCGCTCTAGCACCGCCCGCGTACACGTGGGGAGAAAGGGCGGCGGCGCCCCTTGTCCTCACCCCTTTGTGATTGCAATGAAAGAAGCCCTAGGATTGGGGGTTAGTTTTGATTAAAAAAAGGGAACAATTACATCTTCAGTCCCAGAACTTCCTCGAATATGCAAAAACGTCCCTACCAGCTCCTTATTGGAAAGATTACGTTGAAGCCCTCTGATGTTTAAAATTGCAAAAATGTCCCTACCAGAGCCTCAAGCATATGACATGCACATGATATAGTGGTAAATTGCGCATTCTCCCCTGTGATTGATTTCTATTTTTATTTTCAGTGCAAAACTTTTCGAAATTACATTTTAGTCCCTGAACTGTAGAACAATAATTTGCTTACTCTCTTTGAATGAAATAAATGTTATTTGTAATCTAAAAATCTTGCAAAAGTTGTGTTATGCTCCTGATGTGATTATCTTCTTAGCATAAATTTTTCATTGCATTCTGCCTTCATTTATTATTATTAAAAAATCAAAAACATGTCAATTTTTCCTTTTTGAAATTCTAAAATTCATAATAATTCGAAAATTGTTCCAAAAATTCCAAAAAAAATAGGGTAGATTTATTTCCTTGTCTTTTAATTTCTGACCAATTTTCACGCATTAATTATTTATAAAACCCAAAACAATTTGAAAAACATCAAAAATATTATAAAAATCACATAAAATTCTGCAAAATCCAAAAATTATGATTCCAGTTCCTGTTTTTAGATAATTGCTTCTAGTTTGTCCTAAAAATAATTTCCAGGAGTTTTGGGCACTTAGAATATTTTTAAGTTGCAAATTACTCTAGGTTGTGTACATTCTCGTATTTTCTCACTATTTGGTTTTTAGAAAAATACAAAAACATCTGAAAATTCCATAAAATTCTCGAAAATATTTCAAAACGTTTGAACCCAAAAATATTTTTTCTGGATTTTTCGGATCATTTTTGACAATTTGAAAAATTACAAACTGACTTGGTGTGCGTATTTTTGATATTGTGAATACTGCTTCGTGTTATTTTTTAAAATTTAAAAAAATAAATAAATAAATCACAAAAATCAAGGATAGTTGTTCTTTGAGATTCATGTTTTCTCTTTATTGATTTTCGATTAATTGAATAACCCTCGGGAAGTGTAGCCTCCCTGAGTTCGACTTTGTCTACTATACAGGTTAATAAATAGTGAAAATTAAAAAAAAAAAATTTTTTTGTTTGTCACATGATTTTGGGGATAGCAACGACCAATTTACCATTAATAATTTTCCGTCCTCGAGATTCTGTGCACAACAAAATGTGCTTTTTTTATGCGTGGAATGAAACAAATGATTTGTATATAATTTTTTTGAAAAAATAATGGTTTTGAATATTTAAAATGTGCAAAACTAAAAATCCCAAAAAATTAAAAAATTCAAAATTAAAAAGATAAAATTCTTACAAAACCAGGATAGTTGCATTGAGATTTCCTTCTGTATTTCATTGATTCTTTCATTGATTTAATAAACCCTCATGATTGTACCCTCCCCAAGTTCGATGTTGTTGCTAGACAGGTAAAGCAAATAGCAAATTCTCTTACTACATTTTTGTGTAATTATCTCTTCTTGAGAATAAAATATTTTTTTAGTTGAGATATTATTTGGGTTGCAATGAAATTGTGCATATTATATCATCATAAATTTCAAACCAACGGAAAATCCCACACAACAAAATGGCAGTGTTATCGGGGAGGCACGACGACGGTAGTTAGGTTTTCTCTTTTGACCTGTAATTCTTGGTTGTAGTTTTTTGTCCATATTTTTCGACATTTAACTTATTTTCCGTATTCATTGTATTTATTTCATTATTTTTGCTCATATTTTTATAATTTTATTTCTTGCACATTCTTTATCTTCTCTTTCTTGCGAGGGCCCAATGAGCTGGAGCGACTTTCTTAGGAGCACCGGTGCACTCTAGTGAAGCGGAGTGGCTTGATTCTTCACTCAACCATAGGAGAGCATGAGAGGAGGCGAAGAAGATTTGAATGAGACCAAGCATTTAAAAAAATTCTTCATAGACTTTCATTTCTTTATTTTTAGGATTGGAACTCTTGTAAAAGGACATTCATTTGTTGCGAGGTTTGTTTCATCAAGTGCCGGTGCACTTGAGGACCTCAGTGGTTTTGTTTTCCATCACTTTATTTTTCTTTTGTTTCACGTGGATTTCACGAGATACCTATTTGTTTCTTTAATTATTTGGTTAAGCTTGGTAGAACTAAGGTTCAAACACCCTAATAGAATATTTGTTCTTATTGAACACGTTCAGACATAGTCAAATAAAAAGTTTATTTAATTGGATTAGAAACCACACGCCCTGAGAAGTCGCATAGAGCGCTAGCAGGACCTGTCGTGGCGGACACTAAGCGACTCCAAGACCGCACTCAGGTCTCTTATGATTGGTTAACACTAGTTCTTCCATAATAGAAGCTATCATCTTAGGACGGTTCACTTGCATCATATAGGTTAGTTTTTTCTGTATTTAATTTTCGCACAGATCATTTTGCATGTAGAGTGCTGGCAACAAGGTATGCATCTCTAAGCCCTGCATGCATTATTGTATTTAATCGCACATTAGTATTTCCGATATCCTTCCTTATTTTTACTCACACAACTTAAAAAGTAAATCGGACACTTGGTAGGCGATTCATTGAAAATTTTCACACCAAGTGACAATTGCCTAAAATTCGGACTGCTAAAGAAAACTCGAACCTAACATAAACGTAAAGAAAAAGTCATCGTTTTGGGAGAGTAACATCCTCGTTGTTTGATTTATTTGCAAGGTGAGAGAGGGACGACACTAGGATAGAGCCATGCCCACTTTCAAATGGACTATTGGTTCTTCCAAAAATGATTAACCACTTTTCAGTAAGGAAATCCATGTTGCTAGTAAACGATCTGAATTTCCTTAGCAGAGTGGATGTTTAGAGGACACCATGAAAGGTTATGTCCTCAAATACCATGGGTATCTGTATTTTTAAGATACATACTTACTCTTATAATGGCTGAAATAGGAGCAACTAGTTGTATAAATCGAGCAAATCTATTGGGAAAGACATGCACCTAACAATGCATAACTATTTCCAATATGTTTTCTCACTAAACTCTAAAATTGACTAAATAATTGACCAAATCTTTGTGGTCTTCACATTGAATTGAGTTGGTGAATTGGGGGTATGTATTGTGTTTAATTGCTAGTTCTAGAGATCCTTCCACGCAGTTTGCACCTTCCACTCATTTTCACTCTTGCTTTGACCTTCATGCTCTCGCATCCTGCTTATTGATTTATACAATGTTGGACTGGAGTATTTCTTGTTCAAACTTTGCAAACTCATTCTAACACTCTTATCTATTCACCTTCTATTCGAGTAGACTCCCTTTCCGAATATTCCTTTTTCTCCACTTCACCATTCACATCATCCATCAACCCACTATTTGAGATTGGCTCTAAATCTCGAACTAATAATTTGAGACTCCCATTTCAGAGGATTAATCGAGTGTCATGCACATTTTCAAAGTCAAAAAAACAGACACTTTATGCCAACAAGGGAAAGGGAACCATGTCTGAGCAAAACGAGATCAACAACACCATGTTAGCCTCTATTCAGTCTATTCAAGCCCAGTTGATGGAGCAAGCTGACTTTTAGATTGCATTGAAAGATATGATTCTCGAGCAGAGAACGGATAAACAAGATAGGAGAGAGGTGGATAGTAGAAACAATAGTGGTGGGAATGGAGGAGAAGACCCTATGATAGAACCTGTGGCTAAGCTTACATTAAAGGATGCATTTAATCCAAGGGCATGATAGACAAATTCTTGGATACAAATCCCTACGATTCATGGGAATTTTGAGATTAAACCCATCCTAATATTCCATGAAAATATTAATGAAGAACCATATGTGCACCTCCAGCAATTCGATCGCATTTGTGGAACAATACATTACCCAAATATGCCCCTTAGAGATAGTGAAGATGACAACATTCCCTTTCAGTCTAATGGACAAAGCATTGTACTAGTTAAACAACTTTGGAAAGGTTGTCACTACTTAGGAAGAGTTGAAGTCTGCATTTCAAAACAAATATTTCCTGCCTGGATGACTCAACCAAATGTGATCCTTGATTGTTAACTTCACCTAGAGGTGAGAAACAGTCTCCACCTCCACCTGTCATTCAGTAGGTGAATGACATCTGGTTCGACCATAAGCAAAACCAGCCTCATTCATCAGGTCAAGTCCAGTTGGGTTCACAGTAGGATCAGAGATCTGCCCACTAGTTTCAGGGAGGCAGACAATAGTCGTACCAACACCAGCAGTTCCAGCCTCACTATAAGTTTCCACTAGAGTTCCGAAACTAGAGACAAGGCAAGCCTCAGCAGCAGTATGTATATTTTCATCATCCCAACTAGTAGAAGATTGCATATTATGGAAAATATCCATATTCTCCTCCTCCTCATTATCATAATTCATATGGTTACCAACAACCTCTACACTATCAGTTTCAGCAACAACTAGTCATCAAGTAATCTGAGGACCCTTCAATGAACTTAGCACTGGACCAACTTGCACTGCTCATGAAGAACATAAAAGAACTGACTCGGCAAATCAACGACATGACAACTACCAAGACATTGATCCCAGCACAGGTCGAAGACAACCCCAACAACTTCATACGTAAGGAGCAGGTAGCCAATATCCCTGAGTTATGTACAAATGGGAGATACCTTTCTAAGATTATTGTTGAGATATATGAACCGTTAGTTGATGAAAATGTTGACCATCCTGATGAGCCCCTCCTTTTTTAGCAGAGAACATTCATTGAAGATTTATTAGAGATTTTACTTGCTGAGCCATTAGTAGCCAAGGTGGACAGTCCACAGATTATAGATCACATACCGTCTATGAGTATAGTAGAAGAGGTTATTGTAGAGCTGATTCAGACACCACCTAAGCTCAATGTTTTACCTTCAACGTTGAAATATGCCTTCTTCACAGGTCCCCCCCCTAGATGTTTCTGGTCATCCTCAGCTCGTAGTTTTCCACTAAAAAAGAATCTCACGTACAAGAGGTTCTTGAGAGTGAAGGATACGAGGAATCCTCAAGCGCATCACGGAAGCGTGTTGATCGCATCTCATGGGATCGGGGTGACTAATCGCACTAGTCGCTAGACGCAACGGAAATTAAAAATTTTAAATCAAGTGATGAGACCACATTATCACAAGAATATTTCATGGATCGTTTCATTAAACACAAAGTATTAGAAATACCTCTTGAAGCATGGTTGCGATCATAAGATCTCTAAAGCAAGAGATCCTCCTGACTCAAGTCCGATCTACGAAGATGACACTTGGGGGCGCGATGATGAGACGTGTTCCTCCTGCAATCCTCGATAAAGATCCAAGCCTTGAATCTCCTGATTTGTTCAATGAAATCCGTCGATGGAGATCCACGAGCAATCGAAGGGACAACAAACTGGCGTGGAGACGATTGCTTCTTCCTCAAAGCACAAGATGGACGGACACCTTAGAGAGAGAGAGAGGACGAGAATGAGAGAGAGAGAGAGTAGGCGTGTACTCTTAATGTTGTGTTTTGAAGAGACTAAGGCTGCCCTCTTTATATACTAGTTTGGAAGTCCATGGATCACTATCCATGGCATATACAAAATCAATGGTTAGATTGATATGTATATTAAATAAATGGCCATGGTCATTGTTGTTAAAAAACAACAACATATTAATTTATTTTAAATTAAATATATGTTGCATTATCCTCAACATAATTTAATTCAATAAATAAATCAATATACAAAATCGATGGTTAGATTGATATGTATATTAAATCAATGGCCATGATCATTGTTGTTTAAAAACAACAACATGTTAATTTATTTTAATTTAAATATATGTTGCATTATCATCAACATAATTTAATTCAATAAATAAATCAATAAACACAAGATAATGAGATATTAATTAAAATAGGATAATAATCCTCCAAAATCATTGGGCGTCACGCATGACTTGTTCATGGGTGACGCCACCTCATGATTTGGTGGATTATCTCCTCCTTTTAATTCATATCATTATCTCTTATTTATCTTGCAACATTATCCACTAAATTAATTCCAAATTAATTTGTGTATATCTATTGCAAAATTATCCACTAAATTAATTCCCAATTAATTAGTGAATATTTCAATCATGCCATTGAAAATATGTGAATCATATTCACAGCCAAAACTAATGTAAATTACATTTCCAATTAAATGCTTAATGTGAATCCAATTCACATTAACAATTAACAAATGTTATTTACAAAGGTACTCTCTCTCTCTCTGATATATTATAAATCATATTTATAATATATACACAGATATTATGGATAGTACTATCCACAATATGTATTCCTTGATAATTAAATCCCATTTAATTATCTTAGATAATCGTTCTCATAATATGAATCCCATTCATATTATTCTTGCATTAAATCTCATCAATATCTTGTTGCTTGGATAATATAATTCATCAAATGATTTATTCTTGAACTCCTTCAAGAATAATGTTCTTTCTCCGCAGATACATGGAGATAAGAACAGGACGATTGTATTGTTCCATGTATAGTAACTTGGATGTTGAGATCTCATCTTAAATCCAGATCTTACGTATCTGCCACAGATGCTTGATTAAATCAAGACCGCAAATCTAATCTTCTTATTGCATCTGAATCACATTCAGACCAGTGTCTAATACTTGGACCGAGATCAGATTGCTTCTCTATTGAGAGGAGTCACTAAAATCCAGACCTGTTTCATCACTCCCTCGGAATGGAAGCGTCATGGTTATACAATCGTTTATGATCACATCACCCTCAGGTATTCCCAATACCTGTACATCCTGCATACTGGAACACCTATGATCAACCTGAAGATTAAGATCAATTTTACACTGTCTTCTTCGGAGTTTGATCACCAAGTTTCTCAATCTTGGTCATTGGGAATCGGTATTTATCATATGCTTTCCCAAAGCATATATCATACCTTCAAATTCTTATCATGCTTCCAAAGCACGATGACCATGCATGGAATTTGATCGATCCCAATGCCTCATGAGTGATCTCATGTCTTCCGGTTCATAAGTGAACATGTATGATCCCTTTGAGAGATAGTACTACTCATATGCCCTTACATGCACACCAGTGCGCTGGTGTATAGACCTTGGTTAAGTCATCAACCTACTGGTCTGCCAAATGTACACACTCAGACATATAGTAACACATCTGTCTCTGGTCAGAGAATGTGTGCCTATGTTGTGATAGCATTCAACATAGGATTTAGGTTATCTCGATCTCATTAAGTCAACCCTTTGACCTAACTAATTTGACACCTCCGAATCTCTATTCCTATGTAGAGGACATGCATCAAGAGGTCGGTCAGATACCAACCTATGTGAGAAAGGATTTCCATCTCCTACTCAGGCTGGAGATCATCTCTTAATAATCATTTGATGGTGCTTGATGAGTCCTCTATATAACTCTTTAAATATTCATCCAAACACCAGCCTCTATGATTCATTTAATGAATCAACATCTATATGATTATCAAGATGGCCATGGTACATAACCCTAATTGTACAGAGGGACCTATTATGTAAATTAATTGTTCTTCATTTCAAATTTGGGAATGATATTTGCAATAACGTTTATTGCATAATGGCTCGTCGTGGGCTCGCATGTCCAACAATCTCCCACTAGCCCAAAGAGCCATTAATGGGCTAATCATTTAAACCCACACCCATTTGACAATCATAGGCTATTTAGAAAATAGCTAGGTAAGTTGATCGGTCACTCTGTTCCCGCAAGACTACGTCAAGTCCTTTTACGGCACTTGCATATCCCCAGTAACAGTGCTCGCATCTAATGCAAATGTTGCATCTAATGCAACCAATACTCAATTTTGTCAGTCATAGTGTCCTTGACACTACAGCCCAAAATATTATAATTATAACCAGTCTGTAATTTCTATTATCCTTATCCTAGAGATCTCTATCTCCTAAGGAATTCGCAATTAAGACCTTTTAGATCTCCATCTATATAGTCTTAATTTCTTGAAGATAAGACTTAGAGATCACTATCTCTAAAGCCTTATCATCTTTGAAGATATTATTATTACTGCAATTTAGTGTTCTATCTCCATAGTAGGATTAGTAACAGTTTACTACTCCTACTGCATGGTAGACACTGTCTTTTGTATACGTCTAGCATACTTTTAGCTTCTCGTAACTGTTGCACAAAAGGGCAACCAGTTTTAGCATTCACTTCCTCAACTCTTTGAGGTGCTATCCCTTTAGATAGGTCAGTACCAAATCTTAAGCTAATAAAGCCTTTATTGGAATTTCCAGAAAATGGAACATGTCCAAGGTGTACTACAAATGTGACAATCCCAATACCCTCTTTTCTTTTCTTCTGAACACCTTCAGAACTAAGATCCAAGAGGCATCTTTGAGATCATATCTCAAGGTATGGAATAGCCAGATCATAAACACTTATTATCATCCTTATACCATTCCAAATGATTAGGATATTATCTACATTTAGCACGATGAACACAATGGCACTCCCACTAAGCTTCTTATGGTTCATCAAGATTCTATCTGAAATCATAACATTTATAATTTCATCAAATCTTATGTTCCAGCAACAAGAAGCTTATTTGAGTCTATAGATGGATTTCTTTAGCTTTCACACCTTACTTTCCCCAATCATGAAGCCCTGGGGCTACTTCATGTGAATGCAATCTTGACTTACATTTTGAAGATGCAATAGTCAAGTTGTGTAGCTAAGGTTAGTAATATTCTGATGATTTTAAGCATGGTCACCGAAGAGCAAGTCTCATTGCAAACAATGTCTTCTCTTCCAGTGTGTAGCTTATGGCTACGAACCGTACTTTGAAGGTCTCTACCTTCTCATCAGGTTCCCTCTTTCTCTTGAAGATCCATTTACACCTTAACGGGTTTTACCCTTATAGGTGGATCCTCGAGGGTCCATATACAACATTTGTATATGAAGTCTACTTTAGACTTTATTGCTAACATCCATCATGTCATGATCCTCAAGAGCTTCATCACATGAAGTCCGATCATTGTCAGACTTAACTGACACATGGAATACATCTTCAAACTCATTTGAAGACGTATTAGTGCTTCATCTTTAATTGTCCTTTTAGTTCTCGAATTCAAGAGCCTCATTATCTTCTCAAGATTAAACGAGTTCCTACACTTCATTTTCATCTTGATTCTCAAGAGAGTCATCCTCTTAGAATCACATTCTCATAGATGAGATCTTTTAAGAATCTCATGGTTATAAAGTAGGTATCCAATACCATCCTTTATTATCCTAATGAAGTAGCACTCTCAAGTGTTAGATTCCAGCTTACATGCATGGAACTTTATTAAGGATATATATTGTAGTCTCTACTACAAATATATACATGGAAACTATGGGATAATTATGCTAAAATTCATCATGGATCAAATCATCACACATGATCTAATTGTATCTCCCTATAATTTCATTTAGTTGAGGTGTATTAGGAGGATTGAGATATAAATGATATTCATATCTTCATAAGGTATTCTTTGAATTCATCTATTAGATACTTGCTACCTTGGTTAGATAAAATTCATTTAATTTTCCTTCAAACTTCAGTTCTAAACCAAAATTGTGAAATCTTTGAACATTTCAAAGGTTTCTCAGGTGAAGAGAAGAAATCTCATATCATGCATAATCATCAATAGATATCACATATCCATAATGTTCACTATGATATAGATGATCCACATACATCAATATGTATGAGATCCTGAATACCTTGACATCTTACACCTTTCCCAGAGAAGGGTGTATTGGACATTTTACTTTGAATGCTATATTCACAAGTATGTAAGATTTGAAATTTTAGACATTCTAAAGTTTCATATCTTACTAGTCTATTGATCTCATCAGCAGACATATGTCCAAAACTTGATGCCAAATCATTGTCAAATGATCTTCATCCTCCTATTGATCTTGTAAAGATTTTAATTTACAATATTAGAAATCTTAAAGAACCATTCATTAATTTTCTAATTTTGTGGAGTCCACTAGATGTTAGATTACTATCTGAAATTTATCCATCATAACTATTTGTGATAGTTTTATCTTAGAATTCATGTTTATTTCCAACATTTAGAAACAAACAATGAGTGTATTCTCCAAGACTAAGGGCTCTCCCACTGATAATATGAAGTCTATCTATTCAATAGAGATTGTTGCAGCAATTACATCAATATCCGTGTAGATGTCTATTAAACCTTAAGATCAAATTTCTAATCTTCTAATATATACATGCAACCAATTGCAAGTGTCATTAGAAGATTGGGATACGATTATCACTTTATCTTATGAAATAAGTAAGTCAAAGTCAATGATTATATGTAGATTATTTTGATGCTCTATTTGAGTCCTTCACTAAGGATTTTAGACAGATTTGATAGTCATACTATCAACACATCAACTTATTGCAGTATTAGCATTCATCCAACTCTTTGTATGTCATATGGAAGTCACATAAGTACAATCAATTCTTTGACTTTCCTTCTCACGTGGGTCTGACGCACACTTCCACTGTGCTCTCTTCATCTATAAACAACCATTGTTCAAGACAAAGAATATCTTATGTTGAATTCAAAAGATTTCAATACAAGAGCACTTCAACATTTATACATGCTTCATTAAATTCATACAAAATGATTATTATGAAGCTTCATGAATGACTTGAGTATAGATAGTAGAATAATGACACTCATCATATCTACATACATCTTAACTCTTAGAGACTTAGGTTCAGGTAGGTATTCAAACATTTTGAATACATCATCTCTTTCGAGCTACCATTCTGCATAATGCAGAGAGCCATGTCATTCATGATTAAATGTCTAGATCACATATGTATGCCATAACATCTTCTTAGATTTTATAAGGATTATTTTGGCAATTGCGATCATTATCGACATGTCACTTCCAAAGTACACTCGATGAAAGATCAAGACTATAGAGACATACAAACCCTAAGGTGATGTCTTATTGTCTTATTTAATTGTCATTCCTCATTATGTTGAGGAAACTTGCACATTGCAACCACATACATTATGTGTCCGATTGCAAGTACAATATCTGGATCATGAGTCCAATCCATTATATTTTACTGGTTATTATTATGTATAACATTGAGTGGGTTTAATGAAGGATTATCTGAAATAAGAAATTTGCATAAGGGTATATATATTATATATACATGTTTTACTTTGATTTAGGAATTTTTATATCAAAGTTGTCTTGCCTTGTCAACAATGAAAGTTCATTCCCTTAATCACTTTCAATGTAAGAGATATTCTTACCACTATATCTCAAGCAAGATCTGGGATCTCCTCTCTATCATTATCACATCCCAATATTACGAGAACCTGCAACTCGAATAAAGAGAAGCGGGAACACATTCTGCCTTGCAAGTCCAACTTGCATTTCCCAATTCGTTCTTTAACACACGGGCCCATCACCCCTAAGATGATGTTGACCCGTTCTTAATTGAACCAATCCGTCAACAGGCTTAATACTCGCTATACACAATCCAATATCTCCCCAATAATATGAGGACCCGATATTGGGGTCACTACGTATACGGCCTTACTCTTTCGAGAAGCAGAGAACTCGATCCAAATAAATCATATATAGGATCTGTCACTTCGGACAGGCATCTCCTATATAAAACATCTGGCGACGGAATCCTTTGCCTTGACGGGAGACCATGGATGTCACTTATGTGATCCTCCACCTCATATTCAAATTGTAATAATTAATTATCGTGAATCATATTCACATAATTAATTCTTCCAAGGGAAATACACATCTATTCATAATAGAGTGCTTTTAATTGGATATAATCAATTTAATGACATTAAATTTATTATCAATCCAATTTTCAGTCAACAAACTTGATTATTACTTAAATAGTAGGTATAATCTCAAAGTACGTATTATTCGAATTTTAATAATTAGAAAAATACACTTTGATTTCTCCGTCAATAAAAATATCGAGTCCCTACCCGCTATCATGGCCAGTACCGATGGGAGAGGGATGGACCACATACGGTGCATCCCGCTACCCCAACGCTCCTCGACTAGACACCATATCCACCTCAGGAAAGGATAATGTCACATAGGTCATTGTGTACTTTGAGATGCTCATCGGTTTTTCAACCGAAATTATACCATATAATATTCATCAAAAATATTTTGATAATATTATAAGGAGATTCGCTAAACAAATCCCCAATCCTATTCAAGCAAGAGAGTTTTGCATGTAAAAGTGTTAGCAATGTGAGCCCCGGGCGAACCATTTCTACAATAAATGTTATTGTAAATGAATAAATTATCAATGAAAGTTGTTGATTATTTTTCACTCCCATTCTGAGATTAATGAATGAATCACTATAGGGTCCCTCTGTACAATTAGGGTTATGTACCATGGCCAACTTGATAATCATACAGCTAAGATGCTTGATGAATATCTAAGGAGTTAGATAGAGGACTCATCAAGCATCATCAATGATTGACAAATAGTGATCTCCAGTCTGAGTGGGAGATGGCAATCCTATCTCATTAGACTGATATCTGATCGACCTCTTGATGCAGGTCCTCTGCATGGGAATATTGATTCGGAGGTATCAGATTAGTTGAGTCAATGAGTTGACTTAACGAGATCGAGATAACCAAAGACCTATGATGAATACTGTCACATCACAGGCAAACATCCTCTGACCAGAGACAGATATATTACTATATGTCTGAGTATGTACATTTGGCAGACCAATAGGTTGATGTCCTAACCAAGGTCTATATACCGGCGAGCTGGTGTGCATGTAAGGGCATATGAGTAATATGATCTCTCAAAGGAATCATACAGGTTCACTTGAGAACCGGGAGACATGAGCTCACTCATGAGGTATTGGGACTGAACAAATTCCATGCATGGTCGTCGTGCTTTGGAAGCATGACATGAATTTGAAGGTAAGATATATGCTTTGTGAAAGCATATGATCTATACCAAGTCCCAATGACCAAGATTGAGAAACTTAATGATCTAACACTGAAGATGACAGTGTAAAAGTGATCTTTATCTTCAGGATGATCATAGGTCTTCCAGTATGTAGGATGTAAAGGTATTGGGAATACCTGAAGGGTGATTTGATCATATACGATTGTATAACCATGACGCTTCCATTCCGAGGGAGTGATGAAACAGGATTGGATTTTAGTGACTCCTCTCATTAGAGAAGTGACCTAATCTTAGTCCATTAACTGGAAATTGATCTGAATGAGATTCAGATGCAATGAGAAGATTAAGTCTACGGTCTTGATTTGATCAAGCATCAGTGGGAGGTCCATAGGATCTGGATTTGAGATATGATCTCAACATCCAAGTCACTATACGTGGAACAATACAATCGCCATGTCCTTATCTCCAAGTATCTGAGGAGAAATAGCATTGTTCTTAAATGGTTTAAGAACAATTCCATAAGATCTAAGCAAAGAGAAGTTGATAATTAAATGTGATTTAATTATCATGATGTATGAGAAATTATCCAATATGATTAAATGTGATTTGATTATTATGGATAAGAATATTGTGGATAGAAATATCCAATTATTCGTAATATATTATAAATGTTATTTATAATGTATTAGAGAGAGTTAATTATAATTTATATGTGTTGATTAATTATTATGTGTATTGGATACACATTGTGTAATTAATTAACAATATGAATTATATGTTGTTTTGGGTTGTGAATATGATTCACAATTTTTCCATGGCAAGAATGCAATATTCTCAAAGATAATTGTGAATTATTTTTGAAGAATAAAACCCAATAAATTTGTTGCAAATAAATAAGAGAGATTTCAAGGAGATATGCAATCTCATGGATTTCCATGAGATTGCAATCTCCATGCAATCTCCATGGGCGGCACATCATTCCTATAAGGAATGTGTGGCTGTCCACTTTGGAAGGCACATGGAGATGAAATCTCCATGTATCTTCTCTCCTTATTTGTTGGGTTGATTTAGGATTAAATTATATTTGATTTTGTCAAATATTTTTTAACCTAAATTTGTTGTTTTTAACAACAATCTTAGCCATTGGATAGACATAAAACAATCTCACCCATTGATTTTATGTGTCCCATGGATTGAGATCCATGGATCCCAAAACCCTATAAATAGAGAGGCATACTTGGCTCTCTATTTACACATGCTATTGTAGCAAACAACTCTCTCTCTCTCTCTTTCTCATACTCGACAGCCATATCTCTCCCTCTCTTCTTGGTGGCCGTCCACCTTGGTTGAGAGAATCGTCGACGCCCGCGCCATCGTGCTGCCGCTTCGACGCTTTGCGTTCTTCGTCTACTTTGCTTCACTCACAAAGGAGACGTTTTGATCTCGTGCGACGAGATCAGGAGCAACCGTGCTTGGATCATCTTGGATTACATGGACACCGCGACTCATCTCCATGCTCGCAAGCCATTACTCCAACGATCGGATTTGAGACAGGAGGTCTCTTTTCGTAGAGACTTGATCAACCACGCTTAAAGAGGTATTGCATTATACTTGCTGTGGTTATAGATGAAACAATTTGAGAATGGTTCTCGGATCATGTGGTTTCATCGGATAAAATTTTTTAAAAATTCCGCTGCACCGAACAACTAGTACGACTAGTCGTTCTTCGTCGTATCCGATACGACGATCACGCTTCCGTGATGCGCTTGAGGATTTCTCCATATCCTTCAAGTGGTATCAGAGCCAGGTTGACGGTTTTGAATATGATTCGAAAAACTGAGGACGACTTGGGTTCGTTTAGGTCGCGATAGTTTTTATCGCATTTGATTTCGCAGATCTGTTTAGTAAAAAAAATTCGGCACTGTTTAAATTGTTTAAACACGAATTTAATACTTGGATTTTGTTCCCCATTAAACAAGGAAACCATAGGAACTGAGTTTGCGTATATCGGATTTCGTATGCTCTAGATATGGTTGTTTTAATGAACATGTATGCACTGTTGCGGGTACAGTAGATTTTATCATGATTAAAGAGTTAATTACTGTTATCATCTGCCTCGAAATGCGTGCAACTCCACTTAGATTCTGTCCTAAATCAAGTTAGCAATCTATGAAAACTGAGTTTGCTTATATTGGATTTAAATTGATTGAGATATGTTAATTTTAGTGAGTAGGGGTCCTTACTGAAATTACATTCCTAATCTAGAAACAAGTGATTGTCAATTAGTGAAATTAATTGTTAATTTCGTAAAATAATCTTGAAAAATATTTGTGAAATATTGAAACATGATTATTTGCCTAATTGACTTGGCCCCAACCAATTAATTGATTAAGATGTGATCTAAATAATAATTGGAAACCACAATCTTTCAAACTTGATGCTTGAATAGGATTTGGGAATTTATCTAGCAAATTTCCTTATAATAAAAAATGTTTTGATTATTACTATATGGTACAATTTCGGTTGAAGAACCGATGATCATCTCAAGTACAAATTAATCAATTTGGCATTATCCTTTCCCGAGGCGGATATGGTGTCTAGTCGGAGAGCATTGGGGTTGCGGGTTGCAACGTATGTGGTCCGTCCCACTCTCGTCGGTATTGACCATGACAGCAGGTAGGGCCGGGATAATGTCCGAGGGATTAAGATGTATTTTTTTTCTAATTATTAAAATTTGAATTAATACGTATTTTGAGACATTACCATATATATATTCAAGTAAAATAATCAAGTTTGATTGATTGAATTGGATTGCTAATTAATTTAATATGATTAAATCGATTATGTCCAATTGAAATACTCTAATATGATTAGAGTTAATAATTCCCTTGGAAGAATTAATTATGTGAATGTGATTCACGATAATTAATTAAAATTTGAATATGAGGTGGAGGATCACATAAGTGACATCCATGGTCTCCTATCAAGGCGAAGAGTTTCGTCGCCAGGGCTTGCATGTGGGAGACGCCTGTCCGAAGTGACAGCTCCTGTATGCAAGCGCATCTGGATCGGGCTCTTTGCTTCTCGAAAGAGTAAGGTTGTATGCGTAGTGACCCCAATATCGGATCCTCATATTATTGGGGCGATATTGGATTGCGCATAGCGAGTACTAAACCTGTTGACGGTTGGTTCAATTAACAACGGGTCAACATCGCCTTAGGGGTGGTGGGCTCGGGTGTTAAAGACCGAATTGGGAAATGCAAGTTGGACGTGCAAAGCGGAATGTGTTCCCTCTTCTCTTTATAGGAGTCGCAGATTCTGATATTATTGGAATGTGAAAATGATAAAGAGGAGATCCCAATTCTTGCTAGAGGTATAGCGGTATGTATACCTCTTACTTTGAAAGTGATTAAAGGGAATGAACTTTCAAAGTCGACAATGCAAGAATAATTTGATTTTAAATACCTTAATCAAATGTTATAAATTTGAATATATTTTCATATTCTAATATAGTGCATTCTTAATTTCAGAAAATGAAGTCTTTGAACCCACTTAGTAGGCTTTTAGAGGTCAACCAATTGACCGGCCCAAATTACTCGGATTGGAGCCGTAATTTGGAGCTTGTTCTTTCTGTTGAGCGCATAAGTTATGTGCTCTCCGAGGACAAGCATGAGAACCCTTAGTCCAAGGAAGAAAAAGCATTTAATGACAAGTATGATGAAGATCATGTCTTGGCTATATGTTATATCCTAGGTTCTCTCTCCAATGTTCTGCAGAAGCAACATGTGGAGATGAGTACCTGTCAGGAAATAATGCAGAATCTTAAGGATATGTTTGGTGACATTAACGACACTCAGCGGTACAATGTTATGAAAGACCTCATTCGCTGTAGAATGCAGGAAGGGACTTCGGTCCGTGAACATGTACTCAAAATGTTTGGGTACTTGTCAGAGCTAGAGACTCTTGGGGCAACGATGGATGCAGACATGCAAGCTGACTTCATTCTGTTGTCATTGCCCAAATCTTTCAATAACTTTGTAGTGTCATTCCACATGAACAAGTTGGAATTGACAAGTGCTGCTCTCCGTGTTGCATTAAAGTCTGCAGAAGACGTAATGAAGAAGGATGGTCCCACTGGCAGTGCAATGGTTGCACAGGTCAAAGGGAAGCGCGGTCGGAAGCATGGTTCTCGGAAGGGCCCGGTCCAGAAGAGAAAGAAGAAGGGACAAAGTGTTGGCTCTTCTTCCAATGCATCCACTCTCATGGCGTCGAAGAAAACCGACGTCTGCCACCACTGCAAGAAGCCGGGGCACTGGAAGCGTAACTGCCCAGATTACCTGAAGTCCTCAGACAAAGGTAAAGCCCCAGCAGGTATGAAATCTACTTTCATCATTGAAACTAGCTTTCTCGTCGGACGAGAAGGAAGTTGGGTTGTAGATTCTGGTGCTTCTGTTCATGTATGCAATTTGTTGCATTTGTTTCAGGAAACTAGGAATCTTGAGGAAGGGGAGATAGTCATCCAGATGGGATATGATGCAAGTGTTGCAGCAGTAGCCGTCGGGACTTGTAGACTATCATTATCTAGTGGAAGAGTCCTTATACTTAAAGAATGTCTTTATGTACCCGAAGTCAGAAGGAACTTGATATCTGTATCTAAGCTTGTTAGAAGCGGATATTCTTTCCTTTTCTGTAATAAATTAGTCATAAGTCGTTATGATAAATATATTGCGGATGGTGTTTTGACTTCTGGTGGACTCTATGAATTGTGCATTGATAAATGTATTATGAATGTGACGACCACTAATAAAAACCCTAAAAGATCCAGAGAGGATAAAAATATCTCTAATGAGATATGGCATCAAAGGCTTAGTCATTTATCTGTTAATAGGATCAATAGATTGATAAAGGATGGACCTCTAGATTTTCTACATGTTCAACCTTTGCCCACTTGCAAACATTGCATACAGGGTAAAATGACTAGGACGCCTTTCCGTAACAAGGTTACAAGATGCGAAGGCATTATTGACCTAATACATACCATGTATGTGGTCCCTTCAGTACCGCGACTCGAAATGGATATCGATATTATTTGACATTTATTGATGACCATTCGCGATACGGGTTTATTTTCCCACTACGTCATAAGTCTGAAACCTTTGAAAAGTTCAAAGAATTCAAGGCTTTGGTTGAGAACCAAACCGATAGGAAGATTAAACGAATTCGATCTGATCGAGGTGGCGAGTACCTGTCACATGAATTCAAGGAATACCTTAAGGAGAATGGAATTGTTTCCAATCTCACTCCTCCTGGAACTCCCCAACTAAATGGTGTTGCTGAAAGACGCAACAGGACCATCATGGACATGTTCCGTTCAATGATGAATAAAGCAAATTTAACTCTTAGTTTTTGGAGATATGCAGTAGAGACTGTAATATATATCCTGAATAAGATTCCTAGCAAATCCGTGTCTAAGACTCCTCATGAGCTATGGTATGGAACCAAACCTAGTGTTAATCACTTAAGGGTTTGGGGTTGCTTGGTCTATTCAAAGAACGTGGACGCAAGTAAGCTAGAATCTCGCTCTCGTGAGTGTTACTTCATTGGGTATGTTAAAGATGGTATTGAATACTAGCTTTATGACCCTGAGACCCAAAAGGTTTTTGTTTCTAGAGATGAGAAGTTTCTAGAGAATGATTTCCTTAAAGGTCGAGACAATAATGAAGTAGAGGAATTCATTGAATCCCTTGAGGATTCTGAACTTCCTAGACCAGAAACGAAAGAGATAAATAAAGATGAAACACCCATACCTCTTCGAAGGAGTTCGAGGGTGGTTTCACCACCTGAAAGGTATGGATTCCATGTGTCAGGTGAAACTGACATTGATCCTACTTCATTTGATGAAGCACTCGCGGATCAAGACATGGATAGATGGATGCTAGCAATGAAGTCAGAAATTGACTCCATGCATAAGAATGGTGTATGGACCCTAGAGGATCCACCTAAAGGGGTAAAACCCATTGGGTCTAAATGGATCTTCAAGAGAAAGAGGGGACCTGATGGGAAAGTAGAGACTTTCAAGGCACAGCTCGTAGCCAAGGGCTACACACAGAGAGAAGGCATCGATTATGATGAGACATTCTCCCCTGTGGCTATGCTTAAATCCATCCGGAAATTGCTAGCTATAGCTGCATATCTTGACTACGACATCTGGCAGATGGACGTCAAGACGGCTTTCCTCAATGGATACCTCGAGGAGGATATCTACATGGAGCAGCCCCAAGGCTTCAAGATAGAGGATGGTAAACTATACAAGCTGAAGAAATCCATATATGGGCTCAAGCAAGCTTCTCGTAGTTGGAACATCAGATTCGACGAAACCATGAAGAGTTATGATTTTGTGCAGAATCCTGATGAACCTTGTGTATACAAGAAGACTAGTGGGAGCGCCATTGTGTTCATCGTGCTTTATGTAGATGACATCCTTATCATTGGGAATGATACAGGGATGATGACCAGTGTAAAGATTTGGATGTCCCATACCTTTGAGATGAAAGATCTTGGAGAAGCCTCTTATATCTTTGGCCTGAAGCTGTTCAGAAACTGAGAAAAGAGGATTTTGGGATTGTCACAACATGGATACATTAAGAAGATTCTTGAACGATTCTGTATGGATAGTTCTAAGAAAGGATTCCTACCCTTAAGACATGGTATCAACTTGTATAAAGGAATGGCTCCTCAAACTGTTGAGGAAAAGAAGGCCATGGCTGGATGTCCTTATGCATCAGCTGTAGGAAGCTTAATTATGCCATGATGTGTACAAGGCCAGATATCTGCCATGCAGTGGGAGTGGTAAGTCATTACCAATCCTGCTATGGAGAACCACACTGGAATGCAGTAAAGAATATATTCAAATATCTAAGACGGACGCAAGATTACATCTTGGTCTATGGAGATGGTGATCTCCAAGTCTTGGGATATACAGATTCTGACTTCCAATCGGATGTAGATGATCGAAAGTCGACATCGGGGTTCGTGTTCTTGTTGAATGGTGGTGTTGTGAGCTGGAGAAGCAAGAAGCAGGACACTACTACAGATTCAACAACAAAAGCTGAATACATTGCCGCATCGGATGCTGCAAAGGTGGCGGTGTGGTTGCGCAAGTTCGTGTTGGAGCTTGGCGTAGTTTCCTCTGATACTCCCATCCCGTTACTCTGCGATAACACGGGAGCCATTGCCCAGGCAAAGGAACCCAGATGGCATCAAAAGAGCAAGCACGTGGAAAGGAAATACCACATCATTCGGGAGATACAAAAGCGTGGTGACATCATCATCACCAAGGTGGCCTCTGCCGACAACGTTGTTGATCCTCTTACCAAACCTCTGACACAGAAGGTTTTCGACCATCATGTAATGAGTATGGGTTTAAAGATTGTACCTGAATGGTTCTGAGGGCTAGTGGGAGATTGTTAGCAATGTGAGCCCCGGGCGAACCATTTCTACAATAAATGTTATTGTAAATGAATAAATTATCAATGAAAGTTATTGATTATTTTCCACTCCCTTTCTGAGATTAATGAATGAATGCACTATAGGGTCCCTCTGTACAATTAGGGTTATGTACCATGGCCAACTTGATAATCATACAGCTAAGATGCTTGATGAATATCTAAGGAGTTAGATAGAGGACTCATCAAGCGTCATCAATGATTGACAAGTAATGATCTCCAGTCTGAGTGGGAGATGGCAATCCTATCTCATTAGATTGATATCTGATCGACCTCTTGATGCAGGTCCTCTGCATGGGAATATTGATTCGGAGGTATCAGATTAGTTGAGTCAATGAGTTGACTTAACGAGATCGAGATAACCAAAGACCTATGATGAATACTGTCACATCACAGGCAAACATCCTCTGATCAGAGAAAGATATATTACTATATGTCTAAGTATGTACATTTGGCAGACCAATAGGTTGATAACCTAACCAAGGTCTATATACCGGCGAGCTGGTGTGCATGTAAGGGCCTATGAGTAATATGATCTCTCAAAGGAATCATATAGGTTCACTTGAGAACCGGGAGACATGAGCTCACTCATGAGGTATTGGGACTGAACAAATTCCATGCATGGTCGTCGTGCTTTGGAAGCATGACATGAATTTGAAGGTAAGATATATGCTTTGTGAAAGCATATGATCTATACCAAGTCCCAGTGACCAAGATTGAGAAACGTAATGATCTAACCCTGAAGATGACAGTGTAAAAGTGATATCTTCAGGATGATCATAGGTCTTCCAGTATGTAGGATGTACAGGTATTGGGAATACCTGAAGGGTGATTTGATCATATACGATTGTATAACCATGACGCTTCCATTCCGAGGGAGTGATGAAACAGGTTTGGATTTTAGTGACTCCTCTCATTAGAGAAGTGACCTAATCTTAGTCCATGAACTGGACATTGATCTCAATGAGATTCAGATGCAATGAGAAGATTAAGTCTACGGTCTTGATTTGATCAAGCATCAGTGGGAGGTCCATAGGATCTGGATTTGAGATATGATCTCAACATCCAAGTCACTATACGTGGAACAATACAATCGCCCTATCCTTATCCCCAAGTATCTGAGGAGAAATAGCATTGTTCTTAAATGGTTTAAGAACAATTCCATAAGATCTAAGCAAAGAGAAGTTGATAATTAAATGTGATTTAATTATCATGATGTATGAGAAATTATCCAATATGATTAAATGTGATTTGATTATTATGGATAAGAATAATGTGGATAGAAATATCCAATTATTCGTAATATATTATAAATGTGATTTATAATGTATTAGAGAGAGTTAATTATAATTTATATGTGTTGATTAATTATTATGTGTATTGGATACACATTGTGTAATTAATTAACAATATGAATTATATGTTGTTTTGGGTTGTCAGTATGATTCACAATTTTTCCATGGCAAGAATGCAATATTCTAAAAGATAATTGTGAATTATTTTTGAAGAATAAAATCCAATAAATTTGTTGCAAATAAATAAGAGAGATTTCAAGGAGATATGCAATCTTATGTATTTCCATGAGATTGCGATCTCCATGCAATCTTTATGGGCGGCACATCATTCCTATAAGGAATGTGTGGCCGTCCACTTTGGAAGGCACATGTAGATGAAATCTCCATGTATCTTCTCTCCTTATTTGTTGGGTTGATTTAGGATTAAATTATATTTGATTTTGTCACTATTTTAACCTAAATTTGTTGTTTTTAACAACAACAATCTTAGCCATTGGATAGACATAAAACAATCTCACCCATTGATTTTATGTGTCCCATGGATTGAGATCCATGGATACCAAAACTCTATAAATAGAGAGGCATACTTGGCTCTCTCTTTACAAATGCTATTGTAGCAAACAACTCTCTCTCTTTCTCATACTCGACAACCCTATCTCTCCCTCTCTTCTTGGTGGCGGTCCACCTTGGTTGAGAGAATCATCGACGCCCGTGCCATCGTGCTGCCGCTTCAACGCTTTACTGTTCTTCGTCTACTTGGAGTGCTTCACTCACGAAGGAGACGTTTTGATCTCGTGCGACGAGATCAGGAGCAACCGTGCTTGGATCATCTTGGATTGCGAGGACACAGCGACTCATCTCCGCGCTCGCAAGCCGTTACTCCAACGATCGGACTTGAGACAGGAGGTCTCTTTTCATAGAGACTTGATCAACCACGCTTCAAGAGTTATTGCATTATACTTGTTGTGGTTATTGATGAAACGATTTGAGAATGGTTCTCAGATCATGTGGTTTCATCGGATAAAATTTTTTTAAAATTCCGCTGCACCGAACAACTAGTACGACTAGTCGTTCTTCGTCGTATCCGATACGACGATCACGCTTCCGTGATGCGCTTGAGGATTTCTCCATATCCTTCAAAAAGTTGTCCTACAACTATTGTAGGATAAACTAGGGTTTTGCATGAAAACAATGTTTATTGATGATTTCATATCAACCAATTAATGATCAAGGTCAACTATCTTATCATCTTGGCTAGTGAAATGTCATTCAATGCAATAATTACCTCTTTAAATATTTCACAAATATTTATCACTAATTATTTCAGAAAATTAACAATTAATTTTCATCAATTTATTTCAATGACTATCACATGGTTCATGATCAAATTCGTCAATTTTCAGCAGTGATCCCTACTCGCTAAATTCAATATATCTTGATCAATTTAAATCCAAATTATGCAAAATAAGTTTTCTAAGATTGCTAATTTGATTTATGATAAAACTCAAGGGATATTGCACGCATTTTGAGGAACATCAAAACAGTAATTAACTCATTAATCATGTTAAGATTTGCAGTTCATGTAACAGTGAATACATGTTTATTCAAAGGGCCATATATTGAGCAAATGAAATCCAAATTACATAAACTCAGATCCTATGGTTTCCTTATTTAATGAGGAATAAAATTCAATTGAAAATTTTTCATTTAAACAATTTAAATAGGGCCGAAAAATTCAATTAAGCAGAGGTACGAAAATTGGAATGCAGTAAAACTTTTCGCAACCTTTTCAAACCCAAGTCGTCCTAGGTTTATGGATCGTATCCAAAACCTTTCCAACCTGGATCTGATACCACTTAGTGGATACAAGGAATCCTCAATCGCATCACGGAAGCGTGTCGATCGCATCTCATGCGATCGGGGCGACTAGTTGCAATAGTCTCTAGATGCAACGGAAATTAAAAATTTTAAATCAAGTGATGAAACCACAAGATCACAAGAACATTTCTTGGATCGTTTCATAAAACCACAAAGTATTAAAAATACCCCTTGAAGCGTGGTTGCGATCACAAGATCTCTAAAGCAAGAGATCCTCCTAACTCAAGTCTGATCTACGAAGATGGCACTTGCAGGCGCAATGATGAGACGTGTTCCTCTTGCAAACCTCGATGAAGATCCAAGCCTTGAATCTCCTAATTTCGTCCAACAAAATCCTTCGATGGAGATCCATGAGCAATCAAAGTGACAATGAACTGGCGTGGAGAAGATTGCTTCTTCCCCCAAAGCACAAGATGGACGACCACCTTATAGAGAGAAAGAGAGGACGAGAATGAGAGAGAGAAAGAGAGAGATATAGTCGGCGTGTACTCTAAATGTTGTGTTTTGAAGAGGCTAGCATTGCCCTCTTTATATATTAGTTTGGAAGTCCATGGATCACAATCCATGGCATATATAAAATCAATAGTTTGATTTATATCTATATTAAATCAATGGCATTGATCATTATTGTTCGAAAACAACATATTAATTTATTTTAAATTAAATATATGTTGCATTATCATCAACATAATTTAATTCAATAAATAAAACAATAAACACAAGATAATGAGATATTAATTAAAATAGGATAATAATCCTCCAAAATCATGGGACGTCACCCATGACCAAGTCATGGGTGACACCACCTCATGATTTGGTGGATTATCTCCTCCTTTAAATCCATATCATTATCTCTTATTCCTCTTATACCATTATCCACTAAATTAATTCCAAATAAATTTGTGTATATCTATTGCAAAATTATCCACTAAAATAATTCTCAATTAATTAGTGAATATTTCAATCATGCCATTGAAAATATGTGAATCATATTCACAGCCCAAACTAAATTGTAAATTACATTTCCAATTAATTGCTTAATGTGAATCCAATTCACATTAACAATTAACAAATGTTATTTACAAACATGCTCTCTCTCTAATATATTATAAATCATATTTATAATATATACACAGATATTATGGATAGTACTAATCCAAAAGATATATTCCTTGATAATTAAATTACATTTAATTACCTTGGATAATCATTCCCATAATATGAATCCCATTCATATTATTCTTGATAATTAAATCTCATCAATATCTTGTTTCTTGGATATATAATTCATCAAATGAATTATTCTTGAACTCCTTCAAGAATAATGTGCTTTCTCCGCAGATACTTGGAGATAAGGACATGATGATTGTATTGTTCCAGGTATAGTGACTTGGATGTTGAGATCTCATCTCAAATCCAGATCTTACGTACCTCCCATAGATGCTTGATTAAATCAAGACCGTAAATCTAATCTTCTCATTATATCTGAATCCCATTCAGACGAATGTCCAATACTTGGATCAAGATCAGATTGCTTCTCTACTGAGAGGAGTCATTAAAATCCAGACTTGTTTCATCACTCCCTCGGAATGGAAGCATCATGGTTATACAATCGTTTATGATCATATCAACCTCAGGTATTCCCAATACCTGTACATCCTACATAGAGGAAGACCTACGATCAACCTGAAGATAAAGATCAATTTTACAATGTCTTCTTCTGGGTTTGATCACCAAGTTTCTCAATCTTGGTCATTGGGAATCGGTATTGATCATATGCTTTCCCAAAGCATATATCATACCTTCAAATTCTTGTCATGCTTCTAAAGCACGACGACCATGCATGGAATTTGATCAGTCCTAATGCCTCATGAGTGAGCTCATGTCTTCTGATTCATAAGTGAACCTGTATGATCCCTTTGAGAGATCGTATTAATCATATGCCCTTACATGCACGCTAATGCGCCGGTGTATAGACGTTGGTTAGGTCATCAACCTACTGGTCTGCCAAATGTACATACTCAGACATATAGTAACACATCTATCTCTTGTCAGAGTATGTGTGCCTATGTTGTGACAGCATTCAACATAGGACTTAGGTTATCTCGATCTCAATAAGACAACCCTTTGACCTGACTAATCTTACACCTCCGAATCTCTATTCCTATGCAGAGGACCTGCATCAAGAGGTCGGTCAGATATCAGCCTATGTGAGAAAGGATTGCCATCTCCTACTCAGGCTGGAGATCATCTCTTAATAATCACTTGACGATGCTTGATGAGTCCTCTATCTAAATCTTTAGATATTCACCCAAACACCAGCCTCTATGATTCATTTAACGAATCAACAGCTATATGATCATCAAGATGGCCATGGATATTTGCAATAACATTTATTACATAATGGCTTGTCATGGTCTCGCATGTCCAACAGAGAGAAACTGCAAGGCCATAGGATAGAATATCTCGGATCTCTGTGGGATTATCCCAGCATTGTGATTGCATCATATATACCTAAAGGATGATTTTTAAATGTCAACGTCATCTAAATCCATATATAAGGGAAGTTGTCATGAAGGAGATCAGAAAATGGCATGATGTTGGCTTTATACGTCCCATTTCGAAATCCAAATGGGTAGGCTCTTTACATGTCGTCTCGATGAAATCCAGGATTACTATCGTAAAGAATGACTGTGGTGAGGAGATTCTGACCCAGGTACCTACTTCATGGTGTGTTTGTGTTGATAACCAGTACCTGAACTCAACTACCAAGAAGGATCACTTTCCGTTGCCCTTTATTGATCAGATTATGGAGAGGTTGGCAGAGAAAGAGTCCTTTTTTTCTTGGATGGGTACTCAGGATATAATCAGGTTGCTATCGCTGCTAAGGAATAGGAGAAAACTAGTTTCACTTGCCCGTTTGGCACCTATGCCTTGAGATGGATGCCCTTTGGATTTTCTAACACCACCACTGCATTACAGAGGTGTATGTTGGCAGTTTTTACCGACATGGTGGGTAGTTTCCTCGAGGTCTTCATGGATGATTTTTCGATCAATGGTGATATTTTTGACACATGTCTTGCTCATTTAGACAAGTTCTTTAATGTTGTTGTGAAGTAAACCTAGTGCTCTCATAGGAGAAGAGTCCCTTTATGACGACTAATGGGATTGTATGGGACCATGTCAGCTCCAAACATGGTATGAAGGTTGACCTGGCTATGATTGAGGTGATTTCCATGTTAGATCCACCACAGAATTTGAAGCAGTTAAGGTCATTTATGGGACATGTAGGATTTTATAGGCGATTCATAAAGGACTTCAGCAAGATCGCCAGGCCTTTGACTGAGCTTCTGTGCGAGGAGAGCGAGTTTGTTGTCGATGAGAAGTCCTTCTTGTATTCAATGAGATGAAAGATATGGTTAATAGTGCTCCTATCCTACAATCACTTGATTGGTCTCTTCCATACGAGATCATGACAGACGCCTCAAATTTCATAGTTGGAGTTGTTTTTGGACAGGGAAGGGATGGAATACCATTTGCTATACACTATGCTAGCAAGACTCTGTATGAAGAATGAGGAAATTATACAGTTATAGAGAAGGAGATGTTAACAATTGTGTTTGGGATAGAGATGTTCATATATTACCTCCTCACTTCCCATATTATTGTATACACAGATCACATTGACATACGATACTTACATGTAAAGAAGAATGCCAAACCACACCTTATCAGATGGATCCTTCATCTCCCGGAATTTGATTTAGAGATTTGAGATAAACCTGGAGTGAAAAATATTGTGGTAGATCACCTTTCCCGTATCACAGATGTAGAGATCTTTGAGCAGAACATGATCCCTATTTCTGAAAACTTTCTAGATGAGGTCATTTTGTCTGTGGACTCACTCCCATGGTATGCTGATATTGTGAACTATCTTGTCTCCAAGAAAGTTCCGCAAGAATTTCCGAAGTACATGGTAGACAGATTTCTGTCAGAGATTCATTATTACCAACGGGAGGATCCGTCCTATTTCACGAGGGTGCAAATTGTATCTAGAGAAGGTGCATTCCTCAGAAGGGATACACCAGTGTACATGATGTTAGCAATGTGAGCCCCGGGCGAACCATTTCTACAATAAATGTTATTGTAATGAATAAATTATCAATAAAAGTTATTGTTTATTTTTCACTCCCCTTTCTGAGATTAATGAATGAATGCACTATAGGGTCCCTCTGTACAATAAGGGTTATGTACCATGGCCAACTTGATGATCGTACAGCTGTTGATTCATTGGATGGATCATAGAGGCTGATGCTTGGATGAATATCTAAGGAGTTAGATAGAGGACTCATCAAGCATCATCAAATGATCATTAAGTGTTGATCTCCAGTCTGAGTGGGAGATGGCAATCCTATCTCATATGACTGATATCTGACTGACCTCTTGATGCAGGTCCTCTGCATGGGAATAATGATTCAGAGGTGTCAGGTTAGTTAAGTCAATAGGGTTGACTTGACGAGATCGAGATAACCAAAGACCTACGTTGAATACTGTCACGACTTAGGCATGCATCCTCTGACTAGAGACAGATGTATTACTACATGTCTGAGTATGTACATTTGGCAGACCAATAGGTTGATGACCTAATCAAGGTCTATATACCGGCGAGCTGGTTTGCATGTAAGGACATATGAGTAATACGATCTCTCAAAGGGATCATACAGGTTCACTTGTGAACCGGGAGACATGAGCTCACTCATGAGGTATTGGGACTGAACAAATTCCATGCATGGTCGTCGTGCTTTGGAAGCATGACATGAATTTGAAGGTAAGATATATGCTTTGTGAAAGCATATGATCTATACCAAATCCCGATGACCAAGATTGAGAAACTTAATGATCTAACCCTGAAGATGACAGTGTAAAAGTGATCTTTATCTTCAGGATGATCATGAGTCTTCCAGTATGTAGGATGTGCAGGTATTAGGAATACCTGAAGGGTGATTTGATCATATACGATTGTATAACCATGACGCTTCCATTCCGAGGGAGTGATGAAACAGGATTGGATTTTAGTGACTCCTCTCATTAGAGAAGTGACCTAATCTTAGTCCATGAACTGGACATTGGTCTGAATAAGATTCAGATGCAATGAGAAGATTAAGTCTACGGTCTTGATTTGATCAAGCATCAGTGGGAGGTCCATAGGATCTGGAGTTGAGATATGATCTCAACATCCAAGTCACTATACGTGGAACAATACAATCGCCCTGTCCTTATCTCCAAGTATCTGAGGAGAAATAGCATTGTTCTTAAATGGTTTAAGAACAATTCCATAAGATCTAAGCAAAGAGAATTTGATAATTAAAAGTGTTTTAATTATCATGATGTATGAGAAATTATCCAATATGATTAAATGTGATTTAATTAGTTTGGATAAGAATAATGTGGATAGAGATATCCAATTATTCATGATATATTATAAATGTGATTTATAATGTATTAGAGAGAGTTACTTATAATTTATATGTGTTGATTAATTATGATGTGTATTGGATACACATTGTGTAATTAATTAACAATATGAATTACATGTTGTTTTGGGTTGTGAATATGATTCACAATTTTTCCATGGCAAGATTGCAATATTCTCAAAGATAATTGTGAATTAGTTTTTGAGAAATAAAACCCAAATTATTTTGTTGCAAATAAATAAGAGAGAGATTACATGGAGATTACAATCTCCATGCAATCCATGG
Source organism: Ottelia alismoides (assembly GCA_037367405.1). Classification (NCBI taxonomy): domain Eukaryota; kingdom Viridiplantae; phylum Streptophyta; class Magnoliopsida; order Alismatales; family Hydrocharitaceae; genus Ottelia; species Ottelia alismoides. Next base: position 7,862 of record JAZKJV010002170.1, on the reverse strand, counting down.
TGGACGGCACACCACTCCTAATTGGAGTGGGTGTGCGCCTACATGGAAGGCACATGGAGATGAAATCTCCATGTGTCTTCTCTCCTTATTTGTTGGGTTAATTTAGGAGCAAATTATATTTGATTTTATCAAATATATTTTGACCTAAATTTGTTGCTTTTGACAACAACAATCTCAGCCATTGGATGAACATAAATCAATCTCATCCATTGATTTTATGTGTCCCATGGATTGAGATCCATGGATCCCAAAACCCTATAAATAGAGAGGCATTCTTGGCTCTCTCTTTACACATGCTATTGTAGCACAAAAACTCTCTCTCTCTCTCTTTCTCATATACACGACAGCCCTCTCTCCCTCTCTTCTTGGTGGCCGTCCACCTTGGTGGAGAGAAACGTCGTCGCCCGCGCCATCGTGCTGCCGCTTCGACTCTCTGCGGTTCTTTGTCTTCTTGGAGTGCTTCACTCACGAAGGAGACGTTTGATCTCGTGCGACGAGATCAGGAGCAACCGCGCTTGGATCAACTTGGATTGCGAGGACACCGCGACTCATCTCCGCGCTAGCAAGCCGTTACTCCGACGATCGGACTTGAGACAGGAGGTCTCTTTTCGTAGAGACTCGATCAACCACGCTTCAAGAGGTATTGCATTATACTTGATGTGGTTATAGATGAAACGATTTGAGAAAGGTTCTCGGATCATGTGGTTTCATCGGTTTAAAAATTTTAAAATTCCGCTGCTCCGAACAACTAGTACGACTAGTCGTTCTTCGTCGTATTCGATACGACGATCACGCTTCCGTGATGCGCTTGAGGATTTCTCCATATCCTTCAAGTGGTATCAGAGCCAGGTCGACGGTTTCGAATATGATTCGAAAAACCGAGGACGACTTGGGTTCGTTTAGGTCGCGAAAGTTTTCATCGCTTTTGATTTCGCAGATCTGTTTAATAAATAAATTCGGTACTGTTTAAATTGTTTAAACACGAATTTAATACTTGGATTTTGTTCCCCATTAAATAAGGAAACCATAGGAACTGAGTTTGCGTAAATCGGATTTCGTATGCTCTAATTATGGTTGTTTTAATGGACATGTATGCACTGTTGCGGGAACAATAGATTTTAACATGATTAAAGAGTTAATTACTGTTATCATCTGCCTCGAAATGCGTGCAAATCCACTTAGGTTCTGTTGTAAATCAAGTTAGCAATCTATGAAAATTGAGTTTGCTTAATTTGGATTTAAATTGATTGAGATATGCCAATTTTAGTGAATAGGGGTCTATACTGAAATTGCATTCCTAATCTAGAACCAAGTGATTGTCAATTAGTGAAATTAATTGTTAATTTCGTGAAATAATCTTGAATAATATTTGTGAAATATTGAGACATGATTATTTGCCTAATTGACATGGCCCCAACCAATTAATTGATTAAGATGTGATCTAAATCATAAATTGGAAACAACAATCTTCAAACTTGATGCTTGAATAGGATTTGGGAATTTGTCTAGCAAATTTCCTTATAATCAAAAATGTTTTGATTATTACTATATGGTACAATTTCGGTTGAAAAACCGATGATCATCTCAAGTACAAATTAATCAATTTGGCATTATCCTTTCCCGAGGCGGATATGGTGCCTAGTCGGAGAGCATTGGGGTTGCGGGTTGCAACGTATGTGGTCCGTCCCACTCTCGTCGGTACTGGCCATGACAGCGGGTAGGGCCGGGATAATGTCCGAGGGATTAAGATGTATTTTTCTAATTATTAAAATTCGAATTAATACGTATTTTGAGATATTACCATATATGTATTCAAGTAAAATAATCAAGTTTGATTGTTTGAATTGGATTGATAATTAATTTAATATGATTAAATTGATTATGTCCAATTGAAATACTCTGATATGATTAGAGTTATTAATTTCCTTGGAAGAATTAATTATGTGAATGTGATTCACGATAATTAATTAAAATTTGAATATGAAGATGGAGGATCACATAAGTGACATCCATGGTCTCCCGTCAAGGCGAAGAGTTTCGTCGCCAGGGATTGCATATGGGAGACGCCTGTCCGAAGTGATAGCTCCCGTGTGCAAGCGCATCTGGATCGGGCTCTTTGCTTCTCGAAAGAGTAAGGCCGTATGCGTAGTGACCCCAATATCGGATCCTCATATTATTGGGGCGATATTGGATTGCGCATAGCGAGTACTATTCCTGTTGACGGTTGGTTCAATTAACAACGGGTCAACATCGCCTTAGGGGTGGTGGGCTCGGGTGTTAAAGACCTAATTGGGAAATTGCAAGTTGGACTTGTAAAATGGAATGAGTTCCTGCTTTTCTTTATTGGAGTCACAAATTCTCATATTATTGGGATGTGACAATGATAAAGAGGAGATCCCAATTCTTGCTAGAGATATAGCGGTAAGTATATCTCTTACTTTGAAAGTGATTAAGGGAATGAACTTTCAAAGTTGACAATGCAAGAATAATTTGATTTAAAATACCTTAATCAAACATCATAAATTTGAATATATATTTCTATATTCTAATATAGTGCATTCTTAATTTCAGAAAATGAAGTCTTTGAACCCACTTAGTAGGCTTCTTGAGGTCAACCAATTGACCGGCCCGAATTACTCGGATTGGATCCGAAATTTGGAGCTTGTTCTCTCTGCTGAGCGCATTAGTTATGTGCTATCCGAGGACAAGCTTGAGAACCCTAAGTCCAAGGAAGAAAAAGCATTTAATGACAAGTATGATGAAGATCATGTCTTGGCTAGGTGCTATATCCTAGGTTCTCTCTCCAATGTGCTGCAGAAGCAACATGTGGAGATGAATACCTGTCAGGAAATAATGCAGAATCTTACAGATATGTTTGGTGACATTAACCGCACTCAGCGGTACAATGTTATGAAAGACCTCATTCGTTGTAGAATGCAGGAAGGGACTTCGGTCCGTGAACATGTACTCAAAATGTTTGGGTACTTGTCGGAGCTGGAGACTCTTGGGGCAACGATGGATGCAGACATGCAAGCTGACTTCATTCTGCTGTCATTGCCCAAGTCTTTTAATAACTTTGTAGTGTCATTCCACATGAACAAGTTGGAATTGACAAATGCTGCTCTCCTTGCTTCATTAAAGTCCGCAGAGGACGTAATGAAGAAGGATGGTCCCAGTGGCAGTGCAATGGTTGCACAGGTCAAAGGGAAGCGCGGTCAGAAGCATGGTTCTCGGAAGGGCCCGGCCCAGAAGAGAAAGAAGAAGGGACAAAGTGTTGCCTCTTCTTCCAATGCATCCACTCTCATGGCGTCGAAGAAAACCGACGTCTGTCATCACTGCAAGAAGCCGGGGCACTGGAAGCGTAACTGCCCAGATTACCTGAAGTCCTCAGACAAAGGTAAAGCCCCAGCAGGTATGAAATCTACTTTCATCATTGAAACTAGCTTTCTCGTTGGACGAGAAGGAAGTTGGGTTGTAGATTCTGGTGCTTTTGTTCATGTATGCAATTTGTTGCATTTGTTTCAGGAAACTAGGAATCTTGAGGAAGGGGAGATAGTCATCCAGATGGGATCTGATGCAAGTGTTGCAGCAGTAGCCGTCGGGACTTGTAGACTATCATTATCTAGTGGAAGAGTCCTTATACTTAAAGAATGTCTTTATGTACCCGAAGTCAGAAGGAACTTGATATCTGTATCTAAGCTTGTTAGAAGCGGATATACTTTCCTTTTCTGTAATAAATTAGTCATAAGTCGTTATGATAAATATATTGCGGATGGTGTTTTGACTTCTGGAGGACTCTATGAATTGTGCATTGATAAATGTATTATGAATGTGACAACCACTAATAAAAACCCTAAAAGATCCAGAGAGGATAAAAATATCTCAAATGAGATATGGCATCAAAGGCTTGGTCATTTGTCTGTTGATAGGATCAATAGATTGATAAAGGATGGACCTCTAGATTTTCTAAAGGTTCAACCTCTGCCCACTTGCAAACATTGCATACAAGGCAAAATGACTAGGACGCCTTTCCGTAACAAGGTTACGAGATGCGAAGGTATTATTGACCTAATACATACCGACGTATGTGGTCCCTTCAGTACCGCTACTCGAAATGGATACCGATATTATTTGACGTTTATCGATGACCATTCGCGATACGGGTTTATCTTCCTACTACGTCATAAGTCTGAAACCTTTGAAAAGTTCAAAGAATTCAAGGCTTTGGTTGAGAACCAAACCGATAGGAAGATTAAACGGATTCGATCTGATCGAGGTGGCGAGTACCTATCAGATGAATTCAAGGAATACCTTAAGGAGAATGGAATTGTTTCCAATCTCACTCCTCCTGGAACTCCCCAACTAAATGGTGTTGCTGAAAGACGCAACAGGACCATCACGGACATGGTCCGATCAATGATGAATAAAGCAAATTTACCTCTTAGTTTCTGGGGATATGCAGTAGAGACTGCAATATATATCCTGAATAAGATTCCTAGCAAATCCGTGCCTAAGACTCCTCATGAGCTATGGTATGGAACCAAACCTAGTGTTAATCACTTGAGGGTTTGGGGTTGCTTGGTCTATGCGAAGAACGTAGACGCAAGTAAGATAGAATCTCGCTCTCGTGAGTGCTACTTCATTGGGTATGTTAAAGATGGTATTGGATACCAACTTTATGACCCTGAGACCCAAAAGGTTTTTGTTTCTAGAGATGTGAAGTTTCTGGAAAATGATTTCCATAAAGTCAAGACAACAATGAAGTAGAGGAATTCTTTGAATCCCCTGAGGATTCTGAGCTTCCTAGACCAGAAACGGAAGAGATAAATAAAGATGAAACACCCATACCTCTTCGAAGGAGTTCGAGGGTGGTTGCACCACCTGAAAGGTATGGATTCCATGTGTCAGGTGAAATTGACATTGATCCTACTTCATTTGATGAAGCACTCGCAGATCAAGACATGGATAGATGGATGCTAGCAATGAAGTCAGAAATTGACTCCATGCATAAGAATGGTGTATGGACCCTAGAGGATCCACCTAAAGGGGTAAAACCCATTGGGTGTAAATGGATCTTCAAAAGAAAGAGGGGACCTGATGGGAAAGTAGAGACTTTCAAGGCACGGCTCGTAGCCAAGGGCTACACACAGAGAGAAGGCATCGACTACGATGAGACATTCTCTCCTGTGGCTATGCTTAAATCCATCCGGACATTGCTAGCTATAGCTGCATATCTTGACTACGACATCTGGCAGATGGACGTCAAGACGGCCTTTCCTCATGGATACCTCGAGGAGGATATCTACATGGAGCAGCCCCAGGGCTTCATGACTGAGGATGGTAAAGTATGCAAGCTGAAGAAATCCATCTATGGGCTCAAGCAAGTTTCTCGTAGTTGGAACATCAGATTTGACGAAACCATAAAGAGTTATGATTTTGTGCAAAATCCTGATGAACCTTGTGTATACAAGGAAGCTTAGTGGGAGCGCCGTTGTGTTCATTGTGCTTTATGTAGATGACATCCTTATCATTGGGAATGATACAGGGATGATGACCAGTGTAAAGATTTGGCTATCCCATACCTTTGAGATGAAAGATCTTGGAGAAGCCTCTTATATCTTAGGCCTGAAACTGTTCAGAAACCGAGAAAAGAGGATTTTGGGATTGTCACAACATGGATACATTAAGAAGATTCTTGAACGATTCCATATGGATAGTTCAAAGAAAGGATTCCTACCCTTAAGACATGGTATCCACCTGTCTAAAGGAATGGCTCCTCAAAGTGTTGAGGAAAAGAAGGCCATGGCTGGATGTCCTTATGCATCAGCCGTATGAAGCTTAATGTATACCATGATGTGCACTAGGCCAGATATCTGCCATGCAGTGGGAGTGGTAAGTCGTTACCAATCCTGCTATGGAGAACAACACTGGAATGCAGTAAAGAACATATTCAAATATCTAAGACGGACGCAAGATTACATCTTGGTCTATGGAGATGGTGATCTCCAAGTCTTGGGATATACAGATTCTGACTTCCAATCGGATGTAGATGATCGAAAGTCGACATCGGGGTTCGTGTTCTTGTTGAATGGTGGTGCTGTGAGCTGGAGAAGCAAGAAGCAGGACACTACTGCAGATTCAACAACGGAAGCCGAATACATTGCCGCATCGGATGCTGCGAAGGAGGCGGTGTGGTTGCGCAAGTTCGTGCTGGAGCTTGGCGTAGTTTCTCTGATACTCCCATCCCGTTACTCTGCGATAACACGGGAGCCATTGCCCAAGCAAAGGAACCTAGATGGCATCAAAAGAGCAAGCACGTGGAAAGGAAATACCACATCATTCGGGGAGATACAAAAGCGTGGTGACATCATCATCACCAAGGTGGCCTCTGCCGACAACGTTGCTGATCCTCTTACCAAACCTCTGACACAGAAGGTTTTTGACCAGCATGTAATGAGTATGGGTTTAAAGATTGTACCTGAATGGTTCTGAGGGCTAGTGGGAGATTGTTAGCAATGTGAGCCCCGGGCGAACCATTTCTACAATAAATGTTATTGTAATGAATAAATTATCAATAAAAGTTATTGTTTATTTTTCACTCCCCTTTCTGAGATTAATGAATGAATGCACTATAGGGTCCCTCTGTACAATAAGGGTTATGTACCATGGCCAACTTGATGATCATACAGCTGTTGATTCATTGGATGGATCATAGAGGCTGATGCTTGGATGAATATCTAAGGAGTTAGATAGAGGACTCATCAAGCATCATCAAATGATCATTAAGTGATGATCTCCAGTCTGAGTGGGAGATGGCAATCCTATCTCATATGACTGATATCTGACTGACCTCTTGATGTAGGTCCTCTGCATGGGAATAATGATTCAGAGGTGTCAGGTTAGTTAAGTCAATAGGGTTGACTTGACGAGATCGAGATAACCAAAGACCTACGTTGAATACTGTCACGACTTAGGCATGCATCCTCGGACTAGAGACAGATGTATTACTATATGTCTGAGTATGTACATTTGGCAGACCAATAGGTTGATGACCTAATCAAGGTCTATATACCGGCGAGCTGGTTTGCATGTAAGGACATATGAGTAATACGATCTCTTCAAAGGGATCATACAGGTTCACTTGTGAACCGGGAGACATGAGCTCACTCATGAGGTATTGGGACTGAACAAATTCCATGCATGGTCGTCGTGCTTTGGAAGCATGACATGAATTTGAAGGTAAGATATATGCTTTGTGAAAGCATATGATCTATACCAAATCCCGATGACCAAGATTGAGAAACTTAAGATCTAACCCTGAAGATGACAGTGTAAAAGTGATCTTTATCTTCAGGATGATCATGAGTCTTCCAGTATGTAGGATGTGCAGGTATTAGGAATACCTGAAGGGTGATTTGATCATATACGATTGTATAACCATGACGCTTCCATTCCGAGGGAGTGATGAAACAGGATTGGATTTTAGTGACTCCTCTCATTAGAGAAGTGACCTAATCTTAGTCCATGAACTGGACATTGGTCTGAATAAGATTCAGATGCAATGAGAAGATTAAGTCTACGGTCTTGATTTGATCAAGCATCAGTGGGAGGTCCATAGGATCTGGAGTTGAGATATGATCTCAACATCCAAGTCACTATACGTGGAACAATACAATCGCCCTATCCTTATCTCCAAGTATCTGAGGAGAAATAGCATTGTTCTTAAATGGTTAAGAACAATTCCATAAGATCTAAGCAAAGAGAATTTGATAATTAAAAGTGTTTTAATTATCATGATGTATGAGAAATTATCCAATATGATTAAATGTGATTTTAATTAGTTTGGATAAGAATAATGTGGA